>JBBMKD010000107.1:0-23967 GCA_037834095.1 Argya squamiceps
ATCTGTCTGGGATCCTGAATAAAGCCCCCAAAAATCCCCCAGGAAATCCCAAAAAATATCCAGCCAGGATCCCAAAATATCCACCCAGGATCCTGAAAAAATCCCCCCAAAAAATCCCACCAGGATCCTCAAAAAATGCCCCAAAAATATCCAGCCAGGACCCCAAAAAAATCCCCCAGAAAATCTGTCTGGGATCCTGAATAAAGCCCCCAGGAAATCCCAAAAAATATCCATCCAGGATCCCAAAATATCCAGCTGGGATCCTGAAAAATCCCCCAGAAAAATCCGCCACAAAATCCATCTGGTATTCCAAAAAATCCAGCCGGGATCCCAAAAAAATCCCCCCAAAAATCCCGCCGGGATCCTGAAAAATCCCCCAGAAAATCTGTCTGGGATCCTGAATAAAGCCCCCAAAAATCCCCCAGGAAATCCCAAAAAATATCCAGCCAGGATCCCAAAAAATCTGGTCACCAGGGTGGGATCCTGCTTGTTCAGAGGGGAAAAAATGGGATTTAAAGTGGGTAAAAACGGGGATTTTACCTCAATTTTGGGTCTGTGGGAATGGGATTTCAGGTTTTAGGACTGTTCACTTTCACCTTGGAATTTCCAAATTCATCCCATAAAATCTTGGGATTATTTGAGTTCCCAGGTTGGGATTTCCCCCTTGGAGGGGTTGGAAGGGTGGAAAAAAAGGGATTTTTGGGGCATTTTGGGCTGTGCAGAGGGAAAAATTTGGGGTTTAAGATATTTGAAGTTTCAGCGTGGAATTTTTTTGTTTTAATTTCCCTGAATGTTACTTTTAATTTCCCTAAAAAAGGGAACTTTTAAATTTTAATTTTCCTTGAAAAGAGATGTTCTAATTTTTTATTTCCCTAAATTTTAATTTCCCTAAAAAAAGGGGGAATTTTAATTTTAGTTTCCCAAAATTTTAGTTTTAATTTCCCTAAAAAAAAAGGGGAATTTTAAAATTCTGATTTCCCTAAGAAAGACAGTTTTTTAATTTTAATTTCCCTAAAAAAGGGAAATTTAAAAATTTTAATTTCCCTAAAAATTGGAAGTTTTTAATTTTAATTTCCCTAAAAAAGGGGGAAATTTTAGGTTTGTTGAGGGAACATTTTGGGCTGGAGGAGTTTGGAAATTCCTCCCTGGAAAATCCCAACATTCCTGAGTTTTTTCCATGAAAAAAATCCAATTTTTTTCCTTTTTTCCCTGTTTTCTGCAGCGGTTCCAAGTTCCCCGTGTTCAGCATGTCCTACAACCCTGCTGAGAACGCCGTGCTGCTCTGCACTGTGAGTACCCAAATCCACTTTTCTGGGGGAAAAATCCACCAAATTCCACTTTTTGGGGGAAAATCCTGAAATTCTACTTTTTTTTTTAAAAAAAACTGCTCAAATTTCACTTTTTTGGGGGAAAAAACCCTCAAATTCCCCTTATTTTAAAAAAGGAGATCCTTCAAATTCCATTTTTTGGGAAAAATCCATCACATCTTGCAATTTTTGCGGAAAATGCTTCAAATTCCAGATTTTTAGGGGAAAATCCCTCCATTTCCACTTTTTTTGGGAGAAAAAAACCCCCAAATTTCCCCTTTTTTGGGGGGAAAAAATCTCTCAAATTCCACTTTTTTTTTCTTTTAAATAAATCTTGAACTCCTTGATTTGTGTGGGGAAGATGCCTGAAATTCCACATTTCGGGGTGGCAAATCCCTCAAATTCCACATTTTTGTCACAGAAATCCCTCAAATCCCTGATTTTGGGGAAATCCCTGAAATTCCATGGATTTTTTTGGAAAAATCCCTCAAAATCCACATTTGTTTTTAGAAAAATCCCTCAAATTCCACTTTTTTTGTGGGGGCAGAAATCCCTTAAATCCGTTCTTTCTCTGGGGGAAAAAAATCCCTTAAATTCCACATTTTTTTGGTAAATAAACCCCCTCAAAATCCTTTTTTTTTTTTTTTAAACCCAACTTTAAATCCCACATTTTTGGATGGTAAAAACCCCTCAAATCCCACATTTTTTGGGGCAGAATCCCTAAAATCTGGGATTTTAATTAATTTAATCTGGGAATTTAATTGTGTTTTCAATCCCACAGCGAGCCAGCAACCTGGAGAACAGCACCTACGACCTGTACAGCATCCCCAGGGACACGGATTCCCAAAATCCCGATGGTGGGTGGGGCCAAAAATGCCAAAATTCCCAAAAATCCCAAAGTCCCAACAGTGGATGAGGCCAAAATTCCCAAAATGTCCCCAAAAATCCCCAAATTCCCAAATCCTGACAGTGGGTGGGGCCAGAATTCAAAAAAAAATCAAAAAAATTCCCAAAAATCCCAAAACAATCCCAAAAAATTCCAAAATCCCGATGGTGGGTGGGGCCAAAATTCCCAAAAAATCCCCAGATTCCCAAAATCCTGACAGTGGGTGAGGCCAAAATTCCCAAAATATCCCCAAAAATCCCCAGATTCCCAAATCCTGATGGTGGGTGGGGCCAAAAAAGCCAAAATTCCCAAAAATACCAAAATCCCAACAGTGGGTGAGGCCAAAATTCCCAAAATATCCCCCAAAACCCCAAAATTCCCCAAATCCTGATGGTGGGTGAGGCCAAAATCCCCAAAAATCCCCAAATTCCCAAAATCCTGATGGTGGGTGGGGCCAGAATTCCAAAAAAAATCCAAAAAAATCCCAAAAATCCCAAAATCCTGATGGTGGGTGGGGCCTGAAATCCCCAAAATCCCAAAATTCCCAAATCCTGATGGTGGGTGAGGCCAGAATTCCCAAAATATCCCCAAAAATCCCCAAATTCCCAAAATCCTGATGGTGGGTGGGGCCAGAATTCCCCCAAAAATCAAAAAAAAAATCCCCAAAATCCCAAAACAATCCCAAAAAATTCCAAAATGCCAATGGTGGGTGTGGCCAAAATTCCCAAATATCCCAAAATCCCAACAGTAGGTGAGGCCAAAATTCCCAAAATATCCCCAAAATTCCCGAAATTCTGATAGTGGGTGGGGCCAGAATTCCCAAAAATCCCAAAATCTCACGGTGGGTGGGCCCCAAAATCCCCAAATCCTGGGAATTTCCATCCTCATCGTCCTCTTTTATTTATCCTGAAATTCCCCTTTTTTAAACTTCTTTTTTATCCTTAAAAATCCGGTTTTTTAACCCCTTTTCCCCCTTAAAAATCCCTTTTTTAAACCCCATTTTACCACTTATTTATGTTTACAAACCCCTTTTTTTAAAAACATGTTTTCCCTTTTTTCTCTCCTTAAAAACCTTTTTTTTACAGTTTTGCCATTTATTTATTTATTCCTAAAACCCCTTTTTTAACCCCCAAATCCTCTTTTATTTCTCCTAGAAAACCCCTTTTTTAACCTTGTTTTTCCCTTTTATTTATTCTTAAAAATCCCCTTTTTAACCCCATTTTCCCCTTTAATTTCTACTTAAAAATCCCTTTTTTTAAACTCCATTTTCTCCTTAAAAATCCCTTTTGTTTTAAACCTCAAAACCCTTTTTCTCCCCTGTTTTTTTGGCACTTTTTCCCCTTTAAAAAATTCAAATTTCCCGGCCCCCTGATCCATATTTTATCAGGAATTCTCCTCTCCCTTCCCAAATTTCCCTCCCAGCTGGAGCTTTCCTGCCTTTGCCCAGAATTGATGAATTTTTGGGACATTTTAGTGCCCAAAAAACTCCTAAAAACGACAACCCCAAGAATTATTTTGTTTTCTTTTCCTTATAAACCCCATAAATTTTTATTTTAATTTTATTTTTATTTTTTGGGGGTGGAATTTACGATTCCAAGCCTTGATTTAACGGGATAAAAAACCTCCCAAATTGTCTTTTTTATCTTTTTTCATCTATAAAATTCCAGCTGCTCCCCCTGTCAGGAAACGCTGGAAAATAAAACAAATTTGGGTTTTTTTGCAGGGATTGATGGATTTTAGGAGGGTTGGAACAGGGAATTATTTCCCTGCTGGGCTGGATTTGGAGGGAAGGAACGAGAAAAACCCAAAAATTTCATTTTTTTGGGAAGTTTTTTCCAGCTGGGATATTGGGAAGATCCATCAAATCCCTGGAATTGATGGAAGGAGCAGCTGAGTCCCAAAAAAAATGAGGGAAAAGGGAAAATTCCACAGCCAGAGGGGGGAGAAGGGAAAGTTTTGGGGGAAAAACCCTCAAATCTGGGAATTTTGGGGGAAATCTATGATTTTGGGGGCAAAAACCCTCAAATCCCACATTTTTTGGGGGGGATCCCTCAAATTCCTTTTTATTTTCTTGAAAAATCCCTCAAATCCCACATTTTTGACAGGGATTTCCCTGAAATCCCACATTTTTAGGAGGGAAATCCCTCAAACCCCAGAATTTTGGGGAAAAAATCTCTCAAATCTCTTGATTTTTTGGAGGGGGGGGGAAATCCCTTGAATCCCACACTTTTGGAAAGGAAATCCCTCAAGTCCCACTTTTTCTGGGGGGAAAACCCCTCAAATTTCACTTTTTTGGGGGGAGAAAATCCCCACAAATCCCATTGATCCCATCCCAATCCAATCCCGTAAATCCCATCCCATAAATCCCATCCAAATCCCATAAATCCCATCCTATAAATCCCATTTTATCCCATAAATTCCATCCTAGAAATGCCATTTATTCCTATAAATCCCATTCCAGTCTCATCCCTTGGCACATTTATAGGATGTGCCAAACCCATCCTATAAATCCCATCCCATCAACCCCATAACTCCCATCCCATAAATCCCATCAATCTTATCTCATAAATCCCATCAATCCCATAAACTCCATAAATGCCATTAATCCCATAAATGCCATAAATTCTGGCTGTATTCTGGGTGTGATTTGGGTTTGATTTGGGGTTTTTTGGGGTATAAATTCTGGTTTGATTTGGGATTTATTTGGGGTGTTTTTGGGGTCCCAGCTCTGGGAGGGAAGCGCTCCTCGGGGCTCACGGCCGTGTGGGTGGGACAGGACCCCATGAACCCCATAAACTCCATAAATCCCATAGATCCCATCACATCCCATCAATCCTGGTTTGATTTGGGGTTGATTTGGGGTTTATTTGGGGTTAATTTGGGGTGGTTTTGGGGTGGTTTTGGGGTCCCAGCTCTGGAAGGGAAGCGCTCCTTGGGGCTCACGGCCGTGTGGGTGGGACAGGACCCCACAAATCCCATAGATCCCATCACAATCCCATAAATCCTGATTTGATTTGGGGTTTATTTGGGGTTGATTTGGGGTTAATTTGGGGTTAATTTGGGGTGTTTTTGGGGTCCCAGCTCCGGAAGGGAAGCGCTCCTCGGGGCTCACGGCCGTGTGGGTGGCTCGGAACAGATTCGCCGTCCTGGACAGGATGCACTCGGTGAGAATCCCAAAAATCCTGGGAAATTTGGGGGAAATTTGGGAAATTGGGATCATGGGGATCAGATCTGGCAGATGTGGGGGGGCTGATCCCAAAATAAGGGATTGGGATCACGGGGATGGGATCCAGGGGGGCTTGATCCCAAAAAAAAGGGATTGGGATAATGGAATCAGATCCAGGGGGGCTGATCTCAAAAATAGATTTGGGATTGGGATAACAGGGGTTGGGATAACAGGAATTGGGATCACAGGCATTGGGAAAATGGGAGGGAGTCTGATCCCATAAAAAAGGGCTGGGATTGGGATAATAGGGATTGGAGCCTGATCCCAAAAATCCTGGAATGGGAAAACCCTAAAGGGCACAAAAATCACTAAAAAATTCCCAAAAAATAATAATAAAAAGTTCCCTAAAAATCCCTTAAAAAATTCCAAAAAATCCATTAAAAATTCTCTAAAAATCCCTAAATAATTTCCCAAAAAATCCCTAAAAAAAAATCCTGGAATTCTCTTCCCTGTGGGGGCAGATCCTGATCAAGAACCTGAAGAACGAGATCACCAAGAAGGTTCCAGTCCCCAACTGTGACGAGATTTTCTACGCGGGCACCGGGAATTTGCTGCTCAGGGACTCCGACTCCATCACCCTCTTCGACGTCCAGCAGAAAAGGTGGGGATTGTCTGGGAATTTTTGGAGAATTTTGGGGAGTTTTTGGGAATTTTGCACCTGAATCCTGATTTTTTTGCACCAAATCCTGTTTTTTCCACCCAAAATCCCATTTTTTCTACCCTAAGTGCTGTATTTTCGATACTAAATCTTGATTTTTTTCTGCATCAAGACCCATTTTTTTCACCCTAAATCCCCCTTTTCACCCTAAATCCCCTTTTTCGACCTTAAATCCCATTTTTTACACCCTAAATCCTGTTTTTTCTGCCCCAAATCCCACTTTTCCTACCCCAAATCCTGCTTGTTTCTGTGGAGAATTGGGAAAGGCTGGAAAAGGGATCTGCTGGTGGGTTTTGGGATCTACTGGGTTTTTTTGGATCCAGGGGGTTTTCTTTGGGATCCCTTGGAATTTTTTGGGATCCCCTGGTGTTTTTTGGGATCCGGGGGTGGATTTTGGGCATTCCCTGATCCCAAATCTGGGGTTTTTGCAGGACTTTGGCCTCGGTGAAGATCTCCAAGGTGAAGTACGTGATCTGGTCGGCCGACATGTCCCACGTGGCCCTGCTGGCCAAGCACGGTCAGTGCTGGGGGGAAATCCCAGATTTTCATGGAACGTCCCATTTTTTTAATGGCATTTCCTGTTTTTTATACGGGATTTCCCAGTTTGTTAATGGAATTTCCGTTTCCATTCCCTTTCATTCCTGTTGTGATTCCCATTGCTGTTCCCATTCCCATCCCAATTCCCATTATTCGCATTCCTAATTCCCATTTCTATTCCCGCTGTCATTCCCATTATTCCCATTGCCATTCCCACTGTCATTCCCATTATTCCTATTGCCATTCCCATTGTCATTCCTGTTGTCTCTGATTGCCATTCCCATTCTCATTCTCATTCCCATTGCCATTCCCATTGCTATTCCCATTGTCATTCCCGTTCCTGTTCCCATTCATTCCCGTTCTCATTCCTGTTCTCATTCCCATTCTCATTCTTATTGCCACTCCCATTGCCATTATTGCCATTATTGCCATTATTGCCATTATTGCCATTATTCCCATTATTCCCATTATTCCCATTATTCCCATTATTCTCATTCTCATTTATTATTCTTGTTTCCCATTCTCATTCTCGTTGTCATTCACACTATTCCTGTTGTCATTTCTGTTATTCCCACTGTTGCCATTCCCATTGTCATTCCTGCTGTCATTCCCATTATTCCCATTGTCATTCCCATTCCCATTCTCGCTCCCATTTCTTTCCCATTCTCATTCCAATTCCCGTTATTCCTGTTGTCATTCCCGTGATTCCCATTGTCATTCCCGTTATTCCCGTGATTCCCGTTGTCATTCCCGTTATTCCCATTGCCATTCCTGTTGTTGTCATTCCCATTATTCCCGTTGCCATTCCTGTTGTCATTCCCGTGATTCCCGTTGCCATTCCCGTTGCCATTCCCGTTATTCCCGTTGGCAGCCATCCTGATCTGTAACCGGAAGCTGGAGTCGCTGTGCCAGATCCACGAGAACATCCGGGTGAAGAGCGGGGCCTGGGACGAGAGCGGCGTCTTCATCTACACCACCAGCAACCACATCAAATACGCCGTCACCTCGGGGTCAGCGCCCACCGGGGATGGGAATTCCGAACCGGGAATTCCGAACCGGGAATCCTGAACCAGGAATCCTGAACCAGGAATCCTGAACCGGGAATCCTGAACTGGGAATCCTGAACCGGGAATTCTGAACCAGGAATTCTGAACTGGGAATCCTGAACTGGGAATTCTGAGCCAGGAATTCCGAACCGGGATGGGTGGGATCAAACTGGGATCAAACAGGGAATGAACAGGAATTCCTCACTAGGATGGGTGGGATCAAACCAGGAATTTACCGGGAATGAACGGGAATCCCTCACCAGGAATCCCTCACCGGGAATTCCTCACCAGGGTGGATGGGATCAAACCGGGAATGAACAGGAATTCCTGACCAGGATGGGCAGGATCAAACTGGGAATTCACCAGGAATGAACGGGAATTACTGACTGGGATGGGCAGGATCAAACTGGGAATTTACCGGGACGGCCGGGAATTCCCTGGGATGGGCGGGATCAAACCAGGATCAAACCAAGAATTTGCCAGGAATTCTTCACCAGGATGGGAGGGACCAAACCAAAGCCAAACCAGGAATGAACGGGAATTACTGATCAGGATGGGTGGGATCCAAGTGGGATCAAACCAGGATCAAACCGGGAACTTGCCAGGAATTCCTCACCGGGATGGGCAGGACCAAACTGGGAATGAATGGGAATTCCCTGGGATGGCCGGGGTCTCCCTGGGATGACTTGGAATGACCAGGAATGTCCCCCTGTCTCAGGGATCACGGGATCATCCGCACCCTGGACCTGCCGATCTACGTGACGCGGGTGAAGGGGAACAACGTTTACTGCCTGGACCGCGAGTGCCGGCCCCGCGTGCTGACCATCGACCCCACCGAGTTCCGCTTCAAACTTGCCCTCATCAACAGGAAATACGACGAGGTGGGGAAATTTGGGATTGGGAATGAGGGGAAAATGGGAGAAAATGGAGTTGGGAATGGTGGAGAAATGGGGTTGGGAATGGTGGATCAAAATTGGGAGTGCTGGCCCCATGTGTTCAGCATCGACCCCACCGAGTTCCGCCTCAAACTCGCCCTCATCAACAGGAAATATGATGAGGTGGGGATATCTGGGATTGGGAATGAGGGGAAAATGGGGTTGGGAATGGTGGATCAAAATTGGAAGTGCTGGCCCCACGTGTTCAGCATCGACCCCACCGAGTTCCGCTTCAAACTTGCCCTCATCAACAGGAAATACGACGAGGTCAGGGAAATCTGGGATTATGGGATTGGGAATGAGGGGAAAATGGGACAAAATGGGGTAGGGAATGGTGGATCAAAATTGGGAGTGCCAGTCCACTGAGTTCCAGTTCAAACTCGCCCTCATCCACAGGAAATATGATGAGGTCCAGAAATCTGGGATTGGTGGGAAAAAGGAAAAATCTGTTCCTGAGGATTTTGGGAACAGGGGCTGGCAAAGCCTTTCCCAAGGCCGGGCCAAGCCCCTCCCAAGGATTTTTGGGATAATTTGGGATAATTTGGGAATTCCCTGCAGGTGTTGCACATGGTGAGGAACGCCAAGCTGGTGGGACAGTCCATCATCGCCTACCTGCAGAGGAAGGGGTACCCCGAGGTGGCCCTGCACTTTGTCAAGGACGAGAAAACTCGCTTCAGCCTGGCCCTGGAGTGTGGCAACATCGAGGTGAGGGAGGAACGGGGATGTTCTGGGGGATTTTTGGGTGGTTTTGGGGTAAAAACACACTTCAGCCTGGCCCTGGAGTGTGGCAACATCAAGGTGAGGAGAGCACAGGGACATTCTGAGGGATTTTGGGACATTCTGGGAAGTTTGGGTTTGGATGTTTTGGGACATTCCCTGGCACAGATCGCCCTGGAAGCAGCCAAGGCCCTGGACGACAAGGGCTGCTGGGAGAAGCTGGAGGAGGTGCCCTGCTGCAATCCCTGCTCCCATTCCCCATTCCTGATCCCTCTAACCCCATTCCCAATGTCCCTAACCCCTGGAATTCCATGGAACAGATCGCCCTGGAAGCTGCCAAGGCCCTGGATGACAAGGGCTGCTGGGAGAAGCTGGGGGAGGTGGCCCTGCTGCAGGGGAACCACCAGGTGGTGGAGATGTGCTACCAGCGCACCAAGAACTTCGACCGCCTCTCCTTCCTCTACCTCATCACCGGAAACCTGGAGAAGCTGAGGAAGATGATGAAGATCGGTGAGTTCCTGGTGGGAAATCCTGAAAAACTCCTGGAGTTTGGGAAGGGAGCAGTGGGATCCAGTGAGGAAAACACCTGGAATTTGGGAAGGAAACATTGGGATCCAGTGGGGGTGCAGCTCCTGGAAAACTCCTGGAATTTGGGAAGGGAATGTTGGGATCCAGTGGGGAAAACTCGTGGAAAACTCTTGGAATTTGGGAAGGGAACAGTGGGATCCAGTGGGGAGAATTCTTGGAAAACTCCTGGAATTTGGGAAGGAGGGGATGGAGGCTCCTGGATAACTCCTGCAACTTGGGAAGAAAACATTGGGATCTGGTGGGGATGGAGCTACTGGAAAACTGGAATTCAGGAAGGAGGGATGGGGGAAATCCTGGAAAACGCCTGGAATCTGGGAAGGGAACAGTGAGATCCAGTGGGCAGAACTCCTGGAAAGCCCCTGAAATTCAGGAAGGAGGGTCTGGTAGGACTCCTGGGACTCTGGGAATGGCTGACAATTCCCATTTTCCCCAATCCAGCGGAGATCCGTAAGGACATGAGCGGGCACTACCAGAACGCGCTGTACCTGGGGGACGTGGCCGAGAGGGTGCGGATCCTGCGCAACTGCGGCCAGAGTGAGTCATTCCCTGGGAATTCGGGAATTCTGGGCACAGGGAGTCATTCCCAAAGGGAATTCCGGGAATTCTGGGCACAGGGAGTCATTCCCAATGGGAATTCCGGGAATTCTGGGCACAGGGAGGGTGCGGATCCTGTGCAACTGCGGCCAGAGTGAGTCATTCCCAACGGGAATCTGGGAATTCCAGGAATTCCGGGCACAGGGAGGGTGCAGATACTGCACAACTGCGGCCAGAGTGAGTCATTCCTGGGAATTCCGGGAATTCTGGGCACAGAGAGTCATTCCCAAAGGGAATTCTGGGAATTCTGGGCACAGGGAGTCATTCCTGATGGGAATCTGGGAATTCTGGGCACAGGGAGACATTCTCAAAGGGAATTCAGGGAGTCATTCCCAAAGGGAATTCTATCCTGGGAGCTCAGAAAACACTCTTGGGTCCCCAAGCACCTCTGTTATTCCCATGGTCATTCCCAGTATTCCAATGGTTATTCCCAGTATTCCAATGACTATTTCCAGTATTTCCTATTATTCCAGTGTTTAGTTCCCTTATTCCAATGGCTATTCCCAGTATTCCAATGGATATTCCCAGTATTTGTCATTATACCAGTGATTAATTCCATTATTCCAGTGGCCATTCCCAGTATTTCCCAAGGTCATTCCCATTTTTCCAGTGGCCATTCCCAGTATTTCACGAGGTCATTCCTGAGGCCATTCCTGTCATTCCAGTGGCCATTCCCAATATTTCCCAAGGTCATTCTCAAGGTCATTCTCATTTTTCCAATGGCCATTCCAAGTATTTCCCATTATTCCAGTGGCCATTCCCATTATCCCAATGGCCATTCCCAGTATTTCCCAAGGTCATTCCTGGGGCCATTCCCAGTATTTCCCATCATTCCTGAGGCCATTCCCCTTATTCCAGTGATTAATCCCGTTATTCCAGTGGCCATTCCCAGTATTTCCCAAGGTCATTCCCAAGGTCATTCCCATTATTCCAGTGGCCATTCCCAGTATTTCCCATCATTCCTGAGGCCATTCCCATTGTTCCAGTGATTAATCCCGTTATTCCAGTGGCCATTCCCAGTATTTCCCAAGGTCATTCCCATTATTCCAGTGGCCATTCCCAGTATTTCCCGAGGTCATTCCTGGGGCCATTCCCAGTATTTCCCATCATTCCTGAAGCCATTCCCACTATTTCCCATTTTTCCAGTGGCCATTCCCAATATTTCCCAAGCTCATTCCTGAGGCCATTCCCAGTATTTTCCCTGCTCATTCCTGAGGCCATTCCCAGTATTTTCCCTGCTCATTCCTGAGGCCATTCCCAGTATTTCTCTGCTCATTCCTGAGGCCATTCCCAGTATTTTCCCTGCTCATTCCTGAGGCCATCCCCAGTATTTCCCTGCTCATTCCTGAGGCCATCCCCAGTATTTTCCCTGCTCATTCCCTGGCCATTCCCATTTTTCCAGAGTCCCTGGCGTTCCTGACGGCCGCCACGCACGGGCTGGATGAGGAGGCCGAGAGCCTGCGGGAATCCTTCGATCCCGAGAAGGAGACGGTGGGAAAACAACAGGAAAACTCGGGGAAAACTCCAGGAAAACTCTGGGAATGAGGGAGAGAGGGTGGGGATGGGGGGGAGGTCTTGGAAAACTCCTGGAATTTGGGATGGGAAGAGTGGGATCCAGTGAGGAAAACTCCTGGAAAATTCCTGGAATTTGGGAAGGGAACAGTGGGGAAAATGCCTGGAATTTGAGAGGGAGGGAATGGCAGGGATGGGGGGAAATCCTGGAAAACTCCTGGAATTTGGGAAGGGAACAGTGGGATCCAGTGGAGATGGAGCTCCTGGAAAGCTCCAGGAATTTGGGAAGTAGGGGATGGAGGAAATCCTGAAAAACTCCTGGAATTTGGGAAAGAGGGGTTGGGGGCTCCTGGAAAACTCCTGGGATTTGGGAAGGGAATACTGGGATCCAGTGGGGAGAATTCCTGGAAAACTCGTGGAACTTGGGAAGGGAAGAGTGGGATCCAGTGGGGAGAACTCCTAGAAAACTCCTGGAATTCAGGAAGGAGGGAACAATGGGATTCTTTGGAAAACCCCTGGAATTCAGGAAGGGAACGTTGGGATCCGGGGGCATGGAACTCCTGGAAATCCCCTGGAATTCGGGAAGGAAGGAACAGTGTGATCCAGGGGGATGGAACTCCTGGAAACCCCCTGGAATTCAGCAAGGAGGTGACAGTGCTGCAGAGGAATCTCCTTTCCGAGCCCCCCCAGCTCAGGGCAGGGCTGATCCCAAGGCTCCAGGGGGATTTTCCCAACATTTCCCGGCCGTTCCCAGATCCCGGCCGTGGATCCCGAGGCGCGGCTGCTGCAGCCCCCGGCCCCGGTGCTGCCCCTGGACACCAACTGGCCCCTGCTGACCGTCTCCAAAGGCTTCTTTGAGGGCTCCATTGCTGGGAAAGGTGGGAATTCCCGGAATTCCTGACATTCCAGGATTCCCTGGGGTGTTTGGGATCAGCACGGGGAGGTTCCTCCGTGAAAAATGCAGGGAATGTTCCAGAAATGGGGGGAAAGGGGATGGGATTGAGCCCTGGGAATGGCCAGGATCCTGAGGATTTGGGATTTGGGGCTGGAGTGTTTTGGGAATAGGGCCTGGTAAAGCCTTTCCTGAGGATGGGAATTCATTCCCATGTGGGAAGTTCTTCCCATCCTTCCCATGTGGGAGGTCATGGAATGGGCGGCTGGAAAAGGGAATGGAACATCCTGAGGGAGCTGGGGGGGCTCAGCCTGGAGAAAAGGGGGATCCAGGGGGAATTTTGGGATCCTCCAGGGGGGATTTGGGATCTGATCCCAGGGAACGGGTCTGGGACAAGAGGGAACGACCTCAAGCTGGGCCAGGGTTGGATATTTGGGATGGTTTTTCCATGGAAAAAGGGTTGGGAAGGGGCTCAGGGAGGGTTGGATCCCCATCCCTGGAGATGTCCAAGGAATCCCTGGATCCCTGGGGATCCATCCCACCATCCTGGAGCTCTCCCCTGCCCTCATAAACCCCAAAATTCCACAAAATCCCACTCTGAGACATGACAGCACAGTGGCAGGGTGGGGTTTTCCCCTCATGGAATTCTCTCCTGAGGGATTTTCCATGTTATTTTTAGGGAAAGGAGGAGCCCTGGCTGCCGACATCGACATGGACACTGTGGGCACCGAGGGCTGGGGCGAGGACACCGAGCTGCAGCTGGATGAAGGTGGGAAAATAATCTTGGAATATTCCTAATTTTCCTTGGAAAATCTCCATTCCCTGCACCCCTGGGATCCCTGTGGCATTCGCTGGCATTCCCTGCAGACGGATTCGTGGACGCCGGGGAAGGATTCGGAGAGGAAGGAGCGGGAAAAGGGCAGGAGGAAGGAGGAGGATGGGAAGTGGAAGAGGATTTGGATCTTCCCCCAGAGCTGGTAGGAGGATCCTGGGGCATCCCAGTGCCTGTTCCTTGGGAATTTGGGAAGCAGGGAATGTTCTGTGGGATCTTCCAGCCAGATTTCAGCTGGAATTTTGGGATTTTCCCCTCAGGATGTCCCTGCTGGCCCTGCAGGAACAGCTGAGGATGGATTCTTTGTGCCCCCCACCAAAGGCACCAGCCCAGCCCAGGTAAAACCCTCAGAAAACCAGGAATTTCCCCCTTTTCCCCTCCTTTTTTTGGGAGTTTTTTAGGGGATTTGCGAGCCCAGCATGGGAATTCTGTTGTGGGAACTCTGCCCATCCTAATCCCACCTGGATGCCCTTCCCTCTTTCCCAGGTGTGGTGCAACAACTCCCAGCTCCCCGTGGATCACATCCTGGCAGGATCCTTCGAGACAGCCATGAGGGTGAGTTCCCCATGGAATTTTTCATGGGAAACATCACCTTTCTCCCTTTATTTTCCTTGCTCCACTCCAAATCTTTGCTTTGTGTCCATTTGGGAAAATTCCATCCCCGTTTCCCTGTGGAAACGACTCAAAGTGAGGCCTCGCTGCTGCCTGATCCAGCTTTTCCTGACCCAATCCATGATTTTTTTTTTTTCATTTTTTTTCCCCATCAGCTGCTCCATGACCAGGTGGGAGTGACCAATTTTGGGCCCTACAAGCAGCTTTTCATGCAGACCTTTTCCCGAGGCAGGACGACATTCCAGGCCCTTCCCAGCCTCCCTGCCATGTATGGATTCCCACACCGAAACTGGTGAGTGCCTTTGCCCACATTCCAGGGATTTTCCAGCCTCCTGGGAATGCTCTTCCCAGAGAAAAATCCTGGATGAGTCTGAGCTGGGGGTGATTCTTGTCAGGAATTCCTTGGGTGTTTCCAGAGATGGGGAGGAGCAGGAATTCCCAGTTTGTGGAGAAATCTGGGAATTGTAGAGAGGCAGAGATGGGGCTGAGCTCGGGCCAAAATCCAGGGAATATCCAGGGCTGGATCCTCATGGAATGAGGAGTTGGGAAGTGAGAAGTGTCCAGGGAATGGAGCTGGAGCAGCAGGAGAAGGGAATGGAAAACCTGAGGGAGCTGGGGGGGCTCAGCCTGGAGAAAAGGGGGATCCAGGGGGGATTTTGGGATCCTCCAGGGGGGATTTGTGATCTGATCCCAGGGAACGGGGCTGGGACAAGAGGGAACGGCCTCAAGCTGGGCCAGGGTTGGATATTTGGGATGATTTTTCCATGGAAAAAGGGTTGGGAAGCATCAGAAGGGGTGTGGGGAGGGGTTGAATCCCCATCCCAGGAAGCATCCCAGGAATTCTTGGCCTGCTCTGGCCTGGCCACTCCTGGAATTCCATCTCACCCACACAAACCCCCTGAATCCCTAAATCCCAAAATCGATCCCTAAAATCCCAAAATTGATCCCTAAATCCCCTAATCGATCCATAAATCCCCAAATCGATCCCTAAATCCCCAAACCCTCGGGGTGCCAGGAAGGAGGCGGGCCCGAAGAACGCGCTGCCGGCCGTGGGGCTGAAGCTCAATGACCTGATCCAGCGGCTGCAGCTCTGCTACCAGCTCACCACGGCCGGTAAATTTGAGGAGGCCGTGGAGAAATTCCGCCTGATCCTGCTCAGCGTCCCCCTGCTGGTGGTGGACAACAAGCAGGAGATCGCTGAGGTGCGGGGTGGGATCCTGGCATGATGCCTGACGGGGGGAAATGGGCAGATTTCTGATGAGAAAATGTGAAATTCCTGATGGGAAAACCACAGAATTCCTGAGGGGGGAAATGTCGGAGTCCTGAGGGGGGAAACATGGAATTCCTGACGGGGGAAATGTGGGGATTTCTGAGGAGAAAAGGTGGGATTTCTGAGGGGGGAAATGTGGGGATTTCTGAGGGGGAAAACATGGAATACCTGAGGGGGGAAATGTGGAATTCCTGAGGGGGAAAATGTGGGGTTTCTTAGGGGAGAAATGTGGCAATCCTGCCCTGGAAAACATGGAATTCCTGAGGGGAGAAATGTGGGAATTTCTGAGGAGAAACATGGAATTTCTGAGGAGAAAATGTTGGATTTCTGAGGGGGAAGATGTGGCATTCCTGAGGGGAGAAATGTGGGAATTCCTGAGGGGGAAAATATGGGAATCCTGAGGGGGGAAATGTGGGAATCCCACTCCCAATCCCAGGGTGTCCCCAGGGCAGGGTTTGATCCCTGGTTTTGTCCCAAAGGCACAGCAGCTGATCGCCATTTGCCGGGAATACATCGTAGGATTGTCCATGGAGATCGAGAGGAAGAAGCTGCCCAAGGAGACACTGGAGCAGCAGAAGAGGATCTGTGAGGTGAGGGAGGCCTGAGGGGAAAACAAGGAATTGCTGAGGGGGAAATATGCACTTCCTGAGGGGAAAAATGTGGGAATTTCTGAGGGGGAAATGCAGAATTCCTGAGGGGAAAATCTGGTCATTTCTGAGGGGAAAATGTGCAAATTCCTGAGGGGAAATATGTGGGAATTTCTGAGGAGGAAATGCAGGATTCTTGAGGAGGGAAGTGCAGGATTCCTGAGGGGGAAAATGTGGGATTTCTGAGGGGAAAAGGTCGGAACTCCTGAGGGGGAAAGGTCAGAATTTCTGAGGGGAAAAGGTCGGAACTCCTGAGGGGGAAAAGTCAGAATTTCTGAGGGGAAAATGTCGGAACTCCTGAGGGGGAAAAGTCAGAATTTCTGAGGGCAGAAGGTAGGAATTTCTGAGGGGAAAAGGTGGGAATTTCTGAGGGGAAAAGGTGGGAATTTCTGAGGGGAAACATGGGAATTCCTGAAGGGGGAAAAGTGGGATTCCCGAAATGGGAAAGAACTCACTGCAAATTTGCAATTCCACCTTCAACGCAAACAGGGGCTGCCTAGAAAAACAGGATTCCCTGTCACAATTTGTGTTATTCCCAAGGATTTTAACCAGGTTTTCCATGCTTTCCCTGGCAGATGGCCGCCTACTTCACCCACTCCAACCTGCAGCCCGTACACATGATCCTGGTGCTCCGCACCGCCCTCAACCTCTTCTTCAAACTCAAGAACTTCAAGACGGCCGCCACCTTCGCCCGGCGCCTGCTCGAGCTGGGCCCCAAGCCCGAGGTGGCCCAGCAGGTGAGACCCCAAATGGCCCTGTCCCCCAGTGGCCCTGTCCCCCAGTGGCCCTGTCCCCCAGTGGCCCTGTCCCCCAATGGCCCTGTCCCCAATGGCCCTGTCCCCAAACCCAGCAGGTGAGACCCCAAATGGCCCTGTCCCCAAATGTCCCCCTGACCCAATTTTTGGGGTGTCCTTGTCTCTGAGCTGAACCCCTCAGGTGTGAAACGCCCACTCTGACCCCATTTTTAGGTAGTCCCTGTCCCCAAACCCAAGCTGTTAGAAACCCCCACTCTGACCCATTTTTGGGGTGTCCCTGTCCCCAAGTCCCTCATGTTAGAAACCCCCACTGTGACCCATTTTTGGGCTGTCCCTGTCCCCAAGTCCCTCATGTTAGAAACCCCCTCTCTGACCCATTTTTGGGGTGTCCCTCACGGCTCTGCCGTTCCCCAGACACGGAAGATCCTGGCGGCGTGCGAGAAGAACCCCAGCGACAGCCACCAGCTCAACTACGACCAGCACAACCCGTTCGACATCTGCGCCGCCTCCTACCGGCCCATCTACCGCGGCAAGGCCCTGGAGAAGTGTCCCCTCAGCGGGGCCTGCTACAGCCCCGAGTTCCGGGGGCAGATCTGCCGTGTCACCACGGTGAGGGTGACACCATTCCCCGGGGAGTCACACCCCCTGGGCTGTGGGCTGGGGGGATTCGGGCTTTGGAGGTGTTCTCAGGGGTCACTGCTGTGCTTAGGGCGGACATTTTGTGTTTCTGGAGGGGGTTTGGGGTGTTCGCCACAAGGAAGGCCTGTGGGTGTTGGTCTGGAGGAGGCTGAGGGGGAATCTTGTTCATCCATGGAAATATGTTCAGTATACATGGAAATATCTTCAATATTTCTGGAAATATCTCAGATATCCCCAGAAAT
The DNA here is from genome assembly GCA_037834095.1 of Argya squamiceps. Taxonomy (NCBI): domain Eukaryota; kingdom Metazoa; phylum Chordata; class Aves; order Passeriformes; family Leiothrichidae; genus Argya; species Argya squamiceps. Next base: position 17,896 of record JBBMKD010000107.1, read on the forward strand.
CTCTCCTCTGAGGAGGGATTTGGGGTCATTCCCACAAGGAAGGCCTGTGGGAGTTGGTCTGGAGGAGGCTGAGGGGGAATCTTGTTCATTCATGAAAATATCTCAAATATCTATGGAAATAGCTCAAATATTTATGGAAATATCTCCAATATCCCCAGAGATCTCTCCTCTGAGAGAGAATTTGGGGTCTTTTCCACAAAGAAGGCCTGTGGGAGTTGGGCCCACTTGGTCTGGAGGAGGCTGAGGGGGAATCTTGTTCATCTGTGGAAATATCTCAAATTGTGGAAATAGCTCAACCATCCCCTCAAATCCCTCAAATTTCCACCCAAATCCCTCAAATTTCCACACAAATCCTTCAAATTCACACCCAAATCCTCCCAAGGGATCTCAGGACACTCCCAGACCCTTCCTGGTGCTCCCAGCACAGGCCCAGGAGTGATGGCCACAAATACAGCCCCTGGATCCCAGATTTTCACCCCTAAATTCTGAATTTTCACCCCTAAATCCCAAGTTTTCACCCCTAAATCCCATATTTTCACCCCTGAACCCCAGATTTTCACCCCTAAACCCCAGATTTCCACCCCTGAACCCTGTCTTTGTGCCTGCAGGTGACGGAGATCGGGAAGGACGTGCTGGGGCTGCGCATCAGCCCCCTCCAGTTCCGCTAGGAATTCTCCTGGACGAGGAAATTCCCACTGCCCCATCCCAGCCTTCCCCCCAGTCCCTCCCCTTGGCCATTCCCATCCTCTTTTCCATGTTTTTCCCCACCCTGCAATGCCACATTGAGGATTTTTCTCCACATTTAGCAGGAATTTTTTGTCTTTATTCCCAGTTTTCCTGCACTTTTATCCCAAATTTTTTCCAGAGGGGGAAGAGCGGCTCTTCCCAAATCCTGGTTGTGACACAACCCCCTCTGCTCCCCTCAAATCCCCCAAAAATCCCTTGGAAAACCGGGGTTTGCTTTGTAAATCCCAAATCCAGGGAAATCCTGCTCCCTCTAGAAGTGGCTCCGTGTTTGTTGACTCCTTTAATGAGCTGCCCTCGTTAATAAAGCTCGTTAATCACCTCCATTTTCCTGGTTTGCAGCTCAGGACACACTGAAAAAATTGGGATTGAATCCCTTTTCCCACCTCTGCTTGGAGAGCTGGGGATGTTCCAGGGGATGGGATGGGAACTCCTGGAATGGTTTGGGGCTGGGTAGGAAGGAGGAGAATTCCCAGTTTTCCAAAAGGAATGGGAAAATCCCAGCCCAGGTCGTGGTTTGGGGGCAATTTTGGCCCTTTTTGGATGGGTTTGGGGAGGAGGGAAAGGGGGGAAATGTTTCCTGTGTTCCCTGTTCTGCTCCTGGAGATTCCTGCTGGGATTCCCAAATTCCTTCTGGGATTCCTGAATTCCTGCCAGAATTCCCAAAATTCCTGCTGGGATTCCCTAAATTCTTGCTGGGATTCCCAGATTCTTGCTGGAATTCCCAAATTCCTGCTGGAATCCCCAAAATTCCTGCTGGAATTCCCAAAATTCCTGCTGGGATCCCCAGATTCTCTCTGGGATTCCCAAATTCCTGCTGGGATTCCCAAAATTCCTGCCAGAATTCCCAAAACCTGTCAGAAATCTCTCAGGGTTTTTTGTGCCCCTGAGTGCAAACCCTGAGATAAAAAATCTCTGAATGAGAAAAGGCCACGGGACAGGACAGATGTTGCTGAGAGAAACAAAATTGGAATCCAAATTATTATAATTAGTATTTAATTTATTATTCAAGTTTTAAATCATGACTTTGCAAATTCTGTGATAAAATTATGAGATTAAAAAACTCTTGAGTTAGAAAAGAACATGGGACAAGGACAGACCTTGCTGAGAGAGAAATTCAACTGGGATACAAATTATTATCATTATTGTTATTGAATTTATTATTCAACTTTGAAATCATGGATTTGAAACAGATGAGATATTTTGAGAAATAGAAAAAATGAAAGCTGTGTTGTACCAAACCCACTTGGGGTGTTTTAATAAATGTTCTGTTTAGAAGTGTTAGCAGCATTGTAGGCAAAAAAAAGAAAAAAAAACCAAAAAAACCCAAAAAAATCTCCCCAGAATAATCCCAGATGTTAAATCCTGGCCCTGCTGGGATTGGTGAGGTAAAATATATATATCTATATATATATACATTTTCAAATAAAAAAATAATAATTGGGGGAAGGGATGGAAAATTTAGAAGGTGCAGGGGCTAGGAGAGGGGTGGTTGAAACCGAGATATGAAATTTGGTGGAGGAAGTTCTTGTGGTTCCTCCCTTTGACTTCCTGAGGTTATTTGTGGTTGGTTGCAGGCAGAAGCTGAATTTTTTGAAAAGGTTTCAAAAAATGCAGCAGCAGCAGGACAGAAAAAAAAAGAGAAAAAAAATTTGACCAAATATATTTACAAATTACGAAACTTTTTTTACAGTTTTACCAAAAAAAAAAAAAAAAAAATTCAACATTCTTCAAGGAATCCATTAAAAGAAAAAAGGTTTTTGCAAAAAAAAATCAGAATTTCTGATTTCTGATAGAAAGCCTCTTTTTTTAAAAAGTTTTTTAGAAAAAAAATCAAAATTCTTGCAATGATACATTACAAAAAGAAAGAGTTCTGCAGAAAAAACCCCAAAATTCTTGAGGGAATTCCTCTCTTAAAGAGGTTTTTCTGTAGAAAAATAAAAAAAAATGGGGCTGGGTTGGAGCCTCCCCGTCCCTGGAGGTGCCCAAATGGGACCTTGGTTTGGGTGGGATTGGAGCTGATGGTCCTGGAGGACTTTCCCAATTCTGGGAACTCAGGGATTTGGGGAAAAAAATCCCTTTGGGGAGTTTCCTGGGGGATTTGGAGAGTTTTGGTGGGAGAGGGTGGGAAAAGATCCCAAAATCGAGGAGAAATGTCCCAAAATTTTCCCCCAAATCCTCCCCAAAATCCCAAAATCGAGGGTAAAAGTCCCAAAATCCTCCCTGAAATCCCAAAGTGAGGCTGCTGGGAGGGAAACTGGATCCTTCTAAACCAGCTTCAGATATTTTAAATCATTTCCAGGTCTTTTACACTGGCTTTAAAGCAGCTCCAAGTTCTTCCAAATCAACTTTAAATCCTTTAAATAATTTCTGGATAAATTATTTGATTTATATCTGGATGAATTTTAATAAATTATTTTTTAAAAAATTTAAATTAAAAAATTTAAATAATTTAAATAATTAAATTATTATTTTCAAATAATTTCTTTAAACTAGGGCCAGTTTCTTTAAAACAGCTTCAGACCTCTGAATCTCTTCCAGTTTTTTAAAATCAATTTCAGGTTGGTTTTGACCACTTTTAGGTCCTTAAAACCAGCTCCAGTTCCTTTAAACCAGCTCCAGGTTCTTCTAAAGCAGCTCCAGATACTTTAAATCATTTCCAGGTCCTTTAAACCAGCTTTAAAACAACTCCAGGTTCTTCTAAAGCAGCTGCAGATTATTTTAAAAAGCTTCAGGGCTTCAAGCCACTTCCAGGTTTTTAAAATCCATTCCAGGATCTTTAAAACAGTTCTGGTTTCTTTGAAACCAACTCCAAACTCTTTAAAACAATTCCAGGTAGTTCCAGACCAGTTCCAGGATCCTTTAAATCAGTTCCAAGTTGTTCTAAATGAGCTCCAGATTATTTTATTCAGCTCCAGGTTGTTCTAAACGAGCTCCAGATTATTTTAATTGGTTCCAGGTTGTTCTAAATGAGCTCTAGATTGTTTTAATCAGTTCCAGGTTGTTCTAGACCAGCCTCAGGACCTTAAAACCAGCTCCAGGATCTTCTAGACCAGCTCCAGGTTGATCGTGGTGACATTTTCCAGCTATGAGGACAAAAGGGGACATGAGCTCAGAGAAATCCCTGGAGTTTTCTGTGGAATTTGGGGACAGGGAGGTGACAGTGACAAGGGACATTGTCCACCCCGGGGTCACCCCCAACTCACCTGCTCTGGGCTCTTGACCAGGGAGTACAATGGCGCTGGAGGATTCTCCACCCACAGGTTTGGCTTTAACTCCATTTGAGATGTGCTAGAGGGGGGGAAAAAGGATTTTAAAAGTGTTTTAGGACATCAAAATAAAGATCCCAAATCCAAAAGATCCCTCAAGTATCCAGCTCTGGAGATGTTTCCCCATCCCAAATCCAGGTTAGAACATCCTGGGATTATTTTGGAACAGAACTATTTTAAAATTCTCAATCAGCCCCAAAAAAATCCTATTTTTTTTTTCTGATCCTTCCCTTTGGAAGAGATTTTTGGAGTTTTTTTTGGGCCACCCCCAGCTTGGAATTCCCAAAATTTGGAAGGAGGGATTGTCCAGGTGTCCCCAAGGTGTCCCCAGCTTGTCCCCAAACGCCAACTCACCTGCTGGGAAGGTCCCACCTCAGCATGAACTGTCGTGGACTCAGCTGTGGTCGCTGAAAAATGGGGGAAAAATCGGTAATTTGGGATTTTGGGATGCAGAAAATCCCTCCTGGATGCTCCTGAGGTAATCCCAACCTCACAAATTCAGGTTTGGGTAAAACTTTGACCCTAAAACCTCTTTTAATCTTGACCCTAAAATCCCTTTTGGGTGCTGGAGGTTGGGAATTTCCCTCATTGCTCCCTGTGCTGTGGGATTGGGATGAAATTCCAGCACCAAGGACAGGGAATCCAAAAAATATCCGATTTTTGGGGGTTTAAATCCCAAATTCTCTGCTCTTTCAAGCCCCTTCCACTCCTTCAGCTCTGACCCCAAACTGTGGCACTGGGGTGATTCCCCTGATCCTAAATGTGATTCCCTGAATATTCCCAGCAGGAAAAAGGAATCCCCAAAATCCCACCTGTGTCCGTAGATTCAGACTGGGAGAGAAGGAATTTCCTCCAGCCTGGGGAAGAGATGATAGAATCAGAACCCCAAATCAGTCCAAAATCAGTCCAAAATTAGTCCAAAATCAGCCCTAAATCCACCCAAATCCACCCCCAATCAGCCCCCAATCCGCCCCAAATCCACCCCAAATCCGCCCCAAATCCACCCCAAATCCACCCCAAATCCACCCCAAATCCATCCCAAATCCATCCCAAATCCGCCCCAAATCTGCCCCATCCCAGCTCTGTCCTGTCCCAGGTCCCACCTCCTCCCCAGGTCTCCAGGGATGGTTTTCCACTCTCAGCTTTGGATTTGCAGACGAAAATGAGGAAAACCAACAAAATCACCATTACTATGATCACAGCTATGACCACAGTCACGATCTCGCTGGCCGAGGAGGCACCTGGAAAAGGGAGAAGATCCCAAAATCAATCCGGCTCTTCCTGGTATTGGGAATTTGGCCTCCAACCCCTCCCTGATCCCTCGTTCCAGGAGAACTCGATCCCAGCCAGGGCAGAGGATGAGGACAAGCGGCTTGGCAGAAACAGTAGGGGGGGAATCCCAGAATCTCAAAATCCCCAAATCCCTGAAATCCCCAAATCCCAGAATCCCACAGTTGTTGGGTCAGGGACACTCAGGAGACACCTGGGGACACGACTGGGCATGGACAGGGGGTGGCAGCTCACCGGGGCCGGGAGGGTGCGTGGAGTTTCCTGGCGAGGAGAAAGAACAGGGACAGGGGTCAGAGTTTCCCTCGGCACCCCGAGATGCCGGAGAGGGGGACCAGCCCAGCCAGACCCCAAATCCCAACTCCAAATCCCACCTGGCTCTCAGGGGAGAGGGATCAGCCCAGCCCAATGTCAACATTCCCATCCAATCCCAACCCCAAATCCCAACCCCAAATTACACCTTCCCATGGCTCTCAAGGGAGTGGGATCAGCTCATCCCAACATCAACATTCCCATCTCAACTCCAAATCCCATCCCAATCCCCACTTTTTTCCCCAGCTCTCACCTGGGCACAGCCCCTCGGAGGTGGTGACAGTGACGTTCCTGCTGCTGACGGTGTTCCGTGCCGTGCACGTCAGCGGCCCCAGGTTGTGCCAGGAGGATTTATCCACCACTGCCAGCACCACAGGCCTCTCTTCCCACCGCTGATCCCACCCTGTCCAGGTGTAGGAGACGTTCCCAAAGCCGGCACCGGGCACGGAGCAGCGCAGGG
>JBBMKD010000108.1:59486-70699 GCA_037834095.1 Argya squamiceps
GTTTATTAAAAACCTTAACAAAATACCACAAAGGACTGAATATGGAGAAAGAGCAGCGCACTGGGACTTGGTGACCCAGCAGCCACGAGCTTATCTAAAAAATGGCTGCTCCACCTTTTATACCTTTGGTGTTGCACCAGGTAACCCTCCCAAAGTCTGTCAATCAACTCTTCTTGGCCGTCCATCGGTGGAGATGCTTTCTTGCAACTTGGTTGGAGCTCAGGTGCTGTCATGCTGTGCCTCCTGGTAACAAGCCTTCCCTCCTCCCAAATGCCTGATGCAAGGAGCACAGGTACATGCCCTCCTTCCACATGTCCTGACTACCAAGGCTGTCCCTTGGCAATCATAGAGGGGAAAAGGGGACTATGGAGAGAACAGAGGCTGTCTAAACAATAAATCTCAATAGCATAACTATGTATCAGTAAATCTTCTCTTAACATGCACATCATATTCATCCCTTAATTGCAAGAGCCAACCATTGCATTACCCATCTATAACAAACCCCCCTTTTCCTTTTCTATAAGTAATTTGGCTCAAGCAATTAACTCTCTTTTTTGATTTCAGTGATCTAATCCTACTTTTCCTGAGTCAAATTTAATTTTGGATAAGCCATAATAGCATCTGTTAATGTAGGTGAGGACAGTGGGAACAAGAGAGATAAAAAAACCCTTTAGGTTTTCCTTAAGCAAAATGATTTGAGTTGGTGACACGATTCGGTTGGAGCAGAGAAAAGGGAATCACAGAGGTCTGGTATGGCTTTTACTCTCACCTAGCATGCCCATGGGGTTGCTACCCATGGCAGATGTATCGTGGTGATGAGTACAGAGGCCAACTCAGTCTTGCTGTCTAGTCCCTGTTGTACTCCACTTGTCAATTGTACCTGTATTGAATTCTAGAGGGAAAAGACAATGACAGAGGTCTGGTATAGTTTCTACCCCCACCTTACCATGCCTATGGGGTTGCTGCCCACAGCAGGGCTATATAATCTTCTCAGTGGCAAGCACAGGGGCCAACCTGGTCTTGCCCTCTAGTTCTTGTCTTACTCCACTTGTCAATTCCCAGGTGAATCATCACAGCACTTTTTACTGTTCCCTGTGTACTGCCCCTCAGCAGCAACTCACAATCCCTATCCATTAAAATAGGACAATTACATCAATAATCAATACAATTAAATTCCCTGGCCAAAGTGTTACTTAAAACAGTCCCCAACCTGGCTGGTGGAAGCTTGACTCTACCTTTTGGACATCCTGGGGGGCTTTTTCTGGTTACTTCTCACCCGGTCTGGATGTTATGGTTTATCCCTTGAGTTCTTTCACTGAGCCTCTTAATTCTGTCTTAGAAAGTATTCTGAAGAGGGGAAGCAGCAGAGGTCAGACAATCTTCTGGCTGGCCTGGCCAGAATGGCAATGCTGGCTTATGGACTATTGCAGGCAGGTGTCCCCTGGCCATAGCACTTGGCAGAGACACTGCAGTTATCCCAGTTGAGCTTACATGGAAAAAGAAAGCCATCAACATTAAAAAAACAGAAGTGGAAATAGTTTTTCTTCAATAAACACCTGGATTTATCCAGGCTCCAATTTCTTGTAGCAGAGATATTCACCAGCTTATGCACAGCCCCCAGTCTTTCATTCTCAGGGTCTCTAGGAGGCTCCAGTCTTGTCTGCACTGGCAAGACCTGGGTGTCTGCCCCTCTAGGCTGTGGAGATGTGCCAGTGGCATGGGCTTCTCCCAGGACAAGAGAAAATGCCATGGTTTTGTGCTGGCAAGTGAAAGGCACAAGCAGCAGCTGTCACTGATCGGGCCACTGCTGTCACTGATGGGGGACACTGCCACATTCACACCGTGGACTGCATGTAGGATGGAAGAGGGTCACTTTGTGACAAAGGTGACAGACAGAATTGGTAGCTACCGTTAAAGGCCTTCAGCAGTTACCCACCCAACAGCACAGGAACAGTGACTAGAGGAAGGCAACACCATATCAGGATTTGCTATCAGCATCCCCCAAAACTTTCCAGGTTTAGCAAAAGTTTTTTGCCACAGCTGCCTGCTCTTCCTGTACCCAGCTGGGTCCTGAGCTGTGCGAGGATGTCCAGCCCTTGGGATCATGGAAAGGACAGTTCTCCCAGAGACAAAGGAACAAAGGGGACTGCCCGTGCCCAGGATGCCTCCCCTTCTTTCCAGGGTGGGCAGCCTCTTTTTTGCTTTAACAGTTATAAAAGGGAAACGCAGAGGCAAGTTCTTATTTCTGTGAGAACAGAGTGTACTCAGAGAGCTCGGGGCTGCTCTAGCCAGCAGAGCTCAGTAGTGACACACACATGCAGACATACACACACACTTGTCTGTTTTCTTAGGAGGAACAGTAGCCAGATGCACAGAGCTGTGTATCTAGAGCCATGTCTCTGGGCATGCCTAGCCCATGTGTGCACCCAGGGACATGTGCAGAGCCAGTGCACATGGGCACCTACAGGCACAGCCTGTGCAGACTCACACACACTGGCACACATATAAACAGCACTCCCCAAAACCCTCCTGGAAAGAGAACAGTCAAAGAGAGAGCATGCTGGATTCTTGTCTCCTGTCTCTTACCTTACAAGGGCAGGAGGCCACAAAACTGAGCACCTTTTTGCTGTCTTGTCTTCTCCAAGAGCTTGACCAGCACAAAGGGGAGGATTAGAGGGATTTACTGAGGATCATGTCAGTGGTTTTTGAGAAGATAGGAAGGGAAAGTGCAGGTGACAGTAGCTAAACTGTTGTGTTTTGCCAAGGGGCACCTCTTACCCTTTACTTGAAGGGGGGGATACCTGTGGTCCTTATTACTGTAGAGGGCAGCTCACAGTCCCCTGGGGATCAGGCACACACGGTAAGGAAAGCTCCAGGCTTCTCTGCAGGGCTGACAGGGACTTTCAAACAGAGTTTATAAGATATTATCTTGGACTGAAACAGGGAAAGGTAAATCACTGCATATGCATGGAAAAACATCTAAGCCTTTTACACCTAAGCTCTTCTCTTAATTTGAAAGAGGAGTAGCACTTGTTAGTGCTAAATTTGAATGGAGAACAACTGACCTGTGTTACACTTGATTAAAAATTAGTGTTCACAGACAAAGAGAAAAAGGTGGGAGGTGGCAAAAGGCAGGAGTAAAACAAAGCTAGTGTTTTTCTCGAATCCAGGATTCATTTTGGATGGAGTGGGCTGCAGAGGAGTTGTAGCAGCGTGGGTAGATGGTGGGTTGCCATCTACCTAAAAGTGTCTTGTCAGGAAGCTGTTTGGGCAGGCATACAGAGAGTCACTTAATCCATACACACCACGGATAGGTCAGCAAAGGAAAGGCAGGAAGGGTCTTCTGTTCCAGCGGGGCTTATTGCAGCTGCACAGAAGGGGTCCAGGGACAAAAAGACAGAGATTAAAGGAGAATCTAAGTTTAAGTACAAGGGGAAGTGGGGGTGGAGCAGAACATCAGGGGCCAGTGATCAGAGGGCACAGGGGCAGTGCACAGGCAGGGCAAAGGGCAATAACCAAGAGGGAATATGAGGATGGACAATCAGTGATACAAAACCAACGGGGAAACAGGGAAAGGGGAACCCTCTAGAACCAGGATATATATGAACAACAGAGGTGGGCAAGGGCAATGGGCCAATGGGAAGAGCAAAGCTGAGGTAATTAACGTAGTGCTGCCGAGCACCATGGAGGAAGCCCTTTTCTCTCTCACCCTAAGTGGTGAAGGCATTCTCAAAGCCAATGGTAGATTCTTCCAGGGCATTGCCCTGGAAGTTCCCCTGATAGGCCCAAGGGCCTCCACAACTCCCCTGTTTTGTTTTACTAAAAAGGCTTCCCCTGTGGATTTCTGCAGATACTTAACCAAACAGGGAAACATAAGTAAAATGATAAAAAACAATGATTACAACCCACAGGATCCCTTTAACAAAAGATAAACCTTATCCTGTCAACCCCCAGGATCCAAAAAGTTCATCAACCCAGTCTGAGTTCTTTTCCACTTTCACTTGCTCCCTCAGCTTCTGGATGTTCTCCATGGATAGATTCTGAGTGCGAAGAAAGGTTGAAGCAACACGTCCCTTCAAAGTCCTGGCAGCCATGTCCATGGGCAAGCAGTAAAAAGTCACTCAGTTTTGCAGTGCCGTGTGCCTGGTAGTTTCAGTGTCACTAACCAGGTCACTGAGTGCAGCGGACACAGTGTTTGCCTGCTTGCTAAGCCAACACCCCAGGTGAGAAAGCTCACTGAGAGCCTTAGCTGTGGCAACCCAAGGTAAAAATACTGAGACTGTGACTCTCTTTCCTTTATTCCAATTAGTAACCTGGCTGTCACAATTTTCATCAAATTCAGTATATGATCTCTTTTGGTATGCCAATTTCCCTTTATTTTTTCCAATTTTGAAGCAGTTATATTTGGGGTGAGGGTAATATGCTGGCCAAGACTACAAGCACCTTCTTGGAGGCGTGAGGGGATCCTGACCCATACCTGGTCTCCACAGGTAAGAAACACTCCCCACGGTAATACTTTGGGATGGAGTGAGGTTGAAGACAGTGTAAGGCTGGTGTAGTTGCACCAATTTGTTGGATTGTAAATTTTCTTAACTGATGTCACATCTTTTCTAATAATGGACTTAATATGGTCCAAGTTGGTCCAGTGTTGGCCTGATCATCTATAATAAAATTGCACACTACAATATGTAGCTTTGGAGGACCCCAAAAAATTCCAGTTCCTGAGGTTCCTCTGGTGCATGCAGTAGAATCTTGGTCCATTTGTCCCAGGTGTCCTCCAGGTTGGGTTTCTTACCTGTATACAGGTATTCATTCGCTGCTAAAGGAATCCCTACCAGGCATGTTGACAACAGGTTGTCTAGGCTGCCCATGGACAGGCAGAGGTTTTCCTGCTGTAAAGTCTTGGCCAGTGTGACCCAGATGTTGTGCTTGGGCTGAGGGACGATCCATGCAGCAGCTGATGGAAGGATGAAGAGCATCCAGAGCTTTATATAGAATAATTGATGGTCTGCTTCCATCACGGGCCTAGTAAAAGTTGAGGGAAAATGGGTTGATCTGTGAGTTTAGAAAAATGGGGTTTTAGAAGTGGGCATTTGTCACCCTGATCTTTTTCAGCCTTCTGATGTTTGCATTTTTGTACTGAAGTTTCTCACAGACTTTCAAACGATGTTATAGCAACTGTCCTTCTTGTTTTGGAAACTGTTCTTGATGTTTACATACCTCTCTAGAGGAAAGACAATTGATAGACTTCTAGTTTGACCAGTGGAGTCAAGAGGTGTCAACCTCATTGTGCAGTCTGTGGTCATTGTCCAGAATCTATATATATCCAGTTCAAAAATAAACTGCCTTCTTTTTTGCTCTGACACTATGTGAGTGTCCTTCTTTTCACGTCCATCTAGCACTTATATAATTTTAACTTTAACAGCTTCTCATATCTTCCCACCCCATTCCCTCAGGTTATATTGAGTAGAAGGGGTGTGGGAAGAAAGAAGGAATAACAGTACAACAAACACAGAGGTAACAAAATAAAGGATTACAATATAAATTATTAGTATCTTTCTGAAAAAATCCAGCAAGGAGTCTCATAATCCTAGCAAGTCAAGCAGTGGAGGGTCATATTCCTTTTTCAGATCATGATGATCAGAAATGTGCTGTGTGCTGTGTTTGGTGGTTCAGTGTATGGCCTGATGTTCTTGCCTGGAATCCACCTTGGGCCAGATCCTGTAGGCATGCAAGCATACCCTTTCCCCCAGGTTATTAATGGAAAGGGACCCATTATTTGCTTGGATTCAGGGTCCTTGATTAGCACAAGTGGCTTCTCTGAGCTCTGCTGGTGTTTGAGAAGTGCCTGACGATGGGGAGATCTGACTCCATAAATGAATTATTTAGAAAATTGATGACATAAAGAGCCTTGCATAGTCCTTGTATGCCTGATAGTGTTTCAACCTCCCATGCTGCTGATCAAGGGGTGGCACCTCTGGGGATGGTGAGCCCTCTCTACAATAGATTGTCCCATTGGGGAGTGGGGTATGCCAGTGGTGTGTTTCACCCCCCACTGATTCAGGAACTGCTTGAATTTTTGGGAGACATAAGCAGGACCATTGTCAGTTTTTATGGCTTGGGGAATGCCCAAGGTGGAAAACCCTAGGAGAAAATGCCAGGTGACATCTTTGGCCTTTCCTCCTGTGTGGGCTGATGTGAACACAGCCCCAGAGAAGGTGTCAATAGACAAATGAATATATTTAAGTCTCCCAAAGGGAGCATAATGAGCGACATCTGTTTGCCATAGTTGTAAACTCTCAAGGCCCCGGGGATTAACCCCAGTCCCTAGAGATGGCAAAGGAAAATCTTGGCAATTGGGGCAGGAGCCCACAATTGCTCTCACTTATTCTCTTGTGATTTTAAACATAAGAACAAGGGCTGGTACATTTTGGTGGAAAAACTGATGGCTCAGTTTAGCTTGACTAAAGATGTGTGGCAGGGTGGTCTGCACTGCCATGGCCAAAGCATTCGCCCTCCGGTTACCCTCTACAATTGGTCCTGGGAGGTCAGTGTGTGACCTCGCATAATGTGATATGGCTGCTCTTGGTGGGAGAGGAGATAAATTAACTTCAAGAGCAAGCTGTATAAATTTGGATTGGATACCTCTTTTAATAAAGAAAGTTCTGCTCTTTCAGCTATCCCAGCAAAATAGGCTGAATCAGTAACCAAATTCAAAGGTTGACTGAACTTCTCAAAGGCTTTGACGACTGCTGCCTATTCTGCAATTTGTGGGGATCCCTGAAAAATCTGAACATCAGACTCCCACTCCTGAGTGTTCCAATTTTTCCAAGTCATAACTGACTTGTGGGATCCTCCTGAGCCATCAGTAAAAAGAGTCAGTGCCTTTCCTAGAGGAATTCTACTTTTTAATGATTTTGGTACCAGATTAAAATTAGCATTAAATAATTTGGATTTTGGTAGGTAGATAGACATTTGGCCTGGGTAGCTGTCAAGAGAGAGCTGGTGGTGTTCGTTGATCTGGAGCAAAGCATCCAGACTACTTAATGTCACTGGAAGATGTATGCATGTAAACTCACACCACTAGGGTCCACAGGTGTGCTCTGGCTTTTATAATGAGCTGAGTCATCAGCTCCTGTGGTGTTGTAATAGTCTTACTTGGTTTGTGTGATTGGAACACCCACTCTATGATTAAAAGCTGGTCTCTCAGAATGGTGTCCCACTGAAAAATGAGCCCATGAAACTTGGGTGACTTACCCAAGATGACAAGTTGGAAGGGCAGGGTGTGATCAGCATGGTGGGCTTGCCTTATGGGCAGTGCCACTGATACCTTTGGGACTGCTACCTGGGCCTCCAGTGTGATGGTCCGTGGTGAGTTGAGGTCATCGCAGCCTTGCAGGAGGTTGAAAAGTGGTGCAAGGTCCTTGCTTGGTTGTGATCCCCAGCAGTGGATGAACCCAACAGATGCTGCCACACAGCTGGTGAAGGTCTCTTAGGGTCCTTGTGTTGTCCTTGATGGTGAGCTGCTGGGGTACAGTGGTCCGCTCACCAATCTGGAGTCCAAGGCAAGTCCATGGGCAGGTGTGCTGAACCTTTTCTTTGGCGATCTCAAATCCTGCTCCTTCAATTGCTTGAACAGTCTTTTTAAAAACGAGCTCCAAATAATAGTCAGTCTCAGTGCATATTGAAATATCATGCATGTAGCAAAGAATAACAGAGTCAGGAAGCTTCTCTCGGATGGGCAAGAGAATGCGGGCAACAAACATTTGGCAAATAGTTGGAGAATTCTTCATCCCTTGGGGGAGAACTTGCCAATGATACCTTTTTAGAGAGGCTTGTCTATTAACTGATGGGATTGAGAACACAAATCTGGGAGCATCTCTGGGGTGGCAGTCTATTTTCCATTCTTGGGAGCACTGAGGATGAGGATAGGCCAGGCTGCAGAGGGCCTATGTCCTCAATGACCTCATTGATCTTCCTGAGATCTTGCAGGAGCCTCCAGCTGTTGGAGGAAAACCTCCTTGCCTGGTTTTTGAATTACAAAGACAAGGGTGTTCCAAGGGCTAGTGGATGGTACTATGTGGCCTTCTTTTCTTTTGAGCTTCAGGACTGAGAGGCTAGAGCTAGAAGAGTTCTTCAGTGGGAAATCTCCTCTCCCTGATCTGTACTGGGGTTGTCCGTTAATTTTTACATGGATGTTTAAAACTTGACACATCCATTCTTCATCTGATTCGTGCCATGGCCAGTACACATGATCAAACTTAATTTCCTACTCAGTACACTCTATCACACAATACTGTATGACTTTATCTTCATTCTTGGTGTTGGGGTCAGATCTCCACCAGGCTAGTCTTCTTCCCAGGGGACAGTTTAGGGGGTATCCTTTCATTTCTCCTTCCCTTTGGGGATTTTTTTATTTGCTCTTAGTCCCATTCGTCCAGCAGCTCTTTTACTACAAGGCACATTCCTAACAGCCACGAGAAGAAAAAGAAAAAGAAAGAAAGAGAGAAAAACGAACCTTGCCTTCCTCTAGGAATGCAAAATCAAACAACTTGGCAAGGTTTGGAGAACCAGTGAAGGATTAAGGCTATCTCTGCCCTGGTTTAATCACTTACTGGTTGCAACAGCCCCCCCCTCCCCTCTCTCCCTACTCACAGCGAGGCCTTCAATGCGGTCCCTCGCTCTCCCCGTCTTCCACCGCCACTGACCGTGGCAGCCTCAGGAAGGGTGAGCTTACCCCTAGCAGCTCACTCCAGGAGCTGGGGGCGGAATTTGCAGACAGCCACCCATGTGGGAGAGCCCAAAGGTGAGGCCCATGCCTCACCTGCCTCTCACCCTCTCTCTACCCACCTGCTGGGGTCACAGCTACTGCCCTGGATTTGGGACTGCAGTGAGCCGGGGGCCATTCCTGCACGCGGTTCAGAGATTCCCATACAACTGGGCTGGTGCTCGATCACCAGCAGCATCAGGTGTAACTGCACTTAGTACATCTGAGTCACCACCACCCCCTCTACCTGTGCTGGCAGCACCAGAAGTTACCGCGCCGGGCGTGCACCGGAAGCTTATCATGCCAAGTGCACACTGGAAACTTATCCCAAGTGCTGCTGTGCATCACCGCCCCACATGGACTAATCCCCACATGTGGTCTGGGGACACCTGTACCACTGGGCTGGTCCATAACTACCAGCAGCACCATGTGCAATCACGCTCAGCACACCAATTCTCTGCCGCCCCCCTTCTCGCTGGGTCAGCAGCACCAGAAGCTGATCGCACTGAGCGCGCACCAAAAGTGTATCACGCCAAGCGCTGCTGTGCACCACCACTGGGCTGGCAAGTGCTGGAGAGTTTGGCAGCACAACCATACCACGCACAACCATGTGTGCCGCCACCTCTGCTGGGCCAGCAAGCGCCGGAAAGCTCAACAGCACAACCATATTGTGCACAACCATGCCTGGCACCGCTGCCATCTCTGTTGGGCTGGCAAGTGCCAGAAAGCTTGGCAGCACCACACCAATGACGCTCAGCACTGCTGCCGGCCCCGCTGGCCACTACTCACTTGGCGCCCCTGCAGTCCCTGGTCTGGAAAACCTGCACAACTGGGTCACCTCCGCCCTCAGCACCTCCCAGCTGCCCCCAGCAGCCCCACACAGGCAAGCCCATGGTGCCAGGACTCCACTGCACCCATCACTACCAACTGCAGCCCATGCGGACCCCCGCAGTCCCACAGCCTTATGCTGGTGGGTATCACAGGGAAGCCGTCACGGTCCTGTGCCCTGGATGAGCATGGTGTGCCCTGCTTGACTGTTCCCACTGCCAGTGGCCCCCGTGCCCCTGTTGAGCACAGCCCTCACAGATTGGTGGCTCCTGCCACTGGCAGCCCTGCACGCCCAGAACCTTCCCTCCTGATCTACATGCATGGCCCCCACCAAGCAGCAGTTCCTCACTGATCTAACACCCCCTAAATCTGGTAACTCTCAAACTGACATTCCCAGGTGCTCTTGAGCTCCGACCCCCGCTTGTGGTTTCCTCTGCTAATGGGTTCCGCCCAACAGTCCTATTGTCCTTAAGCTCCAACGGACCCTCAGTACAGATCTCATGCAGTACTACCTGAAGCTGGGTTCGTGCACTCAGATTACAGGTGATTAATCTGGCCAAATCAATTATGAGGATAGTGCTTTTTCTTCCAAGTTTCCCTCATACACTAACTACCTCACACCCCAAGCACACTCCCAGCTCCCTCTGACATACACGCAATACTCACAGTCCTCCAGACTGTCTGCAGTTTTTCCCCAGGGGGCTTTTTTCCCTTCTTCCCCCTTTTCTTTTTCTTATTCAGTCCTCTGCTGTCCCCGGGGTGTTGACCTGCAAATCACCAGTGACACCTGAAGAGAAGTCAATTGAGCCACTGAATTGCTGCTGGGTCCACATCCCTTTCAAAATCTCTTACGACCATGTAGACAAGGTTTTTGTCCTGGACTGAGTCTCCATTTGTGAGAAACACGCTCACTTTTAAAAATTTCAAACGTTTATTAAAAACCTTAACAAAATACCACAAAGGACTGAATATGGAGAAAGAACAGCGCACTGGGACTTGGTGACCCAGTAGCCATGAGCTTATCTACAAAATGGCTGCTCCACTGTTTATACCCTTGGTGTTGCACCAGGTAACCCTCCCATTGTCTGTCAATCAACTCTTCTTTGCTGTCCATCGGTGGAGATGCTTTCTTGCAACTTGGTTGGAGCTCAGGTGCTGTCATGCTGTGCCTCCTGTGTTGCCTCTCTCGAGGCAAGGTGACCCGGTTTGAGAAAGACACGACGACTAACTTACAGGTCATTCGGGCCAGTGACTCACAGACACCAATATGGTGGATGGTGAAAAGGCGTTTATTCCTTCTTAACCAGGACTTATATAACCATGGCCTGCCTACGTCAACAAGGGATTGGCTGATTGAACTGGAGGGGCAGGGCCCTACCTTCCCGTACATCGCGACAATCTTCCATCCGAACTTCCCTATCTAACCACATTTCCCCCCCCCTCCATGATAAACAAAACTGAAAAAATACATTGGAACAGTACAAACTATTAACTCACAACCATAACAGTAATAGGAGTCGTAACAGGTAACTTACAACATCTGCAGCAAACAACAAACATAACTGTATAAACCGTTTAGGACAACTGTCTTTGTTCTAAAAACATAATGTCAAGTCTG
>JBBMKD010000108.1:103736-115449 GCA_037834095.1 Argya squamiceps
TTATGTAATAACAAAGTATAAAACTGTGTCTGTTTCTGGATTTCGATGGAGTCAGATTTGGGTCGTCAGACCCCTGGTTCTCGGAGCTCTTCAATAAAGCACTGCATACAATCTCTGTGTGATTGTGTGTCCCCTTTTTCCTCACACTAACAGTAGTGGCTATAAACTAAAACACAAGAAGATCCATCTCAACACAAGGGGGAACTTCTTTCCATGGAAAGTGGCAGAGCACTGGAGCAGGCTGCCCAGGGAAGTCCGGGGTTCTCCCTCTCTGGAGGCATTCCAAACCCATCTGGACACATTCTTGTGTCATCTGCTCAAGGTGGCCCTGCCTGGGCAGGGAGATTGGACTGGATGATCTCCAGAGGTCCCTTCCAACCCTGACAGTTGGGTGGCTCTGTGTTTGTAACCTAGTTTCTCTAAGGAAGATCATTTTCTCTAAGGAGAAAAGCATCCACAGCTTTGAAAAATTTCAGATAGGATACCACCTGGATCAAAGGGTGATTGGTGTCTTGGGGTGATTTTCTGATGATATTTTATTCCCTAATCATCTGCTTTATGCCCAGAAATGGTTGTGGTATCTTTAGGATGAACCAGGGGGTGCGGCTGGAGCTTGAGAACACTGAGCATGGGCTCTGTTCAACTTCTCTCTCTCTCCAGTGTGCTCTGGACAGTGTGGACCAAGGACGCTGCATTGTTACTTTTGTTGGATTGGGTTTTTTGCTTACTTAAAGCAAGAATTTTTTTCCCTTTCTTCCCCTAGCCTGGAGGCTGTACTAGGAAACCTCCCAGCAGCTTTTTGGGTTTTTTGTTCCCTTGAACTGTTTTTGGTTTGGCTTGTTTTTCTTTTTGGCCCATCCAGGGAGCCAATGGGACTGCCCTGAACCCAAGACCTAGGAGGAGCTGAACCAACACGACATTAAAATCCACCAACTCTGGTTGCTGTGAGGAGAATACCCACACCAGAAATTCAACGTTTCCTATCTGCTTTGCTCCAGGCTGCTACGTGAACTCCTCTTCCCCTTCCCAGAGACGGAAGGGACCAGTCATCCAGGCCACATGGTCAGCCCATGTATTTTTCTTCCTTGGGCATTTTTTGAGGGTTTATTTTTGTTCTGCGGAGGCGGGGGGTGAGGGTTGGGGGAGAGTAAGTTCTGGGAGTTCATATCTAGCATTTATTCAATCCTTTTCTGTACATTGCAGACACATGACCCCTTCCCCCACCCCTTTTTTTGTTGTTGTTAATAAATGTCTTTTTTTTTCTTTTTTTTTTTCCTTCAGTTTCACCCACTGGTATCAATTTTGCTCATTGGCAGAAGAAAAGGGAGGGAGTTATTGAAGCTCTTTTCTCTTTAGAGGAAACTCTCATTCCAGGGCCTTTTCTCCTGAAATTTGTCTCCAAAACCAAGACAATTGGTCTTTTTAAATGCTGCTAATTAATAAATAAATGAGAGAGACAGAGGAAGAAAACTAGCTGGCACAGGGCACACAGCTCAGCAGGGGCTGACCAGTACCTTCAGGAAGTAAATACTTGAAATAACTGTGACATTGCTGCTGGTCCAAAACAGGTTGTGGAAATTATGGTTATACTCCACACTGAGTCCGTCTTACAGTGCCTAAGCACTATTTCAGGATATAGCTCTGGGGTGTGTTTCAAGCACAGGGTCTTTTTTCCATTTAATTAGGATGAGAGGGCTTGGAAGAAACAGTCAAAATCCTATTTACTCCATATGTTGCTTCTCTAAGAACCTTTTATGAAGAAAGGTCTGCATTTCTCCAGCTACTGCACAGAGATGAGAGCAAACTCAAGCTATGGCCAGCAGCAGTCCCTGCCTAGAAGGCAACTGAGCTCTGGAGTCTTAATTTGACTTTTAGATTCCCTTGAGAAGGAAAAAAACCTCAAACCTGTGATAAATATATTGCAGTGTTCACTTTCGCAATTGTTAGAGTGAATACAATGTGTTTTATAATGTTGACTTTTGTAAGACTAGTTTTGCTAAAGTTTAGAGTTTTTCTAATGTGACTGTTGTATTGTAATACCAATGTTGGTGAAGAGTTGTTGTAATGTTAACACTTAACCAATGAAGGGATCTAGACCTCTTGAATATATTGAAAAGTAACAAATGAGTACGACTAAGAACATTGCATATGCTCCAAAAAGGTGGGACAGAGGATGAACTATTCTAAAATGTTTGAATATGTATGACCATTTATGAATATGTAGTTGGCTGATGTAATACCAAGGGTGTATAAGGGGTGTTGCTGTGTTCACTGGTGGGCCTCTGGCTTCAGCTAAGCACCCAGTGCTGTTTCTTTTGCTTTATTGACTTTGTCCCCTATTGTCCCTTATTAAATTCTGTGTAAATTTTAACGGAGTAGTGGGCTTCATTAATCACAATTGGACACTTGTCCAGGATGGACACCTTGTTTCCATGGCCCTAGGAGATTTTGAGTGAGAGGCACACTGCCGATTTTGGTGGCTCAATTGGCTTATTCTGGCATCATTGGCAATTGCAGGCTGACACCCTGTGGACAAAAGGGGACTCATAAAGCAAAAGAAAGGGGGAAGGTAAAGGCTCCCTAAAAACCTGCAGTAACTGGCCCACAATTCTTGTGCACAAAGATTCGATCCAGACAGTAAAAAGGACTGTAAGTACTGTGTGGGGGCGGTGTACAGGGGATTGACTGGTGTGTGTATGAGATGTGAAGTGGACAGTCCAGATCTGCAAAGTCAGTGCAGTCTTTCTAACCGTGGTTCCATATCTCTGCAGAGACTAGGCGGCAGTGAGACAAAGCAAAAGGCAAAGACTGAATGATTCCCCAAGGTATCTGGGACTGGGTCCCAGGGAGAGGTTGGACCCCTAATATAGAGACAGGAGAGGGAGCAATTGCCTAAGCAGTTCACTAGGAAACGGGGGACAAGAGTAAGGGTCCCCAGTTTCAAAAGAGTTGCCAGATTGAGGGTTGGGGTCCATGAAGGCTAGGAAGATTCCTCCAGGTGGGATGTGTAGAATTGAAGGCTAGGAAAATTCCTCCAGACAGGAAGTGCAGATTTGAAGGTTAGGAAAATATCCTAAAGATGCTGTATCCAAGAGCATCTGGGGTTGGCCAATAACCTTTGAGATTTTGATCATATGCCCCAAATTACAGCATTTTAAAATTTGATAAGTAATACCCATGGGTGAAGGTTAATAAGTGATTTGAAAATAAATAACAACACCTTATTGTGGTGTTGTTATTTATGGGGAATGAAAGAGAGAGTATAATGGAACTGATAAAGGAGCCTGGTATCTTAGACCTGATCAAGCAGAAAGCGTGGGAGAGACAGACACAGATAAAGGATAGAAGTGACCAAGAATCATGTTGTGAAACTTTGTAATGATTACCAAGTAACTGATGTCATAAAGAATGTATAACCAATGAGAAATTGTTACCAAAAATAGAACCCTATATAAGTGCCATACAAGAAAAACCCTGTATAAACACCTTGTATGCTCAATAAATTGGGCTTCTGATCAGAACTCAGAATGTCCCTGTCTCTCGATCACTGATACCAAATCTGTTATTATTGTGGGGAGAGTGGGAGAGAGTGATACGTTGTGGACACAGGGCAAGTGTGGGATGGCTGTGGGGCTCTAGCTGCATTCTGTGACCTGGTGATGGGAGAGGCTGTAAAGGGGCAGAGCAAGTGTAGGTTATGTCAATTTTTGGTTTGGAGTTCAGCCTTGTTGTCAAAGGAGGTGGATTGTGTTGCTGGAGAGGAAAGGTTTTCTGTGCTTAGTGTGGGAAAAACTGTGAGGAGTGGGTGGTGTCCAAGCTGCCAGGAGAGTGAACTAGAGCAAAAGAACAGAGATCAGGGATGAGCAGGTCAGGTCCAGGGAAGATGGGACAAGGAACAAGCAAGTCAGGTTCGAGGAAGAAGGGGAGCAAAAAGGTGCTGGCAGATATACCCCAGGACAGTCTCCTAGGAATTAAATTGGCTAACTGGGATAGTAATCCATGTACAAAGGGAAAAGATAAAGTCAAAATTATTTGGTATTTCATGGTAGAGTGGGTGAAAAAGGACATAAGATCCGATCATGTCTATTTGCCTAGATACGGGTCTTTTGAGGATTCGATTTGTCAAGCTTTAAACATGCTTGTAAATGCAAAAGAACCTCTTGATCCCGAGGAAAGTGAATATGCCTCCTGCTGGACAGAAGAAATTTGGCCCCAGGGGGTAAACGTTTTTAAGGTATAAGAAGTGTCAGAGACTGAGCAAGCAGAAGAAAAGGAAAAGATGTGGGAACTGCTACAAGCATTACCACCTCCATACCCTCCCACTGCTCCAGTGGCCCCTGCTGCTCGAGTGGTCCCTTCTGCTTTGCTGGCTCCCCCTCCCACTGGTGGGGGACCATACCAAAATACTAGGGGAATTTCAGGAAAAACTTGAGGGCCACGCAACAAGTCTTTCCCTGGCACCACCTCACAGCAAGGGAAAAAGGTCTTTCCTAAGGTCATGACTGAGGAACAGAAAGGCTGGTCTGATTTGGAAAAATATCAAGAAGTCAGCTTATTTCCTTTAAGGGAAGTTTCTATGGGAGGGACTGAAGGGGGGATAGGATTTGTAAATGCTGCTTTGACCTCTTCAGAAGTCAGAATTTTTAAAAAGGAAATTAGGGAGTTATTAGAAAATCCCACAGGTTTAGCTGAAAAATTAGACCAAATTTTAGGCCCAAATATTTTTACTTGGGAAGAAATGCAGTCAATAATGGGCATTATATTTTTCCAAAAGGAGAGGCAAAAGGGCTGCCAGAATGAGAATTTGGGAAAGACAAAATCAACAGGGCCCACCAGCGGACCAGAAAATGCCAATGCCATCTCCTAATTGGAATCACAATGATGCATCAGGACAAGGAAATATAAATGATTATTGTAATCTGAAAATCAAAGGGATAGAAGAGGCACCACCCCAAGGGCAAAATGTTAGCAAAGCTTTTGTTGGGCAGCAAGGAAAGGAAGAAACTCCAACTGAATGGCTAGAGAGGCTCTGGAAAAACGTGACAGTACTCCAGTAGTAGTATAGCAGGACAAGCCCTATTAAAGGTTCACTTTGTCACCTGTGCTGGGCCAGATATTAAGAAAAAGTTGGAAAAGATTGAGCAATGGCAACATAAGGGGTTAAATGAATTATTGAAAGAAGCCCAAAAATTTTATGTGCAAAGGGAAGAAGAAAAAGCCAAGGTAAAAGCTAAAATTATGGTAGCCGCCATGCAAGAAAGTAACCCCTTGAGGAATCCGCAACCCCCAGGTACTATTCCCAGATATTCAGATTCTAGAGATAAGGAAAGGGGAAGAAACAGGCCCTCTCTACAATCAAGGTCTCAGAAGCAAACTAGAAATGTCTGGTTTTATTGTGGAAAAGAGGGACACCGTAAGAGAGATTGCCCATGCTGGAGCAAGGACCTGGAAGTATTCAAAGAGATATCCTCAGAAGAATTAGCAGACTAGGGATGTCAAGGGTTCTATTTCCTGGAGGATAAACACCCTCTAGGGCCCTTGATAACTTTAAAAATAGGCCCTCAGGGAGAGGCATTAGAATTTATAGTTGATACTGGGGCTGAGAGAACTTGTGTAGTTACTATTCCAAAGGGGTGTAATGTAAGCAGTGACACTATAAAAGTAAGGGAGGCTAAAGGAGAAGGGTTTAAGGTTTCTGTAATCAAAAATGTAGTAATTGAAGGGAAAACTAAAATAGGGACAGGAGATGTCTTACTAGTTCCTGGAGCAGGTTGCAATTTATTGAGGAGAGTCTTGCAGGTACAATTAAGAATAGGGATTATACCTGAAGAAGGGAAAATGGTAGCCAAAGTGCTAAAATTCCACCAAGAAGATGAGGAAAGGATTAACAAGGAAGTTTGGACTGGAGAAGGAAATAGGGGAGGATTGGATATTTATTGACGATTGAGAGAGAGACGGGAAGACTAATGTGCTGATCAGAATTAGTTTTTACTGAGATTTTCAAATGCTTACATACTATTCTAGGAAGGCCGGTAATCTTTTACTTCAATGATTGGGTTAAACATCACACAGACAAAACTCATACATTTTACAACATCTCTTGCTTGTAGAAGTTTGATTCAATCTTCTCTTTAATCCAATCTTCTTGTAATCTTGTTTAATTCAAAGCTCTGTTTGTTCTTGCCAAGGAATCTTGGTTATCAAACTGACTATGCTAATTAAATCTACATCTTGTGTCCCATGTCCACAGATATTGACCCCATAAATGTAACAAGTGAGAAAGAGGAATGTCCCATACATGTGCATCAGTACCCTATATCATTAGAAGAAAGAGAAGGCTTAAAGCCAGTAATAGAACAATCGATAAGGGATGGGACATTGGAACATTGTATGTCTCCTCATAATACCTCTATTCTCTCAATAAAAAAGCTGGATGGGACTTATAGATTAGTTCAAGATTTAGGGGAATTTAACAAAAGAACTCAGAAACCAATGGTACCTAATCCCTATACCATACCCTTTTAAGTAAAGTCCTGCCTCAACATCAGTAGTTTAATGTTGTGGGATCTTAGAGATGCATTTTGGGCTTGTCCATTAGCAGAAGAAAGTCAGAATCTTTTTGCTTTTTAATGGGAGGATCCAAGTACTCTGCAAAAACAGCAATTAAGATGGACAAAACTGCCACAGGGGTAAACTGAATCTCCAAATCTATTTGGGCAAGCTTTAGAGGAAATTTTACAGACCTTCCCCGTTTCTCCTGGAGTACAGATTACTCAATATGTTGATGACCTTTCATTAGCAGGAGAAACTGAGGTTGAAGTTAGGGAGGCCACTATAAAACTTTTGAATTTTCTTGAGGAAGAAGGATTGAGGATACCAAAAGTAAAACTACAATATGTGGAGTTAGAGGTGAAGTATCTTGGTCACTTAATCAGCAAAGGTAGCTGAAAATTAAATGCTGAAAGGATCACTGGGATTTTATCTCTTCCTCCTCCTTCTTCAAAGAAGGGAGTTAGAAACTGCTTGGATTGTTGGATATTGTAGGCTGTGGATTAAAGGCTATACTCCGGCAGTAAAGTTCTTGTATGAAAAATTGACAGAGCAAGACAAGATAAAGTGGACTAGAGAAGACAACAATAAATTAGAAGAATTAAAGTTTAAACTAGCTCAGTACCAGCTTTGAGTTTACCCTCATTAGTAAAGCCCTTTTATGTGTATGTGAATGTGGAAGATGGAGTAGCTCATGGAGTTAAGTCCGAGAATGGGGAGGGGTAAAGAGGCCGGTAGCCTATTTATCTAAATTGCTAGATCCAGTCAGCTATGGCTGCCCAATATGTATTCAGGCCATAGCAGCTACACCCTTCCTAGTAGAGGAGAGCCCTAAACTTTTGGAAGTAAATTAATAGTGTACACACCTCATGCAGTCCAAAATGTGTTAAATCAAAAAGCTGAAAAACAATTAACAGATTCCAGGATGTTAAAATGTGAAGCAATTTTGATAAACAATGATGATTCGACATTGGAAATAGACAATAGTTTAAACCCAGCTCAGTTTTTATGTGGAGAATCAAAGAGTGACTTAACACATAATTGTTTAGCAGTTATACAGTAGCAAACTAAATTTTAAGACGATCTATCAGAATAGGCCCTCCTGGAAGGGAAAAGAATGTGCTTATAGAGAAAAAGAATGCGTGCTAGTTGTGCACGGAAGTGAATTTTTTTAAGAAAAGCTGTGGCAAAACCAATTAGTGATTAGCTTTGAATACTGACAACCTTTGGAACAAATTAGAGAGCTAGATATGCCTCTGGACTACACAGGTTAAAAATCAGAGGAATCCTGGGAAGAGTTCTCTTTTCTTCCATTCTGGGAAGAGGTAACAGGGTGCCAGTGGGGTTGGCCTTACTCCATTGCGTGGCCCCTGGGCCTGGCGCAGTCTGGCTGGGTCCTGCCACTGCTATAACCCTGGCAGGGCTGAGCCCAGCAGGTGCTGGGGGAGGGGAGGAGAGAAGGCCCTGTCCCAGCTGGATCGGGCCTCCAGCAGCTGTCAACATCCTCCTGCTAAGCGGCCCCCCCGCATCACAGCCCACAGGGCGTAGCCAGGCTGGGCCCTCCCCAAAGCACCCTCCAGCCACCGCTATTAAGATCCCTTGCCAAGGAGGGCCCAGCTGCGTGAGAGATCGTGCAGCTGGAACCAAGGACAGCTCTGCAGCTGTGCAGAGTGGCCCTGTAGCTGAAAACTGAATGCAGCCAGAACCCCTGGCCCAGCCCCAGTGCGGCCTGAATTTGCCACCTTTGGCCACTGCCCAGGAAAGACCGTCATGACCCTCTACAGACCTGGGAGAGATATTAACTCTCTCCTTGACCGATGAAACTTGCAAAGCACTAATCCTCTCTGAGTAAGAGAAAAGGACAGAGTGAAGTCACATAAAGAGACAATATAAAGACATTAAGGTTAGTAAAGAAAAAGCTATGGCCAAAATGGAAAGAGAATGAGAAGATGCCTTGGTTTTAAGCTGAAATATTTTCATAAGCCATGGTAATGGACTGTGATATATTATAATATCCATCTAAGTCTTGGAAGGCATGGATGGAGAGATGAGAGTGTTCAAATTGTAGAATCTGTAGATCTGAGCAAAGGCATTTGTAGTGAACTAAATAAATATCGAAGTAGTTATCTTATGAGTTATCTTCTTATTGAAGTAGTAGTGATCTTATGAGAAGTTTGAACAGAGAGAGAGAGAGATGAGATGAAGACCTACCTCCAGAAAGAGAAAAGATCTCTGTTCCTAGAGATGAAGAAAACCTTTGCTTTTGAACGATTTATCTTTAAAATGGTACCCTAGCCCATTATGCAGCTGTGGGAAGGCTGCATGTTATTGGGGGGACATCACAAATGCAGATTTCCAGGCAGCTGCTTTTGTGAGAATTAAAAAGCCACAAGAGAACTGTTCTTTCTTGTGGGGAAGTTTCCATGGCAGACCAAAAGAGACTTCTCTCTCTGAGAGGACTGATGAAAGACGATTTTAGAGGTGGTAACTGACCTAAAGTCTAAGTTTTGTCTCTGCGTGTTGTCAAAGATAAAGAAAGGAGTTTGTGGAGAAGAGGGGAAGCATTTTGAAGGTTTTATTCTTATTGATTCTTACTAATTTTTTTCTCTCTTGTAGTTTTGTTAGTAAACCTCTCTTTATATGCTTTTAAGTTTTGAGCCTGCTTTGCTTTTCTCCTAATTCTATCTCACAGCAGAAAAAGGGTAAATAATTCTAGTGGGCACTCAAACCACTACACTAATTGGTGCCATGAGTTGGATACAGAAATAGGTGAACTTGAAACCACTACACGAATTGGTGCTTCCACCTGGTTTTGACCTGAAACCATCACAGGATGTCAGGATATGCTTTAGTCGATGGGAAAAATATGCAAACCATTGAAAAAGGGAAATTACCTTCAGTTTGGTAATTTGAAGGTAATTTCTCAATCTTGTGAATTATATGCTCTAAAGAGAGCATTGGAATATTTAGCACATAAGAAAGGAACCATGTACACTGATTCAAAATATGCCTTTGGGGTAGTGCACACTTTTGGAAAAATTTGGGAAGAAGGGCTCAAAAAGAGGGTTGATTCATGAGGCACTCATTCTACAACTTTTAGGAACATTAAAATTGCCTAAAGAAATAGCTGCAGTACATGTTAGAGGACACCAAAAGGGAATGACCCCATATGTAAGAGGGAATAATTTGGCAGACCAAGAGGATAGAGATGCAGCTGAAAATGGGAGCGAGAAAGTTATGGTAATTTTGACTGCAAGCAAGGAAGAATTGTAAATTCCAAGATTTAATGAAACAGAAGAAAAAGAATTAAGTAAGATAGGGGGAGAATGAGATCAATCTGGAAAAGGGAAACTCCCTGATGGGAGGCAATTATTTAATAAGCCCTTTACCAGGAAAATATTAGAAGACATACATCAGAAGTCTCATCAGAGTACTCAAGCTTTGTGTGATCACCTTTTAAGGAATTATGGGTGCATTGGGATCTTTGGATTAGCAAAGCAAGTAAATGAAATATGTATAACTTGACAAAAGCTAAATAAAAAGGTTATGAGAAAAACAACACCAGGAGGTTGTGAATAAGCTATGTGACCATTTCAAAACATCCAAGTGGACTTTACTGAACTTCCCCAAGTGCAGAGATGGAAGTTTTTATTTGTAATAATAGACTATTTAACTCATTGGGTGGAGGCTGTCCCAGCTGCTAGAGCTACAGCTAATGTAGTATGTAAGACACTTTTGGAACAAATTATTCCCAAGTATGGAATGGTTAACAAGATAGGTAGAGCAACACATTTTACAGAGTCTTACAACAAATAACTCAAGCCCTAAGAATAGAATGAGAATTACATACCCCATGGCACTCACAGTATTCAGGCCAGGTAGAAAGAATGAACCAAACTTTTAAAAGGACTCTAACTAAACTGATGATTGAAACCCAGATGTCATGACTAAAGTGTTTCCCTCTGGCACTACTGAGAGTCCAGATCAGATCACACCTAGGAGCGTCACCCTATGAAATGATGTTTGGATTGCCCTTTCTGACCACTCAACATGAAACCACTACTTATGAAGAAGGGAAAGCGAGTGTTAGAAAATATGTCACCACAATTGCACAAACTAGAAAATTTACGGTTAAAAGGGCTAATCCCTCAAACCACACCCTTAGATCTTAAGATCCATAATGTTCGCCCAGGAGTATGGGTATTGGTTAAAACATGTAAAGAACAATCTTTAACTCCATAATGGGAAGGTCCTCTCCAGGTACTACTGACAACTGAAGCTTCGATCCAAACCAGGGAAAGAGAATGGACCCACGCCAGCAGAATCAAAGGACCTGTGGAAGAACCTAAGGAATGGACCATAACATCTAAACCAGGTGACACAAAACTGACTCTTAAATGAGGACTGGAAGGTAATGAACTGAGATGACCCAAACAATCCAAGGAATGTTCCAAGGATCACAGACAACCGGAAAATAAGGGTAGGTTCATATCTGGTTTCAAGTACTGTCTGGACAAGTTTTTATTTTATTGGAGAAATCTCCAATACTTCTTTGGGTATAGACTTCTGCTCCAATTAGGAATATCAGGACTGCATTAGTCAGGGGGTCCTAATGTACTGGCATTAGCATGTGATTTGTACTATTACAATTGTCTTATTTCGTGGATGGGAACTACTAGTGTCTGTTGAATGGAAAGTACCTCAGAAATAGCAGAGAAACGTGATTTACCTGGAAATTAGCAAAAAGAGAGTGACAAAGGAAATGGAGGGCACGACCAGGTTGGCCACTATACTTGCCACCAGGAAGATCACACACACCTGCTATTGGTAGCAACCCATAGGCATAGGAGGTGGGGGTAGAAGCCATACTGGACCTCTGTTATTCCTTTTTTGTCTGTTACTCCATTTCTGTCTTTTCCCTTTTGGAATTCAAGCAAATCCATGTTGTAATTGCTACCAACCACTTTACTTAAGAAAAACCCAAAATTCTTTTTTCACTGCTCACACCCACATCTGCTGGTTTGAAAGCAAAACAAATGAGAGATTCTAAGTCAGAAAGACAATTTAATAGGAGGGAGGAGAAAAGTAAAACAAAATAAAATAAAATAAAATAAAATAAAATAAAATAAAATAAAATAAAATAAAATAAAATAAAATAAAATAA
>JBBMKD010000108.1:118339-131055 GCA_037834095.1 Argya squamiceps
CTTTAGTTATATATTAACTTTATCTCTATGGAAACATCTAACAGTTTGTACTGTACTCAGCTCCCCTGCACCTGGGAGCCTTACTCCTTTCCCATGGCTTATTTCCAGGGTTCAGGCCTACTGCTAGCAAAACACTTCAGGCGCTAGCATAACTACTACTAATACATGATTATTTTGGTCTCTTCCAACACTTCCAACAGGACCACATCTGCCACTCCAGGAGGGTTTATTTTCGGTCTGTTTCCAACACTCTGACCAACAGGGTGTGAAGTATTCTGACTCTGTCAGTGGTCTTTTGTATTATTGCATTTATTTTATTTTTCTTCTTTTTTTTTCTTCCTATTAAATTGTATTTCTGACTTGGAGTCTCTCATTGGTTTTGCCTTCAAACCACTACAACACTTTTAACTCACACTTTTTTCATCTGATCGACAAAGAGGAGAGCTCTAACATCTGGACCAGTAACAGTAGGGTATTTCTTCCACTCTTTCCCAGTCAAGCTCATCTCAGCTTCCAACAGTCAACTGTTGTGAATCCCCCTGTCACCCTGACAATAAAAACAGGTTCTGCCCCCACATGTCCCACTGGGATTAACATGCAGTGTGCACCAGTGCACAAGGTATAAGGCCTTGTGTTCTTGTAGTTCTGATGTACGAGGCCATCAGATCCACATTGTCCGGAAGACACCATTCTCCCATGTCTCTACCTGGCTAGAAGCAGGGCCCTTCTAGCCCTGCCTATCATTCCCCCTGGGCATTCTGTAGGTCCCTTCAAGGGGATCCGACATGTCATCCTCCCTGCTATTACACCTGGCAGCTCGGCTACAGGAAGCTGGAGCTACATCCCTTCTGGTGGAACTCCACCCATAAGGATTGTTGTCCTTCAGTTCATGCATCCGTACTTTGACGGTTCTGCCTTCTTTTTCTCTGCCAAGGTCAGGATGAATAACACACGGGAAACATAGATTTCAAGTTCAGACTTGGAGGTTTATTATTTCTTATCTATTTACAGACTCGTGAAGGGTGAGCTCTAACTAGCAAGTTAGAGAAACGAGGTAAAATGGAGTACCTCTGACTCTTTACAAGGTTATTTAAAGATAATTACCCAAGAATGATGTGACATTTATATTATTTATATTTCTGACCCAATAATGACCACCAAGGACCACAATGTGGACCTTTTTCACCCAGTTACAGAAAACCACCCAAACCCACGAAGAAGAAGGAAGAAGAAGGACTTAGACTAAAATTCCACAATCCTAGTTCCAACACCATACTGTCAGGACAGAAGTGGGTTTTCCATCCCACCTTTACATGCCTTTCCTATGGTCACACAGGAGGAACCACAGGTCAGCTTGTGGGGTGTACCTTCTGACTCTAGCTGGGGGATGTCTGTTTCTGATAACAGGGCCTCTGGTCTCTACTAACAAAGCTTGGAGAAGGTCCTGTTTAAGCTCCTTCCTGAGTTTCTACTGAGTCTCTTCAATCTGACTTCCATTCTCTGCATACACTCTGACAGACTTGTTTCCACAACTGAGATTCTTGATTGTGTTGGGCAGTGCACAGTGCCCACATACACCTGAAGCCTCTTTATCATAGTACCCACTGTCTTGTCCCCCTCATTCCACTGAATCATCACTAGGGCAGGGGCATATTCTTGTCACCGAGGTCATGCAAGTTTTAGCCACATCACTGATGGACATTTTACCATCTCTGGACTCTTAACTGTTTGGTTTTTTGGTTGAGAAAATTATCTCTATCACAGTCAGTTCTCTCCAGCATTGAATTCCTTGTTCCATGGTCTTCCAAGAGCTTTGTTGCAGCTGGATTCTTCTTGGCACAAATATCTTTTCTTCACACTTCTTAAGAGCTGTGTTCAGAGGCTGACAGTTTTGGGCCTCCTTGTCATCCCTTGGTCAATACCCACATTACGTGATAGAGATGCCTCACTTCAGTACCATCCAAAATCATACCATCACCTGAGGTGTCCCAGATTTGGACCCACCAACTTAATGGACTCATCAGGCCATTGGGTAAAATCTTTTCTTAGAAAGCAAAGGCTTTCTAGGGACAGAGACTCAATGATTTCTGGTTCAGATTCTTCTGCTGGTTGTGAGGATCCTGGCTCCCCATCATCTTCCACTGGGTGAATGTGTGATAGATAGGATGGTAAATTCGTGTAATAGTGTAATGAAATATAAAATAAACGTAGCAAATAGAATGTATTGGAAATGTTAGATGTTGCAACTCTGTGAAAGCAAGCCTGAATTCCCGGAATAGAAGGGGGGTTTCCAAACACCCAGACAAACTGTCGGAGACTGTGAGATGGCAAATTATCACCCCGATTTGCATGAGAAAGAGGGTGGCCCACCCGGATGTCCCTCCTTGAGTTAATCGAATCTTGTGCATCGGAAACATCAAGCCATCAGTGATAACATCGAAGGCGGACTCGGGACTTGAGCAAATCATCATTCCAAAAGAGTTCCGAGAAAATCCTTTCAGGACGTGCCCCGATGCCGGGAAATTTGTTCAAGTTTCATTACCGAATGAAAAGATTAAGTGGACACAGTATCATCGCCGACAGGCACGAAAAACCCTATAAGAACTCAGACCAAAGCCCTTGGAAGTTGTGGAACAGAGCGAACTAACAGTCCTGCTGTCGGTTTATCTGTTTCACCCAACATTCGAATGTTGTTTCCATGGCTGTCCCAGATAAATTTCTAAATGGCAAAATAAAACTATTTTCTTTTTTATCCGATTGGCGAATTCTCATTTATAACAAATGGATTTGGTTTTGTGTTTCTTCTCTGGAGAAGCGCAATTTCCATTGGCTTAGGCTCCCCATCTGGTTCAGCTGCAACTGGGGTGTCTGCTGATTCATCCTCCTGGCTATATCTGCTACCCTACAGTATCTTAGCAGCCTGCGGTAAGCAGTAGCCAGGGCCCAGTATATTGCAAAGAGCTTCTTGTTAGAGTTGTCATTGCAATTTTCTTTCAAATATTTCCCCACCTTAGCTGGATTCTGAAGTTGTTCAGGGAAAAAGTTCCAAGGTATTGGGGGAGAAAATTCCTTCAGGGTTTGGCCTATCTCCTCCCACATCCCACACCACTCAGTATTTTCCACAAATGGGGCAGATCTCTGGAAATCTCAGCTCCAATTCTAGACAAGCTGCAGACCATATAGAGGAACCCTACCCGACAAAACAACAGGAAGGTCATATCTTTATCATCCAGAGGAAACTGAACATTCTCAGAAGGTAACATGTCAGATCTGAAGGGGAAAAAAGAGATAAAAGGCTGGGAAAAATAATTTCCTACTTTTCCTTTAAGAGACTGTGTGTAATTATTAATAAGCCCCCCAAAAAAGGCTACCCAGACCAGACCAGGAAAACAGCAGAGAATGCACAAACTCAATAACTCTCAGTACCTCTGTTAAACTTCTAAAATATTAAAACTTTTAAATTATTAGCACTGTGGCATGTAAGAAACAGAGTGACAATTTCTAAATTCAATTTTGCCTTGCCTATAGTGGGGCTTTTCTCTATCTTTAGCTCAAACCTGTAAAGAAAAAAAATAACAATTTCTAAGTTTAGTTTTGCCTTGCCTATGGTGGGGCTTTTCTCTGCCATTTAGCTCAGACTGATTGTTATGGTAATTAGAAATACCTTCCCTAAATGTTTTGTCTGTCAAATGTTAATTACCTGAAACCCCTTTCTTTGTAACTGTCCTCGTTGCCACCTCTGCCATAGCAACCATGACTGGCAATAGCAACGACTGGGGAGAACCTGGCACCGCCCCACATGCAGATGAAAAGACCTCAGGTGTTTGTGGGACAAAATTTGAACTTAAAACCCCTAAAAAACAAAGAGCCAACACAAACCAAAAACCAAAAATAACCACTCTTAATTCAGCAGAACCATGGAGAGCCTCACACCAATCAGACCTGAGTTCCAGCTTGTCACCATAACTTCAGAAGTATCTCATACACAAGACTCCCCCAAGTTTTCCAACAAATCAGTGGATTTTCCAAGGACTCCTGCAAGAGGGAAGCCCCCAGCTCGGCCGTGTGGAAGAGCTGATCCTCTCCTCCTCTGCATCGTGCATCGGGAGCAGTGGTGGTGTGTGTAGCCCCCCGAGCCCCCCACCTAGAGCTGATCTTAATAAAGGGATTAAAAAGGACCGAGTCTCCTTGCCCATTTATTTCAGGGCACATCAATATCGCAATCCTGATTTATAAAAACCATATGCCAGGGGCATAACTGTCCACATATATGTTTGGTCCACAAACATGCCTTGGTGCCAGAGAGCCATTATTGAAGCAAGCAGCACGATGACCACTGAGTGCCATACCCAATACAAAGAGTTTCAAATCAGAATGTAATTTTTTTTCACTTTCTCTTGCCCCTTAAACTGGGTGGCAAATTCTGCCTCAGTTTAGTGACAACATTAAGAGAAATTGAATGAATCATCTCCTCTAAAAAGGGTTCTAATAATCCCTTTCCACCAATAGAAAATGAATACTAGTGGATGAAAGTGAAAGACCCTACTGTGTATTGACAAACAGAATGCCCACGAGGTACAGGAAAATGGTAAATAAATACAAGATATTAAATTGTCAGACCTTTTCCCGCCTCATACACACTGGAATAAAAACCCATAATGCCAGGGAAAAAAACCTCCAAAAACTAGCTTACACCACATGATAGAAGATGGTGCCAGGTTCTCTCTCAGGTTAAAAAAAACCAAAAGACGAGATTCACGCAGCAGCTGGTGACTCTCCAGCGTTGATCCACTCCCCACAGCAGATGGAGCAGCTGGGCTTGGTGTGCTTTCTCTCTCCAGCTTGGGTTTCTCCGAGATGTGGGGCTGAAATGTAGAGGCCCCTCTCCCCCGCCGATCCCAACAGACCAGCCCCTCTCCTGCATGTCCTGTTCTCTCTGGTCTCGGACTAAACAAACTCTCCAATTGACCTCAAAAAATGGCCAAAGAACTGCTGCTGCAGCTTCTCCAAGGCCAGGGAAGGGGAAAAGCTTCTTGGCAGCACTAACAAAAAACAAGCTAAACAAACAACAACCCAGACCGGACCACACTCCTGGATGCCTGGGGAGTGAGGCTTTGAAAAAATCCACCAACAAGCGCAAGGCTCCCCCCTCCCCGAGACCCACCTTAAAGATACAGCAGCCATTTTTGGGCATAAAGCAGCGGATCAGGGAATAGACTATCATAAATTACCACAAGATACAAGTTACCATAAACATTTGGTATTCATAGGCAACATCTGCTTGATTCATGTGTGCTAGGTTTCAGCTATATATGGAACACAAAAGTAAGTCATGCATAGACAGGAGCAGCGTAAATATCACACCAAAATCCCTTCCCTCAAAAGGAGTAAACACCATGTTCAAATCTCTTCTCAAAACGGTGGCTGCAGAAAAACTTCTTCCTTTCCTTTTTCTTACCTTTCAGACTTACTAAAGAAATGACCACTTTAATGTGCAGTATAAGATTAAGAGAAGATAGAGACATCATTTGTAAAAAACAAGCAATAGTTTCTGTATTTTTCTCTCAAATGAACTAGTAAACTAAATATGTTTCCCTTTTATTTTAGAGCAGCACCAGTATATTAGTCCTTTGAAAGAAGGAGTTCCGAGTTTTCCAGTTCATGGAGAACTTTGTAGCTTAAGCAATTATGAAGCAATTACGTGCATGCCAGGGCATGTGCTTCTCTGCCATTTATAAAAGCACCAGAGACAGGTACACATACATTTACCAAGTTCCTCTTAGGGTGTTTTTGTTACTCCATCTCATGGGAGTGTCTCTCAAACAGCCTTATTGATAAAACTCAAGAGTCCTACTCTCTGCTCTTGTGGTGCCTTGAGCATTTAAATCTGAGGGATTAGTGAAACACTGTGGAATCATTCTCTAAATGAATGCTAGGCAACACAGAAAAGAAAAATGAAAAGCAACCTCTTAAAAAATGACTGAAGCTGCTTTCCTAGGTCATCATTAAAGGGACAATCACAGAAAAGAGTATAGGATATGTATTGTGCGTGTATGTTTGTTTTACAATGTGATTAAAAAATGTTAGCAAAGGGCAGATTGAGATCTTGAGGGTATCATGGAAGTGCTATAGTGGGGTGCTCAGCTCCAGAACACCAGTTAACACCAGAAGAAATATGGGGTTACAAATCTTGAGACTTCAAAATTTCCAAATAGTTTTATAACATAAATTGAGAAGGGAGAGAGAACCTTGGCCTATTTCTATGAAGACAGGCTCAGTGAACTGGGGTTATTCAGCCTGGAGAAGAGAAGGCTCTGGAGAGACCTCATTGTAGCCTTCCAGTACTTAGATGGGGCTGTTAAAAAAAAAGGGAGAATGACTTTTCATATAGCCAGATAGTGACAGAACAAGGGGAAACACTTTAAAAGTTAAAGATGAGAGATTTACATTAAATGCTAGGGAGAAATTCCTTACTCAGAGTGAAGCACTGGGACAGATGGCCCAGAGAAGCTGTGGATACCCCACCCCTGGAAATGTTCAAGCCAAGTTGGATGGGGTATTGAGCAACCTGGATTAGTGAGCGATATTCCTGCCCATAGCAGGCATATTGAAAGTAGATGAACTTAAATGTTGCTTCCAACCCAA
Organism: Argya squamiceps; assembly: GCA_037834095.1. NCBI lineage: Eukaryota > Metazoa > Chordata > Aves > Passeriformes > Leiothrichidae > Argya > Argya squamiceps. The sequence continues at coordinate 124,985 of JBBMKD010000108.1, forward strand.
AACATTTTATGATTCTTTGAGGACACCTGTCAGCCTCCTCTTCAAACTTGACAAAACCAGTGCTCTCAGCTGCTCCTCAGAGGACAGTTCTTCCAGCTCCCTCATCAGCTTTGTTGCCCTTCTCAGAATGTATTAAAGTACCTTAACATTCTTTTTAAATTCTTGGGCTCAATTTACGGGATTGCATGTTTTTCCCTAGAATGTGAGAATTCAATTAGTACAGCTGTAGTGAATTATTTCAGGATGTGCTGCTTCAGAATGCATTTCCTTGTGAGGCCCTATGCAAAGAAGAAAGCATGGTCTGAAAATGCATAAGCTACACATTTGTTTTCAAGTGTAACCCAAAACAAACTTATAAATTGTAGGTTATTTGAAATTCTTGCTCTTTATTGACTGTCTTTTTCCTCAAAGTTTTCTGGACAGGGGGCACTCATGGCAAAACAATCTATCCCTAGTCTCACTCTGCCAGCTGTTACTTTAGATTAAATTCAGACATGTGCAAGGACCAGTCTTATCAGTCAGATTGCATCAAAATGCTCTGATTTTGTGTTTTACCACAGTCTGTCAGCTTTGTGGACTCATTACACCAGCTTTGCAAACTAATTATGAAAGCTGTACTAGACAATTGTTTAATTATTTTTCATAGGTGCATTTATCAATTTAAAAAAAAGAAAGAAGCTCCTTTGTATATGAATAACATCATCACAAATTTAATCATGTTGACATTTTCAGGTATTTTCAAGTGGGTATGTAAAAAGAAAAAGGCAAAGGATGTCGTTGAAGCTATCTTTAGGCACATGGGGTCTTTAAACAGTCACAGTTGCCTTTTAGTCAGCTGGCCAGTGAGCTCCTTACCTGTATCAGCATCATCAGCAACAACGTTCCATTTCTTGGAATGGAAAAGTCATATTTGTTGAATTTGCTAAAAAACCCAGCTATTTTCATTAACACTCCTGAAGAATAAGGCATATCCCCAGAGACAGCAGTGCAACAAATTGTATTGCATTGACCAACCAATCAGTGTTTCATGAGGTGTAGCTTTTAAAATGTCTGGACTGATTTGGCACTTTTTCCCATGAAAATTAAAGAATGGAAGATCAAATTATGTGGATATTTTCTTTCCTAGGAGACAGACATCCATTGTGAAAGGCATTGGACTGTCACAAGCAGCTTCATATTTAAAGCCCACTCACACAGCCTGTCCATTGCCCAGCCAAGTGGTGGAGGTTGAATCTGCTGGTGGTGATTGGAGCTAGACTCAATCAGGCTGCAAATGGGTGAAAGCCTCATTAACACATCTTTTAGACTCCACTCTTCATGTTTTTCTGCTATCAAATATATGAAGCTCACGATCAGGTCTTTTGAATTTAACTGCAGAAAACTTCTCCTTCTTGTTTGGTGTGTGAGTGGTAGCTGTCTTAATTCTTCAATTTCCTGCTGTTCAAGAAACAGGACCTGCTTGGCCTGTATTCCTGCTGCAGCTTTCTGTAGCTGTGTGACTTTTCTTTGCTAGACTGAAAAGTGAAAAATGAATCAGCCTACATAGAAGAGAATAGAACAGAAAATAGAATAGCTGCGTGGATCTACAATGACCATTGAGTCCAACTGCCTGACCACTTCAGGGTTGACCAAAGGTTAAAGGATATTATTAAGAGCATTGTCTAAAGGTATGATAGGAATGAGCCATTGCCTACCTCTCCAGGAAGCTTGTTCCAGTATTCATTGTATTTATGCTATCATCTACTATCAATCCTGAATGAAGTTTGGAATTTCACATGTACAAAACCTGAACATGCAGTACATTTAATCAACATTCTCTAGTAGATGAAACATCCTTTGTCATACATAGGTAAGTTCCTAACAGCTTTTGATATTGATATATATATTATTTGTCTCCTATTGTAACTGGAAAAGCAGTGACAAATTCCAATTTATTCTGCCTTAAAAGTAAGATAAATTTAAACAAACAAATCCCAATTCTTTTTTATCAATTTGATTTTAGAAAACCATCTTCAATATCCACAGATAGACGTTTGTAGTAATACTTATTAGAATAATTTTTGTATACTTATATTAAATAGTAGGCAAATATATCTGGCAGTAAATAAATTTTAAGCAACAATGTATCACATGTTACTGGGCTACATCCAGATGTAATTTTTGGATGAGACTTCAGAAATTTCAGAGACTTTTTATTGAAATTGAGCTAAAACCCTGTTAGGTTTCAGTGAAAGGTAACTGTGGATTTTTTTAAAATTCTACGTTACAAGAGATAGGATGGGACGGGGATCCAGTCCCTGCTTTTTGTATATTGTAGATTTTTATGCTAATAAAGAACTGGTTAAGACTAAAATGCAAGTTTTTCCCTTACATCTGTGTTCAAAAGCCAGCAGACTCCTTCAAGAAACTGTTAATAGGACTCTTTGGAAGTTGAAATGGCTCGTAAGAGGGACTGTGTAGTTAGAGCCTGCAGAACCAACTTCTTTTCAAGAGTACCAAGTGAGAGATAGATGGTAAAATCATCTACCTGTAGGAGGATGCAGTCTGGAGACTAGTTTCGACATATGCCACTCCTTGAAGCTAACTCTAATGTGTCTGTGCCAGGAAGGAGGACAATTTATTAAACACACATTTTATTAAACACACATCAGTCAGCATTTATTTTTGTTTGACAGCTTGCTGTACAGTATCATCTCAAATATGTTTAGCATTCTCAGGTTTATCTAACCTCAAGTATTATGCAGGAAGTCTTTCTGTATTACCACTTAGCAAAACTTCTGTTACTTGGTGTTACTGCAAAGAGGGGAGGTATCTTGCTGGAATGTGCAGGATCAGTGCATCTACTCAGTAAAACTGTGTTGTCAGTCTAAAGTTTGGAACAAAATCACAACTTTAATTAAAATAGTATTTATGTTATGAATTAGAATGGGATACAAAAATTCAACTTTATTCTTGAGCATCCCAAACAAAGCTTTTTACATATCACTTGCTAATATTTACAACCAGCAGCCAGCAGCTGCTTTGCAAAAGCAGAGGACTAGTGTGAAATTCTGCTGATATATCATCTGAATCTTCTTGGAGGTCACTGCTAGTGTACTTAGCTCTGCTTCATTACTCCCACAAGGCAAAACAAAAGAGATAATTAAAAGAGTTTTTTTCTACTCACCTGGCAAGAGAAGCAGTTGCCTATGTGGAGGAGAAAAAAATAGCCTATAGCAACATTTTGCCTGCTTGAAATTGCCATTTGTTGCTGGTTCAGAAAATGCTATCTTGGGGGGAACAGCTAGTTGTGGAGCTGCATCTCTTGAGATATGTCCCTGTGGGAGTCTGATGATCAACTGGAAAGGCAGTGGGGGACATAGATGTGGAAGTTGAACCCCTTGATTAAAAAGAAGTCAAAAGCATATTGACAGGCTTAATTAATTTGCAGTCAGACTCAGAATCACAAGACAAATCACAAGCTGGAGCAGAAACACAGAAAGTAGTTGAAACAGAAAGGGCATAGTAAGACTCCAAAAGCATACAGTTTTTTTTACCTCATTTTTATGTGCAAGTTTGAGTGTCTAGCAATCTCTTAAAGTTGAGACAGGCTTAGAATCAAATACACTCCAAAACAAAACCATGTCAGTCAATGGTTTCTGTTGAGCAAACAAAGCTAAGACCTTGGAGGGTCATTAGCTCCACCTTTTGGACAAAATATCTCTATATGTATAAATACCTCCAAATACCTCTAAATGTAGAATCAGTCAATTAAGATACTTACTAGTATTATTAGTGTACTAATAATTAGTGCACCTATTGCTGATATTAAGATAAAAAATTAGCCCATCAGGATAATAGAGGTATAGTAGCATTTATATACAATAACCAAATCCAGAGCAGTTGAAACAAATATGGAAATGACTGGTATGCTTTCCAGGCTCTCCTGGAAAGGCAAAAGTTTTTATTAGATCCTTTCTGTTAAAGTATTATGATTGGCTTTATGCAATGGATTGTTAGGATATCATCATGAAAATATGAATAGGCATAGCTCTGCTGCTATTGTGTGATTTTATGATAAAATCTATGCAGGCTTTTTTGCAGTGAAATATATTAAGTGATTTAAGATAGTTTTTGTAATGGATTGAATATTTCTGATACCGTTTTTGCCATTGTTTGTTAAAAATACTAAGACAAAAAAATTCTAATAGAAAACCTACAGTAATTAATTCTCTAGTTCTATAGTTTAATCATAGGTGAACAGAAAAGCAGACATTGTTTTTAACTCTTTCCCATGCCTACTTTCTCTGAAGGTAAAAAGCCCAACACCAATTCATTTTGCATTACGTGTTTAGAGAGGCCTGCCATTCCTGCTGCATTCCTGGATGCCATGCTCCCAGGCATGTAGAACAAGCACAGCATGAATTCATTTGCTGCTGTGTTCCAAGATAACACTGCAGCTGTGGACAAGACAGCTCTTCATCCAAATCCTCTTTGCTTCTCTGTGCATCATCCATTAACCCAGGCTGTCAATTAGTAGAATCCCCTGCACATTGTTCTTGTTGGTGTAGGAAGCTGTGCCTCTCTGCTCAGCTTCTCAGCTGACATACCTACGACAGAGTACCACTCTTTTGGTCAGCCAATTTATTAAATAAATAGAACAACATATACAAAACAAACCTGCATTAGCTGGAAGAGCTGAAATAGTAAATCTTCACAGGTAGGGTCTTGGTGAGTAACTGGGGGTCTCAACTCTAAAAGTTTTGCCAGTAGTTCTTGCAAAAAATAATTGAGAGATTGCTATTGGATACATCTTTTGCTGACACAGTTAGATCTGAAAGATGTTCTTTGTTTATTTATCTAGGCTTTTGATAAATTATCCTGTTCCTCTCTATGGGGCTTTAATGCTAAAACATAATGAAAATTTAAAGATATCATTCCTAAGGACTCTAGGAGTCCTTATGTCCATGGAATTTGCAAGCCATGATATTGTTTCATGACTTCCATACTTATACCTATTTAGCTTTGCAGGTAACCGGTGAATTTCCATTCACCCATAGAATCAAAATGTCGACTATCACAACAACCAGTTATGATGTATTGCAGATGACCCAAGACAGTGGTTCACTTTGAAGATTATTTTGATGCTGTAGGGCACTATTGAGTAGAAGAACTCCCATGCCCTTGCCATAGCCAAGTACTGGAAGGAGAGCAACCCTGACTTTTCAAATCTTCTGGCTTCAAAAAATCTTTTGAAGCAAGGCCCCACAGACACTACTGTGCAGTCCTATGGATCTCAAACAGGAAAGTGCTGCCCCTGGACACACAAAGGATCAGAATATCAAATGCTTAAACATTCCAATTTGTCTTAGGTGTTTTCTGCTGTATGTCACAGCCAGGATTTCTGGGTCCTAAGGAGCACAGGAAAGGCAGGAAGAAGGTGTGGGAATACAGCTAAAGAGCAGGACTGGGAGTACTGCTCAGCTCATTACAGAAGTGGACATGTTAGCATTAGTAGGCCGTAAGCCTTGGCGGGCAGTGTGGCCATGGCAGGCCGTACCCTCAGGAGGGAAGCAGAAGATAATGATATGCTGAGTACGCTTAGTTTATGTAAGCCTGTACATGCTTGTACAGGTCTGTGTTTGCCTATGGTTAAGCAATGTTATTAAGAAACCTAAGATTTGGTTGGTATAGTTATTATTGCTTACCAAGCAGCAATTTTTAGTAACAGCTGAAAAGGTATATTGTTGTGGTTTGAAAGCAAAATGAGTGAGAGACTCCAAGTCAGAAATACAATTTAATAAGAAGAAAAAATGGTAAAATAAAATAAAATAAATGCAATAGTATAAAAGATCACTGACAGAGTCAGAATACAACCTGAGCAGGGTGATGGAAGCAGTCCAGATGAGGGAGTCTTCCTGAAGCAGTGATCCTGTAGAAAGGTCTGGTAGCTCTGGTCCTCTGGGAATCCAGTGGGCAAGGGCTGCCTGTACTGTCCCAAATTATCCCAGATAATATATCCAGGTGAGAATGCTTGGCTCCTCCCCCTGGGCAGAGCATCTCACAGTGGGATGATGAGTCATACAGGGGGT
>JBBMKD010000108.1:142173-157162 GCA_037834095.1 Argya squamiceps
ATCTCAGCAATATCTACTTTAACTGAAGTCTTTCATTCTTAAAATGAATGTCTCACATCCCTTCCATCCCTTCAGCCACAGCTCCAGAGTTTCTGATCCATCCCTTCAGCCACAGCCCCAGAGTTTCTGATCCATCCCTTCCATCCCTTCAGCCACAGCCCCGGAGTTTCTGATCCATCCCTTCCCATCTCGGACAAAGCCGCCATTACCGTGCGCTCCCGCGCTGCCCGCCCCACAGCGCCCCCTGCAGCTGCGGGGGGATCATCGCAACTGCCCCGCCCACTGGGAGCCACCAACACCCCTGCTGGCTGTGCCCGGAACTGCACCAAAGGGGAAAGTGCCGTGCTCAGGGACGCTGTTCCTGGGTTCCTGCTCCTGTTTGTTATTAATGCCAGAGTTGTTGTTGGTTTGTTTGCCTTGTTATACATACCAGTAAAGAACTGTTATTCCTACCCCCATATCTTTGCCTGAGAGCCCCTTAATTTCAAAATTATAGTAATTCAGAGGAAGACAGTTTACATTCTCCATTCCAAGGGAGGCTCCTACCTTCCCTAGCAGACACCTGTCTTTCAAACTAAGACACCATCCTGTCTCTCCTCATTCCTCTCCTCATTCACCTGAGACCTGCCTTGCCTGGAGAAGCGGCTGCACTCAGGCAAAGAGGTGTTTTCTTTTTTAGAAGCAATCTGTGGTAGTGCACCCTACACCCCCAGCAGGTGCTTCCAAATAGGGAGCGTTTCAGTTTACCTTTAGACATTTTAGGAAGTTTAACTAGAAAGTTCTGATTTCCTCATTGTAATTGGCTCAGCGCCAGTACAGAAACATGAATTGGGCTCCAAGAATGTAACTCAAAGCCTGCTGTTCATCTCGTTGGGCCAAGAGCCAAAAAACCCACTGAAACTGTTAAGTACTAAAGAAAGAGAACAAAGAAACTCCATGCTTTTCGAGCTGTTGTAGCAAGTAGGAGACTTGTCTCTGTACTGTGCTCGGCTTTGCCTTTGTTTTTGTATTTTTTTTTTTCTTTATTAAAATCTTTTTGATTTTTCAAAACACACTCGATCATGCTGTCTTGATAATTGATTTTTGCCACTTCTCCACCAGGCTGGACCCTCAGAGGTATGGGTAAAACCAGTAAATCTAGAACTCCTGAGTTTCCCCATTGAAAACAGACACCCTTCTCAAGTGTGCCAAATCCAAGCTGCCACCAAGGAGGTTCCCCTTTCCCAAGGCAGAACCCTGCAAGGAATGTTTTTGACCTTTGGAGTCATTGGTTCCATGAGGCCAGAGAGTGTCCCTTGGATCCGTGAGGCTCCACAGTGTCACAATGGATATTTGGTTCTGTGGGGCCCCACAGTGTCATATTTGCCACATATGAATGATGCATATTTGCACATATGAATGGTCCCCAGTCATGGTATAACTAGGAATATTTATTAAAAGTGTATATAGCTTTTATAATATTTTCACTATCAGATTAGAATAGGGTAAGTCTGGGTAACCAACTGTAGAACTGTTCATATGTCCACTAAACCAATAAGATAAGCAATCACATCCCCAAAATTAACATCAGCCTTTTTTCCCCAACACAGGTGCTTCTGTAATAATTTCTTCTGCAAAGTACTGTGCTTCTTCTACTTGTCAGATTTTAGAAACTTTGTTACATCTCTCCTGCCTTGACTGTATAGTCCTTTCTTTTCTAATTACAAGCTCTTTGTTATTTATTACAAATTTTCTTTGTTTTCTCTCCCCATGAAGGCTCATGCAAACAAGGTTCCACTGTGACAAAGAAAGGCCTCATGGCACCCAGGAGACCACTGTGGGACGATGGATATTCTCATGGAACCAAGGCCCCATTGTGGCAAAGTGTGGCCTTATGGAAACCTGATGCCACTGGGACATCTCCAGCTTTCAATGCAGCCAGTGTCCATTGTGAAACAGCACAGCCTCATAAACAACAGGATAGCACAGTGACACCATGGAATCTTGGGGAACCAAGTGCCGATTGTAAACACAGCAGGGCCCCATGGAAGCCAGGAGACCATACTGACAGAATGGAATCTCATGGAACCAAGTGAGGTTGTTACAAAGAGGGGCCTAGGAGACCACTGTAACACGGTGGAATCTTATGGAAGCAAGTGCCCACTGTGTCATGGCACGGCCTCATAGAGTGCTGGAGATCATTGTGTCACGGAAACGCGTGGAAGAACGGGTCCCCTGTGACACAGCAGGGCCTCATGGAATCCAAGAGACCATTCTGATGGAATAGAATCTCATGGAACCAAGTGTCCACTGTTTTACAGGAGGACCTCATGGAATGCTGGAGACCGTTGTGATGTAATGGAAACGCATTGCGCAAAGGCTCCACCGTGACACATCAGGGCCTCATGGAATCCAAGAGGCCATTGTGATGCCGTGGAATGTCATGGAACCAAGTGTGATAAACATGTATAAAGTGTTAGCTTTGGAAAACAATATATGTTTTATAATGTTGACTTTTGTAAAAGAGCTTTTGCTAAAGCTTAAGAGTTCTTTTAATACAAATGCTGTGTTGTGATGCTGATGTTAGTTAAGAGTTGTAAATGTTGTAATGTTAACATTTAACCAATGAAGGAATGGAGACCTGTTGAATGTATTGAAAAGTAACAAATGACCAAATAAACAATGAGGACAACTGCAAATGCTCTAAAAAGATGGGATGAAGGAGGGACCATGTTAAAATGTTTAAATATGTATCGCTGTTTGTAAGTATGTATTTGGCTGGTGCAATACCAAGGTCTACAAGGGATGTTACTGTTGTTAACTGTGTGCCTCTGGCTGCGGCTAAGCACCCATCATTGTTCCTTTTGCTCTACCAACATTTACCCTTATTGTGCCTTATTAAACTTCTAAAATTTCAGCTGAGGAATAGGCTTTGTTTCTCACACAAGGTTCCATTGTGACAAAGCTGGGCAGCATGGAACCAAGGAGACCACTGTGGTACAATCTCAAGGAACCAAGAGTCACTTGTCAACAGATCAGGCTCTCATGAAACAAAGGAGAATATTGTGACACAGTGGAACCTCATGGAAACAAGGCTCTACTTTGACCAAGTGGGGCCTCATAGGACAGAGATGCCACAGTGATATTGCCATTTCTTGTGAATCCAGTATCCATTGTGACACAATGCAACCTCATGGAACCAAGTGTCAGTTGTGAACGCAGCATGGCCTCATGGAACCCAGGGGCAACTGAGACTGTGCCATGACTGGTGGAAGCAAGGGGCCATTGTAACACAGCGAGGCCTCTTGGAACCCAGGAGAACATTGCAGGACAATGGAATTTCATGGAACCAAGCATCAGTTTTCAAAACAGCGAGTCCTCATGGAACTCAAGTGACCACTGTGACTCCATGGAATCTCGTGGAACAATCTGTAAAGTGTAACACATCAGGGCATCATGGAACACAGGTGCCACTGAGACATTGCCACTGCTCATGGAACCAAGTGTCCATTATGACACTGCTGGGCCTAATGGAACACAGGAGACCATTGTGATTCAATGGAATCTCAAGAAACCAAGGCTGCAGTGTGACACAGAATGGCCTCACGGAACCAAAGAGACCATTGTGATGATGCCTGAAAAGTAGGCAAGAAAACAGTACTCCATAGTGCCAGGCCTATAGAGCAGGTATTTTGTTTATTTGACACCAGGAGTGAGGGGAATAGCTCCACCACAAACTCGTTCATCCATTCTTAGCATGGTACAAGCTTTTGTACTTTTTTTTCTTAATGTGCACATTATACTGATGCTGTTTGGGTTTTGCCTTTTTTTCTTTTATATGTTCTATGTCTTCTTCGCACATATGTTTGTAACTCTGTCATCTATTGAATTAGTAGCTAGTTTTCCCAGTAATTTCCCATGGCTTTTCCCTAAGCAGAAAGACAAAACAAATTCCTGAGCTCCAAGCCCCGTAGGGTACAATGCTCCATGCTATCTTGGTTCTTCCTGGGAACCAAGGCCAAGAACAATTCTTTGAGATACATTCTCATCGACAAAGTAAAAGTGGTGTTGAAGGGGGGCTCCAGAGAAGGGGCTTGACCTGGGGGGAATTGCATCACCACTTGTTCTCCTAATTCTTGCTTTTTATCAGTTATGCTAATTTGCTAGAAGCTATAAAAATGTACTCACCCCTGCGGGGGGTGGGCTTTTGTGGACATCTTTCCATAACTGCCCCTTGAAGGCCTTCAAATAAAGATCTCCTTTTATATTATCTCCTTGCTAAAATTATCTTGAGTTTCATTTCCAGATTGGGAAAAAGGCAGCAATACTTTCCTAACCTTCATATTGTAACATATTTTGTAATCACATGATTATGTAAGCCCTTGTAGCACATGCGGGGTTTCTGCACAAGGTGTTCTTCAGCCTCCTGGTGGTCGTTTTGGATGAAGGCTCAGAAGTCTTCCTCAGGCTTGAACTTTTCACCTCTGTTTCTGTGCATGCTCTATAAGATTGCTGCTCAAATAGTCAGTCCTTAGCTTTTTGCAGTTAGCTTGTTCTGCTAAATTTGCTGATTTCTAAAAAGAGCTGCATTCTCATACCCTGTTACAAGGTAACTACTTCTTTCTGCATAGCTACAGCTTTTTGCAGAGCTCAAGCATTATCTCGTTGCCTAGGCCGTTGGGTTCCATAGCCTCACAATGGCCTCCTGGGTTCCAAGAGGCCATGCTGTGTCCCATTACAGCCTATGTTCCAAGAGATTTCATGGCTTCACTATGCCTCCTGGGTTCCACAAGGCCCTCCTGTGACACAGAAGAACACTGGTACCTGGAATTACCATAACCTCACAGCATCTCCTGGGTTCCATTAGTGCCCACTCTGTCCATCTAGAGCCTTAGTTCTATGCAGTTCCATACCCTCACTATGGTTTTGGCTTCCATAAGGTGTCCTCAATGTGTCACTTTAGCATTTTGCTTCCTTGAGACTTCATAGCGTCAATGTGGTCTCCTGTGTTCCATGAGGCCCCACTGTGTCACAGTGAAGCCTTGGTTCCATGTGAAGGCCCAGGGGCTTACCCCCAAGGAAAACCTTCGCCCCATGGGCCTTTGCAGCCACATGTTAATATTTCTTAGGTTTCATTGTTCTATTGGTTTGTTAAGTTTATGTCACCCTGTTCAGCCCTTGTGCTACCTGGTCCTTCTGAATCTAACTGGTCTAAATTCTCCATTTCATGGCTAATTGGCTTTACATTTCCCAATTTCTCTTAGTACATCCTGCTGCTTCCCAATACAGGTATACTTATCTATTTTTGAGATTATTCATCTGGCAAGTTTCTCTTTATTTAAGCATTAAGCGACTAGTTAACCATATACTAACTATTACATTGTATAGACAGTTGTGATTCAGGTTATATAGGTATAGAAAGTTATTATTCAGGTTATATTGGTATTTTAAAACTCAGGCTATATAAGCTTCTTGTAACTTTGGCCCAAGTTGTACAAGTAACAGTCCCTTAAGTCCCTCTCCTGGGACAGGTGGGAAAACTCCCCTGGGGAGCGCAGCACTGGGTGGGAGCAGCCGGCATGGCACCCGGAGCGCTCCCCGCTCTGCCACCCACGCCGCTGCAGAGCCCCTGAGTTTGCCCCGATCGGGCACAGGTGGCAGGGAGGGCAGCGGGCTAAAGGCAGCCACTGGTCATCACCCTGGTGTTATAAAGGATTCGTAGGCAATTTGATATCAAGTATTTTATTTTGCCATTTGAAATCAATTTGGATCAGCCATGATAAAGGAATGCAACATCGATCCCCAGGATATTGAGGTTGGGTGAATGCAGGGACAGCCTCAACAGAGCTGACCCCTCTCCGTCCACAAGCTCTTGGTTTCAGGGTACAGTTTTTTTACAGTTTTTCTGCCTTGAGGCAAGTTCATTGTTAGTCTTTGTTCAGTGTGCATATTCATACACTTCTTTCTTTTGCTGTTTGGTTTCTGAAAGCTTTTCCTGGCATGGTCGAGGACTTGAATTGGGTTCCTGGAACTGGGCATTGGGAGGCTGATCTGTACAATCTCCAGGTTCTCCCCACCTAGATCCGTATCAGGTGTTGATCATCAGAGAAGTGGCAGGTCTACCCATGATGAACGAGACATCTCCTGTTCAGCCCAATCCTTTCTGTTGTAAATTTTGTTTTTCCCCTGCTATTATCTGAGAGCCTTTACAGTTGCAAATGGGTCTTGGTGGTCGGAGATGCCTTTTACAATTTTTGGAAATTTAAACTTATAGCACGGTTTTAGGTTATAACATATAACATACTTGATACACGAATTTATTTTAGAACATATATCACACTGGGAACACCGGCCTCAGGTCCCCTCTCTCACCACCACACCAGCAGTGTCAGCAGTCCCTTGCTGTGGCTGCCACAGACTGCACACCCGGCCGTGCAGAGCCCGGCCGGCCCTGGCACCCCACAGGATCGCACGGCACCCGCCGGGCTGCTGCCGGGGGCAGCCACCGAGCCACAGGAAGCAGAAGTGCATGGCCCCACACCACTCGCTGTCCCACCCAGGGGCTCCTCTCTCTGTGCCCGCCTGTGAAAAAAGAGGTTCACTTTCTATGTAGTTTTAAGAGATATGTTTAATAGAAAGTAAGGCAATTAGGAGATAGAAAAAAAGCAAAGTATGGCCGGATGGCATTCAGCCAAGTCCACATCTTGCTACATCAGAGACATTCTTTAAATACCCTTTCTATTGCATCAGTCTGTTGAATATTCATATTTTTCCATAAACTACTTTCCATACTCCAGGAACTGTTTTGCATGGTCCCTCTTCGGGTCCGCCTTTTTAGAGCATGTGTGTTCTTGGCTGTGCCTTCATTATCACCTCCAGGTTGGGCCTTGGTCCGTACTTTCTTCAGATGGGAGATGCTGATAGTTGGTATATCAATAGCAGGGTCTTCTTTACGTGTTCTCTGGATGTTATCCCGACCAAACACAGTTTAAGCATACTACATCAACTACTACCACTATGCCTAGTTTTCTTTACTAGTAGCAGAAATACAAACCTTATATTCTTAATACAATGTTATTATTCATATAGCACACAACTTGCAAAAAGCCAGCTTTATAATATATATATCCATAACACTGCCCCACCTGCCCCGAGGCCTGCCGTGCAACGCGTGTGCTCTGTGCCATGCAACACGTGTGCTTCGAGCCCTGCTGAGACCCAGGCAGAGCCGCCAGAAGAGCTGGGGGGGGGGGGACAGGTTCCTGGGGAGGCTGAGCTGGCAGCTGTTACAGTGTGTGTTTTAGGGTTTTCCAAATTTCTGTATGCTTTGTTTATTTGTTTGTATTGGTATATCCCTTTCAACCCTCCCATCCTCAATTCCCTGTGGTATCACCCTGGAGAAAGAACATTGTCAATCACCCTGAAAGATCTGAGAGAAATGTTCTCCTATTTGACCAGGTGCTCAAGTACCCACCTTTCCCATTGTTGTGTTAAGCACCTCTGTCTTGAGCCACCCCCTTCCTTCCCCCGCATTGGTTCTAGGCTCTCCCTTGCTCAGGGTATGCCCTGAGTATTTCGGGGGAGAACCGAAGTTCAAAAATCACTCTAGCACATGGAGTTCACTGGAATAAAACCTCTTCAACCCACGCCTAGGGTCCACTCTTTCTTCCAAGCCTCAGACCACGTTACAGCTTGAGATTGAAACCCACCAAACTTTCCTTTTACGCTGGTGCAAGAACTACTGCTGGCCAGTTAGCAGCTCAGGAAACCAGCACAGGCAGCGAGCACAGCAGCCTGTGAGTGCTCAGGCAGGGGGCAAGCGGCAGGGGAGATGGACAGGTGGAGGTGGCAGCACTGCACGGTGTAAAATGGTTGATGGTCCCACAGCCTCCTCCGCTGCCGTCGAGAAGGAGCCCCAGCACTGCCCACACTGGTGGCGAGGTGGCTCCACAGCCCACGAGCAGCCCTGGGAAGATGACAGAACACTGCAGGCAGCCCCACAGTACAGCCTGGAACCATTTTGTTGTAAACAGGCCAGGAGACCAGCTCCTTTTAAATAGCCTTTATTAAAAACAGGCTGGGTGGGGGCTCAAGGGGCGCGCGCACACCACCAATGCTCCCTGGACGAAGCAGAGGAGGGGGAGATCAGCTCCATCGCACGGCAGATTTCAGCCTTCTGTCCCTGTGAGAGTCCCTAGGAAGATGCTGGCTTGTGGTTTAGGGGTGTCTGTCTGGTCGAGTCCTGTTAAGGTTATGGTGATGCATTAAAACCCAGCTCTGGTTGGTGCAGAGTTCCTCATGGTTCTGCTGGCCCAGAGTAGTTATTCTCAGTCTTTGGTTTAATGTTGGCTCGTTGTCATCGGGTCTTGGATTCTAATTTGCATATGGTCTTGGGCACACATTCTCTTGGGAGCAGCAGAAGTGATACCCGACCGGAAAGGGGGTGTAGGTACGGTAAAAACAGTAATTAAACCTCACCTAGGGACATCAATGATTAAAAATTACCAATTAGTAGGAGAAACCTTTAACTTTAAAAACATTCAACAATGAACTGGTGTTTTGGGATTTTACTCTCCACAATTTTACACCTCACAGAGGGCTGCGGAGGTGCACAGATACCCTGCAGCAGGTTGCTGGTGTTAGAAAAATTAATCCATGATGCCATAGGTTTATGTCCAAAAAGGAGACAGAGGAGCCCTCTGACTTTATTTGAATAACGAGAGAGGCCATGGGCCATTTCCCATGGGGTCTCTCACATGGTTCGGGGATCCAGCATCCTTTTTATTGTCCTAATCTACAAGATGTCATGCAAACAAGTCAGAAGTTAAAACCAAACAAAAGAGGTCCTGGAACATCAAACACTCACAGGAATGTTTGAATCATGTATAAACTCATGGATATGCATGTACTCCCAGTAATGTAACAGTATATAGAGCACATTGTTTTAAGCTGTGTTTCTGGCTGATTGCCAAAAACCACCCAATGCTAGATATTGTCTCTTTTCATCTCTTATTAAACTTTTAAAAAATTTAAAGAGTAAACTTAGTTTTTCACACCCACAACTGCCTACACCTGGCTTGCATTGCCTTGCCTGCATGGAAGGCAAGGCAAAGAATAATAGGCAAGGCAAAGCAAAACAAGGAAGTTGTAGGTAGGGCCAGGCAAGGCAAGGGAAGCAACAAGGGTAGGCTAGGAAAAGCTAGGCAAGGTACTGAAGGCAAGGCCAAGTGATTTGGAGTGCCTTTCCTTGGGAAGCAGAGGACACAGTACCAATGTTGGTGGAGCTGATGTTAAGGTACCAAGGGGAGGGATAATCCAACAAGAGTTTTCTGTCCTGGCCACTTCTATGGCAGCAACTTTCTGTCCTGGTGTATTTGGTGTTGAAGCACTGCCTCAATTCATACAGCTATGGAGTCGGTATCATTCTTTGGAAGGTGGTCTCCTAAAAGCTTTAATTTGTCTTGTGGCCAACCCTTCTCAGAGTTGGCCTTGAAATTCTGGCAGCACACATCCTTTGGACAAGGTAAGCAGCTACACTGAGTCTTGGTCTGCAGCAGATCTAGTGCCCTGGGCAGGTAATGCTCAGTAAGTGTTCTGGCACCTTTGTATGGGATCAGTCCCTAGATGATTTGCATTTTGGAGGAAGGCATGACATTTCTTTTGAGATGGGCTTCTAGTTCTTCTCTTTGGCAAAGAAAGCAAGTTTACATGTGCACACTGGGTGCTCTTAGTGAATTTAAAGACTTTTCCCAAAAGTCAGTTTTCTGGACTGGAGCAGTTGAACTGTCAGTGGGAATGCAGATGCCAGGCTGTTGAGCTTTTTGTTGTGGTAGCTTTAGTGTGTGAGCAGTCCCTGGTGATGTTCCATTTGGATCCTGACTCTATGAAACAGAAGGCTTAGGATGGTATCTAGAGCTGAGAAGGAATGCCAATAGCAGGGTGTGTGCTGGTAGTTTGAGGGGTGCAGATGAAGTTGTAAGCAGCAGGAGTTTTCTCATCTGGCACTTTGGTGAGCTCTGGTTTTGCCAGGTGTTTTCAAGTTGGTGGGTGGACTCTGCGAGAGTGAAGAAATTTATTAGGCCAATGGAGTTGGTGCTGTCATTCAAGTGTGGTGCAAAGAAGAGCGTGCAGTTAGAAGGAAAGATCAGGGAAATCATCTTTGTGCTGGCACTGTTGATTTGACAGCAGAGACATTCCCAACCTGGTTCTGCACTCGGGGGTTTCGAGCCGGGCTGGGTGCGTTTCCTTCTTTTGCGAGTCGACATCACCATCGTGTGGTTGTTTTGACGGGTGCTGACAGCGCCAAGGAAAAAGGCAAGCGCTTTCCTAGCCCGGCCCCATTCCTGTGGGGGCAGGGTGGGGAAGAGCTCCACTGTGCATCCTGGCTCTTGGAGACTGACAGAATGTGCACCTATCAGGGAGAGAAGAGGATTTGTTTCATTGTTGGCTGAGCAGTTTAAAGGCTGCAAAAGAAAAGGCAATTCCAGCATTGCCTCTTTGTTTCTCTGTGCAATCAGCTGCTCAGCATGTAACTCACACCCACTGAACCGCATCAAGCTGCCTGGACATATGCACTTTCCCTCAAGCTCTATGTACCATCTCACCCTCTCCATGTCTCCAAACGTCCAGCAGCTGTCTCAAAGAAGAAGCCCAAGAACAAGAAGCCAATGTTGGCCTTCATCTTCCCTCTGCCCTCTCAAAACCAGACCAAAGACATTACAGATTCACACTTTCCTTCTCAGCTCTCTATTCATAGCATCATTGCATTTTCTCAAGGTGGCAGAGTCCATCACTACAGGAAAGCATTTCCACCTGCAGTTTGGACTGAGAGATTTGCTAGGACAGAAGGCATTTGCTGACCTTCTCTCTTCCCTGGGAAACCTGATATTCGCAGCTCAATCACCTTCACACACCTTCAGCGTTGTCGAGTCCAAGCAGCTGTATCTCACAGAGAAAGAAGTGTAAGGACAGATGTTCCTAAAGTACCCTCTTCTCCCAGCAGCCTTTCCTATTCTTTCCTATTCTGTCATATGAAATGCAGTCTCACTCTGCTGCTCTGCAATTTCTGCTCCACTTCAAGTAAGGTCATGCACTTGCAAATTTGCAGAGACCAAGATGTCCACGTCCTTTTGTACACAAACGTGTTCTGCACAAGAAGTAGGTGGACACTTTGCGCTCTGGGAGAATGAAAAGGCATGATGCTTCATAAGGCTGAGATCAAACCTGTGAAGCACTGTAGTTGTGTGCACAGTGTAGAGGCTGCAAGAGGAGCATTCCTGCCACTGGATTGCCTGCCAAAGTCAAGTTCTCCATCATAAGGGGGAAGGTCTGTGACAGCTACCTGTGCTCATACATATTCCTATTTGAGCCCTATGTGGAAACAATCCCATTTAGCTTTAGATTCAACAACTACGTCAAAAGATGCTATAAGGGTAAGTACATAGGGCAGAAGTGTTGGGTGTGGCTGACATGGGGCAAGGGGAAGGTGCAGCCCAGCACTGGCTTTTTCTTCTAGAGCCTATTTGATGGGAGCAGCTTCTGGACTTTGGCAAAAGAGCTGCAAGAGTGAAAAACGTGATGACGTCTACTTGAGAAGGAAGGTACAGAGCCACAGTGTGTTGTGTGTTTAAAGGCTGCTTAGAGAAGCAAGTGATTTAGGAATGCCTTCTCTTTAATGCTTATTTCTCTCTGGAGCTATAGCTGCCTGGACCTGATGTGAAGGCCTGAAGGTGTATGAAGGTGCATATCTCTGGGTTGTGCAGTGGAGTTCAGCGTGGGCAATGGACAGGTTAAAGCAGCAAGAGTGTTCTCAGCTGACTCTGATTGTGAACGAGCTGTTCCTGTACTTTTGCAATGTGGTACACTACCCACACATGCACGATGCTCTGAGGCTTCATTCTTCACCTTATGTGTGCTGGAGAGAGCTGAAACCCAGCAATGGCATTCAGCTTTGCTGTTTTTCAGTGTCTATACTGCATGCATCCAGTGTGCCCTGCATGGTTTTTCCTCAGTTGTAAGGCCAATCATACTCTATGTTTCTCAGAGTCCAAACTGTCCATCTAGCTCTCACTCAGCAAAATGTTCCAGGAGAGAAGCACTTGCTGCAATAGTTTTTCTGTGTCCAAGACTTTCAACACAGCACCACAATCTGGGCAACAAGGGGACATGAAAAACATGTTTTTGTCCTGGCACATTTTTCTGTGTGAGATGTCTCTCCTTGGTCCTTAAAAGTCTGTCATATATATGGTGAGACTTGCAGCTGAGAAGGACCATGTGGAGAGCACAGCAATCTGACAGCACAGGCTGTAAAGGAAAGAGGACTGCCCCTTGTCCAAATACAAGCTTCTATGCATAAGCAGCTTAGCTCCGGACAAGGTTGTTGTCCTGGCACAGTTCTTTGTGTGAGATGTAAAAAAAGTAAACTGAGGAATACACTGGAAAGTCAAGTGAGAAGCAAAGTAAGAAACACAGTGAAAAGCAAGACAAAAGAAGAAATGAGAAGAACAGAGAAAATTGAAGAGAAGGAAGACAAAGAGGACACACAGGAGAAAAAGAAAAAAGACTAAACCACACCAAAGAGAGACAGGAGCCAAAAAGGGTGGGAGGCACCTTTATTAAGGTTTATTCAACATTACTGAGTGACTTTTTTTATTTACACTTCAGGAAAACACATGGAAACAACAATGTATACAAACACAAGGCTGTGTAATGCAATACATTGTCTGTGTATATTGAATTTGTTTTTTTTCTGTAGAGAAATCTATACAGTTCCTAACTGGAAGGCAATACAAATACAAATGCAGTCCATACACACACAGGTTAAAGAACAATTTACATACAGGGTGGTGGCAAATACAAATACAGAATAATACAGGGCAATACAGGCCAAATTCATATGAACACGACATAACCATCTTTCTATTTCTGAAAAATTGATTTGATTTTGTTTTGTTGTTACATCACAGGAAACCCCAAACAAAAAAAGTAATGTAGAGAACATGTGGGACAGAATAAGGATCTTTTTCACCTTTGTTAAATCCTGTTCACTTCTGTTGACTGTTGTTCACCAAAAAACACTCTGGGAGAGGTGCAGCTGCAGGTCAGATGGCTGCTGAATGGGCTGATGGTCACCTCGTGTGTGAGACAGCGAGTGCCTGGCGAGACACGTGGAGATGGTTGGGTGGAGGGACACAAGAGTGGCGACACCACTCTGGCAGGCAGCCAACAGTTTTCAGTAATTAAAAATTGTTAGAATCATGCAATGAGGCTGGAGGTTCATGAGTGAGATCACGGAATCCTGGGATCAGGGAACTGCAGGATTGAGGTTTGGGGTGCCCCCTGCACCCCCCAAATCCCTGAGTCCCTTCTGATGTTCCGGGGGTGCGTTTCCTGTCCCCTACAAATTAAAAATTCTTGTAATTACACAAAAAGACCAGAGAATTGTGAGCAGGATTGTGGGATCAGGATTTTTGTGTGCTCCTCCTGCAACACCTCCCTCCCAGAGCCCCCTGGAGTGTCTGGGAGTGCCAGTGTGTGAGTGGGGCACCCCCGTGCTGCTGCCCTTTTCCCACAGGTGCCCTGTGCTGGCACTGGATCTGGCCTTCCTGGGAGAACTGAAAAAGCTCCCTGGGGCCACACTTGGATCACTGGGGGTGACCCCAAGACCTTGCAGTGGGAAGAAGCTGTCATTATCCCCTGGGGGTGACACTACTGGGGAGGTCCCCAAATCTGTGTGGTGGAACAAGGCTGCTCGGGGACTTTTTATTGGTGATGTCAGCAGATCCATGCACTCCAATTCCAGGGTCCCCATTCTCATCCTGGTGTCCCTGTCCCCATCCTGCTGTCCCCATCCTGATCCTGGTGTCCCCAACCCCATCACAGTGTCCCCACAGGCCCATTCTGTTGTCCCCATTCCCGTCACAGTGTCCCCATCCTGGTTTCCCTGTCCCCATCACAGTGTCCCCGTTGCCATACTGCTGTCTTGTCATGGTTTGACACTGCCCAAATGCCAGACTCCCATGAGAGTTGTTTGCTTACCCTCTTTTGCTACAGTTGGGCAGACGAGAGGGAAAAAGAAAAGAATTAATGAAGGGTTTGTGAGTTAAGGACTGGGAGAAAAAACACTCTAAGGGTAAAACAGGTTCAAATGTACAGGCATAAAGTAAATTTATTATTAATAGAGTCAGAGGGGACAAGGAGAAGTAAAATAACCCCTTAAAATACCTTTTCTCCCCCCCAGCCCCTTTCTCCTTCCCAACAGTGCAGGCAAACAGGGCGTGGGGGTTTTGGGCAGTTTGTCACTTGAGATCATTTTTTTCCTCAGGGAGAGAAATCTTTTTTCTGCCATTCTGTGTGGTCCCTCCCATGGGCAAACAGTCTTCCCAAAACTGTTGTGGTGTGGGTCACTCGTCGACAGGGTGCAGTCCTCTAAGGAAAGGCTGCTCTAGTTTGGAAGCAAGGGCTCTCTCTCTGTCTCTGGAAGCAGGGACCCTCTCTCTCTATTCGGGTCTCCCACTGGATCACAGCTTCCTCTGGCATCCACCCACTCCGGTGTGGGATTTTCCCACAGGCTGCGAGTGGATCTCTGCATCCAATGTGGACTTCATGCATTACTGGGGGACAGTTTGTTTCACCACAGTCCTCACCACAGTCTGCAGAGGAATCTTGGCTCCAGGGCCTGGAGCACTTCCTCTCCCTCTTTTTCCACTGACCTTGGTGTTGCCATGTTGTCTTCCCTCACATGCCACCCCTGGAAAAAACCTGCACAAGCATCATTTTGATTTTCTTCTTAAATATGTCATCACAGAGGCGTTACCAGCCTCTCTCTCTCTGGGCCAGCAGCATGTCCATCTTCAGAACCATCAGAGGTTGGCTCTACTGGACATGGTGGAAGATTCTAGCAGCTTCTCACTGCTAGATGGGGATGTCCCAGTATTGGGGTGCAGGGCTGCCCCAAGCCCATGGCATGACAGTGTCCTGATTTTGGGGTGCAGGGGGATTTCTGGGTACC
>JBBMKD010000108.1:259290-271471 GCA_037834095.1 Argya squamiceps
TAAGGAAGATGTCCAATCAGAATGCAGTCTCTAGGTAGAAGCTACAGCAACTCTTATCAACTTCTGATAAGGAAAAAATCCCAAGGAAAGGGGCCCAAACGAGGCAACTCAGCTATCCTAACTTATAAGAAAGAGGCTATTCTAACTCATAATAAAACCTATAAAAACCTAAAGCATGCAAAAATAAATTCAGCAATCCCACAGTGGTATAGGCTGGTGTGGTGGTTTAGCATGAATGTGAAGGGGTTTTTTTTCCCTAAGGAAGTTACAGCGTGGATTGACTGCTTGGCTAACAAATAGGAGTGTTGTACATGCTTCTGGAGACCCAGTCTTAAATCAAAGGTCCTAGATGACTCGGCCTTTTTCCTCTTCCAGCTGGCAAGGAGTTAACATCACCTCGTAAGTGAGAAGTTTGGGTTTGGACCCCCCAGGGCCAGGCCCAGCCAGGCCTTGGGGGGAGCTGCTGCCTGTGGTAGAGCTGCCCCGGCCAGCAGTGCCCCCTCTCTCCCTTGGCTCCTCCGATGGGGAAAGGAGGAGGAGGATTACAGATCAGCAGTGCTGATCTGTGCCAGTGCTCTGGGCCTAGCTGCCAGAGCCTCTGGTCCAAGGGAGGAGAGACTCTTGAGAATCTTTCTCCAGAACTCCAGGGAGCTGATCCAAGTTTGAGTCACTTTGGATCTGACCAGGGGTGTGGGAGGGTCATCCATCAGCATTCCTCTGTATGCTCCCTCTCCCCCTTCCCCCCCATCATCACCTGCAGCCTTGAAGTTCTGGGAGTCTGCTGCAGAGCAGAAAAAAAGACTCTGGGCAAAGACATTAACCCTTTTCCCTCCTTCATGGAAGATAGAGTGATTTAAAATGTAGAGAGACAGTATGAGACAAAAGTCAGCAAAAGTACTGATAAAGACTGTTGGAAGAAGGGATGGAGGAAAGTGGACATTTTTGACTTCTCTGGATGTGAATTATGGAGAAATGGACTATTTCTTGTAATATCATAATGCTGTTTGGGGGAATGCAAGTTCTAGCCAAAGGGTTGTATGTACTGATATAAATGAGATTTAACTGAGAATTTTGAATAGACTATGTCCCTGACTCCTGGGAAAAAATAAGGAGATCTCAGCCTTTGAGATGAAGATGATTCTGGAGAGGAAGTAATTAGGCTCCAGCTCCTGGGCATAAAAGGAGGTCTCTATTTCTTTTGAGATAGAGATTATTTTAGAGATAGAAGAAGAGAATCCTTGCTTTGTACTAGAAATGCATTCTTAAAATGGTACCCCAAACATGCGGAGGCCCATAAGCATCTTAGGAAACTGTTAAATGGGTGGTACTGCACAAAATCTGCAAAATTCTGGGCAGTTGCAGGTTTGTGACATTGAGAGCCACCAGACCTTTTCTTGTGGCATGTATCTCCATAAACTCAAGGGAGGCTCCTCTCCCAAAGTGATGAAAGATTGTGTTTAAATGGTTGCAACTGACTGAAAATCATAGTTTTCTCTCTGTGTTGCATGGGAAAGTGAGCAGTTTGTGGTGGGGGGGGGGAAGGTGTTTGAATGTCTCATTTTTTTTCTTTCTTTTCTTAGTGTATCTTAATAAAATCTATCTGTTTTACTTTTAAGTTGAGCCTGTTTCACCTTTTTCTCCCAAAATCCTATCTCCCAGTTGGTAAACAAAATTTGGCAAACATGAAACCACCACAGCTGGTGTGGATAGTTTGCCTTTATATGGCTTTGTTATCCACATTTTAAGCAATGGGGTGCTTGTTTAACGGCAGCTGTAATAGTATTAGCTAAAATAGCCATGTTGTGAGATCCAGTCCCAACCTTAGCACATGCATTTATCATATCCTCTGGGGATGGATTCTCTTTAGGTAATGCATCTATAATTTTTCTACAGTCCTAGTTTGCATTATCTCATGCTAACTCTGGTATTAACTGGCTTCTTGCTTCACTGTTTCCTATCTGTTTTTCCATAGCATCTTGCAAACATTCTACAAATTGCATATGAAATTCGTTGGGGTTTTGTTTTATACTTGAATAACTTTTGGTAGGCACAGACATAGCTTTTGTTTGAGCTCACAGTGCTAAGTCTTTCGCTTGGGCTAGGATTGGGGAAGTCAGGCATGTTTGAGTTACTGCATCTTCCTAGGGAGTAGCCCCATGAGTTGGGAAATCCCTGCCCCAAAGCATGGATCTTGTTGTGGGGCCCTTGAATTTTCTAGTCCCTGGTTCTCTGCATAGGATTTCCACACCAATTCAAACATCATGTATTGCAGTGTAGTGCATAGTAACGTCAGTAACTGCTTCATGTCATAGTAGCAGTTCAGTAGCAGTTATAAATCAAAGGAGATTTCCAACTGTGGGTGACCCTAGTCCATGTTTAACAGCCAGTTGGTGTAGCTCTGAAAGGGTTGGCCAATTAAAGGAAACGTATTGTCAGATGTATTACCATTACCTCGTATAACTGGGTGCGCTGTAATCTCTCCTCCCAACTGCTGCCAGCTTTCTGATGATGGTAGATACGTGGGTACAGAAATTAGTTCAGCCCCCTCTATAACACCGCTTGTTATCACTAGCTGCTTTACCTCCATCCAGAAGACAACTGAATCATGTTTTGGGATGGCTTCCAACTGGAACATCGATGGGGCTGGAGCCAAAGGAGGCAGGGTTGGAGGGGCTTGTTCTCCTAAACTGGTGGCAGGGTGGAGATTTGGGTTCCCTCTGTGGGTGTCTCAGGGCTGTAGATGTGATGGTGCTGTGGTAGGAGCAGGACTGGGGTGCCAGGACAGAGCTTCTTGGGGGAAAAACGGGGCAGGCATGGGGTATTCTGGCTCTGCCCAGCATTCGGGCACAGGTGCACATTCACCTCTTGCTGTGGCACTGGCTGGTACCGGGATCCCTCCACCTCTCCCTGTCCTGCCGCACCCTGGAGCCCCACCACATGGGTAGATTGCGTAATCTGGGTCTCTCTCTCCTGCCGCGGTTTCTGTGCCTGGAGTAGTCCAGCCACGTGGTGGGATTGAGTAATCTGTGTCATTGTGTCCTGCCACGGTTTGACCACCCACCGGGTCCCTGCCACATGGCGGGGAGTGGGAAACAGGTCTCAAGGGAAGGGATTCTGTGGGGAGGGGGCATTCAGGGTGGCACAGCCCCGTGGGGAAGTGATTTCATCCTGCCACCCCGTCTGTGAGGTTGGCAGGGTTCCCAACACCCCTGTTATCTCTTCAGGTATCCATTTTTCTCCATTTTCATCCTTTTTTAAGTCTCATCAAGTCTAAAATAAGTTTTCAGGGCTTGACAATTTAAATTGCTTTTTGATCAGCCCTAGAGGTGGCTTTAATTATAAATTGTCCAGTTCACACCCAAGTATTCAAATCAAAGGCTGCCTCATGAGTTGTGTCAAATCCATTGTCCTTAGCCCAGGTTAGTAAATTTTCCAATGCCTCTGGATTGTAATGAATTTCGCATTCTTCTATAAGAGCAAACCATACTTTGAGGGTTTGATGTCCCTGTACGGAGATCCATCCTCCCATGGTTCCAACAGTTGTTTTCTTCTGTGTTCAGGGGTATGTGCTGGAGAATTCCGAGTTTGAGCCATTTTCCACCACAAAACAGCTCTGCTGCAGTTTTTTTTTTGTAGCTTTTGCTTTTTTCAGCTCCCGCACTGCTTTTTCGTCTCCTCTGCTAGTACGCAGAGATGGCTATTTACCTCATGTAGGGCACCACATGTAACATGAGATCTGTTGGGTTGGAGACAGACTCATGACACAGACCTCTTCTGAGTCCTGAGCAACAGCCAGTAACCTACTTTATTGTTCCAAGCTTCTTTTTTATAGCCAGTTTGAATTTCCTGGGCTTGGGAAGCCTACTGCTTGGGAATGGGAATCTCTGCAGAGCCCACATCTCTGGCCAGTGGTGTGTCTGCATCCAGGGCTTAGGTGGGGAACCTGAGGTCTCTGTTCCCCTAGAGACTTCTAGAACAAGCCAGGTCAGCCAAATTGGGTCTGTTATGATCAGACTCATCATGTCCAGCTGTAAACCATCTGTATATTGCTACATGGAACCACTATGAGCATAGACTCTGATTCATGTCACACTCTTTTTCAGAGGGCCCACTGAACAGCCGTTCTGAACACAAATACTGAACATATGTAAGCTCACATGGAGATCACCCTGATGACCTCAGATGACCCTGTCGGGGTCTCTCAATGGCCCCTATGTCAGCAACAGCTTCAAAACCTACAGCAACTCATAGATGAACAGCTATTTCTTGGGCACATACAGAAATCCTCTAGCCCTTGGAACCATCCTGCATTCTGCATACCCAAGAAAAGTGGCAAATGGAGACTGTCACATGACTTGAGGGTGGTAAATCAATCATTGAGCTAATGTGTGCTTTACAACCTGGACTTCCCTCTCCAGCGATGATTTCTCTTGATTCAGCTCTCATCGTCATAGATTTTAAAGACTGGGTTTTTACCAGTCCCTTGCACTCTGATGATGCACCTCACTTTGCCTTTTCAGTACCACCCTAACCATGAAACCGTGCCAGAGCCAATGAAAAGGTATCACTGGACAGTTTTGCCACAAGGCATGTGCAATAGCCCAGCTATATGCCAGAGAGTGGTAGACCTTACTCTGCAACCTCTGTGCCGCCAATTTCCTGAGGCACCCATGTACTACTACATGGATGGTATTTTATTTGCAGCTAAAGATCATTCATGTTTCGTGTTCCATATAGGTAGCTGTCATTCAGGCAGTTCAAGCAGCTGGATTAATCATTGCACCCAAGAAAGTGCAGTAGCAGGCTCCATGGCATTACCTAGGGTGGAAAATTACTCAGCAGACTATCTGGCCTCACCTGCAAAGCTTTGTGTTAAAGATAACTTGATCTTAAATGATTTGCAGAAGTTGTTCGGTTCCTTGAACTGGTTACATCTCATTCTAAGTTTATCCACTGAGCTTTTGCACCCCTGTTTGATTTATGCAAAGGTAACCCTGATCTCAACTCTTCACAACAATGTCACAATCTGCTAATGCAAGTGGGAGTTGTGATGGTCCCTTAACTGATCTCAGAGTGCAAAAACAACACAGTGGGGATTTCAGGATTAATCAAAAGAAGTGCACCTTTACTGAGTGCCAACAGCAAATGCGATAGAAGGATTAGAAAGGAAATAAGGAATAGAAAGGGAGAGAAAGAGGGGGCAGGTAATAGCTACCAACGGATGAAGAAATCCTCGTGGTCCAGCCAATAGATCTGTCTTCTTCCGTGGGGAGATTCGAGTTTTGGTTAACCTAGGGAGTATTTTTATAGTCTTTTCCAAAGCGACAGGCAGTTGGCCAAAAGGTGGGGAGATAATACAATGTGTTCATTTGGAGAGAACGAGAACAGGTACAGAAACAGACCAGTCTGTCAGCAAGTACAATCAATTCACCGTAACTTGCCCATTGTTTCTGCTCAGGTTCCGACGGAAATGTGTGCCAGTTTTTTCCACCAAACACACCCGCAGGCAACAATTGGCAGACATCCCACTTCAGCCAGGCCAGAATTCCTGTGTTGGGGTTTTAGAGCCCTTTAGGAGTTTCAGTCTCTGTCCTTGATGACGGTTGTGAGGCAGATGAGGGATCTTTGGTCTCTTACAAACAGCTAACTCCAGAGGCTAAGAAGGCCCTTGAACATTGTGCTCAGGTACTGGAAAAGCGTCAGGGCTGGAGATGGGACCCAGATGAACCCATTTCTCTTTTGCAGTCTTGTTTCAGTGGCTTGCTGATGACAGCGATTCCTTACATGTATTAGAGTGGCTATTTTTACGTCATAAGGTGACAAACACTGTATGGGCTGTCAGTGACATGTTTGCACAGCTAATCATGGAAGGCTGCAAGCAGCTGCAGATGCTCAGTGGCCAGGATCCACATGTAATCCATGTGCCTGTGAACAAAGAAAACGTGTCACGGTTGCTGGCAGAGGACACTAACTTTCAGATTGCACTTCCAGACTTTTCGGGACAATTGTCTATTCACTACCCTTCACAACGCCTGTGGACAGAGGTGGGTAGCCTCCCCTTATACGTGAAACGCCACTGCAGTTTGACCCCGTTGACGGAATGACTGTTTTTACAGAAGCATCCAGCAGAACCAGCAAAGCTGCAATAGTATGGTGTAAGGGTGACTCTGCCCAATGGCATTAAATGGTCTCTGACACTGCAAGATGCTTCAGTGCAAATCTTGGAGTAAGCCGCTATCCACTATGCTTTTCAATTGTTTTCACATGTTTTCAATATTGTAACTTATTCTGCATATGCTGCTAATGTAGTTTTTCATCTGGAATCTTCGTATTTGCGATATGTTGATAACCCACTTTTATTTATAGAGTAGCAAACGCTATGGCTTTTGATTAACAACCAACAGCACAGCTTTTATGTGCTACACATTTGTTCTCATACAGGTTTACCCAGACCTATTGCAGAAGGTAATAATTGCGCAGATCTCACTGTCATGCTAAATACTGTACCTATTAAGTTTGCTCAGGCTGAGCTATCTCATGACTTTTTTCACCAAAATGCACACTTTCTACGGAAGCAATTTCAATTAACCTCCTTGCAAGCTCATGACATTCTGCTTTCATGTCCCTCTTGCCATGGAGTTGCTCCTGCTCCTTTAGCAGAGGGCATCAATCCTTGAGGCCTGACTGCCAATTCTATCTGGCAAACTGATGTTATTCATGTTGCAGAATTTGGTAATTTTAAATATGTTCATGTAACTGTTGACACTTTCTCACATTTTTTAATGGCAACCGTCCACACAGGAGAAAAGGCTCGTGATGTCACTCAGCACTGACTCACATGCTTTGCCACTTTGGGCTTTCTGGACACTATTAAAATGGACAATGGCCTTGCTTATGCTTCTGAACAGACTCTCCCATCTTACAACAATGGGCTTCTCCCACAACACAGGTACCCTTCACTCTCCCACCAGTCAGGCTATCATTGAACATACTCACAGAACATTAAAAACTATGCTTGAAAAACAAAAGAAGGGGGAGTTGGAGTGCCCCCATGACAGGTTAGCAAAAGCCCTGCAAGTTCTTAGTTTTCTGAATCTAGTTGAAGCTGGCCAAACAGTATGTGAAAGGCAATATTCTTTTGATACAAAGGCTTGTCCCAGGCCTTCAGTGATGGTAAAGGACCCAGTAACAGGGCAGTGGGGAGGACCTGTAGACTCATTAAAATGGGGCAGGAGTTATGCTTGGGTCTCCACTGGTCATCACATGAAACAGGTTCCGTCAGGGTGTGTGTGACCATTTGTTGCATCATCCTGATTGGCAAAGGCACCCTGAGTGTCTTACCCCCTACACTGGATGGATCACCCCTGACAATGCTACTACGCACACTGATACAATGTGCATCTCTATGACAACCCCCAGTGATTCCTTTCGCACATGCTCGGTAGAGGTCCCCACTGGCAAGAAGCATTTTGGTAAGCTGTATAATGAGAGCGTGCAGCAAAACTGCATGGCCCCAGGTATATTGCAGCCCAGGTGGTGGGACACCTGGCAGAAGACCACAGGATGGGATGAGACATGGTACAAGGATCTGAGAAGGATGCATGACTTTCCAGATTTGCCCTTTCAGTCACAGGAACTAGATACACTAGGGACTTTATGCACTTCACTATGCTTTGACATTGATGATAACATTTGATGTTTATATGAACAACATTAACTTTGACATCTCTCTTTAAGGTATTTTCAGCAATGCTTCCTTGTGGTGTAATCAGACCTTGGAAAGTCAGCTGACATCTGGAATAAACGCTATTGCTCTCCCCTCAGACTTGTTCTTAATATGTAGACTGTGTCAGGAGAGGTATATGAGGCAAAGTTGTTGGCAGACCTTGCACCATTGGCCAAGTAACCTTGTTTCACCCAAATTGGACTGCTCTAATTGCTGCACAGCATTGGGTTAGGCGCAGCACACGGGTTCTCAGCGAGAAGTGAGATCCAACAGTAACCTTCTGGAACACTGCAGATAAATCCATTTCTGCCAGCTTAATACCAGCAATTGGTACTGCTTACTCTTTGGCTTCTTTAAACAAGCTTGGCTGCTGGCTTGCAAAGGAAGCTACTGCCACTAGTGCCACTCTTTCAGCAATGCTAATTGCTGTTAAGTTAGTGCGACATGCAGCACTGCAAAACAGGGCAGCCATTGACTGCTGTTGGCTCAAGGCCATGGGTGTGAAGATTTTGACGACATGTGCTGCGTGAACTTAAGTGATCACAGTCCATTCACAAGAGTATTAGTAATCTTGAGCAGCTCACTGAACAGTTACAGCAACATGATGAGGGTGATTGGTGAAGGGTGTCTTCATGGCTTGACAACCTTGGCTTTGGGGCATGGCTTAAATGCTTAGTAATGTATGGCACAGTTATTCTTCATGTGTTCTTAATGATTGTGATATGTATCCCATGTATTTTATCTTGTGTGTGACAAATGATCAATAGTAGCCTTAATATAATAATAGCTTTACTGGTGCAAACAGTTTTAGCTGTGCAACACATAAAGAAGGGGGAAATATTACCGATAAGTAAAACTTTACAAAAAGTAGGCCTTGTAAAATCATGGCTCAGGCCTGTTACTTCGGCTAAGTAGAAAAGGACAGTGGGAAAGAGACTCAGCTGAATTAGAGGTAGAAAACTTATATAACCATCGCACGTCCACATCGTGGTGTATGGTGGTTGGGTGAACTATGTTTGTTATGCTTTAAAACTATGTAACAGATAATGGGCTAACTGCTTAAAAAGGACTGTTTATTGCAATAAAGCAGCTTTCCTTTGCAGCTGCCTGGGGACTCTGCGTCATCACAGACCTTCACCCACATCAACCCAAGACTCTCTTTTGACCAAGTGGGGCCTCATGGGACACAGGTACCACTGGGACATTGCCAGGCCTAGTAGAAACCAGGCTCCATTCTTGCACAACAAGGCCTCATGGGAGCTGGGAGGCCACTGTGTCACAATGGAATCTGATGGAAGCAAATGTCCATTGTGACACAGTAGAACCTTACGGAATCCAGGACACAACTGTAATGCAAGACGGTCTCGGGAAACCAAGTGTCAACTGCAAATACAGTGAGTGTTGGAAGTTAGGCACTACTTGGATATTGCCAGGGCATGTGGAATTCAGTGTCCATTGTGACACAGCACAACCTCATGGAACTTAGCAGACCATTGAGACAGCATGGAATCTCATGGATCCAAGGCTCTACTTTGACAAAGTGGCACCTCCTAGGATACAGGTGTCCCTGGGACATTGCCAGCTCTTGTGGAATCCAGTGTCCATTGTGACACAGTGCAGCCTCATGGAAACATGGGGACAGTTGTGATGCAATGGAATCTGATGGAAGCAAGTGTCCACTGGGACACATCAGGGCCTTACGGAACCCATTTGCCACTGGGACGTTGTCAGAGTCTGTCCGAGGATGTGATATGCCTCACAACGGTCTCCAAAGATTGAGGACTGCGACCCCAGACTCTGAAAGGAGCCCCTGGCCTGGCTGAGGTGGAACATTTGCCAAGTCTCGGAGGACTGGTATGCATCTCCATGAGAACGGAGTGCAAGAACAACAGAACTGGTCACAGTGAACTGAGCCAAGGCTGCTTGTCCGAACCGGTCTGTCCGTACCGGTGGTACGGTTTGCAGCTTGTTCCTGAGCACCCAACCTCAACATAGGTGGTTCGCACCTTGGCTCCGTGCCCCTTGCTTTGGTCCCCGCCTTGACCAACTTATAAAAACTCTGGAGACCCCCCCACACTTTTTGTGTACACCCCACTGGAGAATTTCGGATCTATAGGCATCTCTAAGCCTCGAGGACTCGTCCCTCCACGTTGGTAGCTATAATCCCCTTCCCCTCTTTCTCTGTCTTTCTTACTATTCTTAATTTTCTCTCCCCACTATTGCATTTGTTGGCGCTAAATAAAGGTGCATTTGTGATTGAGCAAACTGAGTTGTCCCCTGCTGCGTCTTTTGTGCTCTGAGATCCTTAAAACAGACCATCACGAACCCTGCTTGCATTGGCGGATCGTGACAGACATTGCCAAGGCTTGTGCAAGGATCCACTGTGACAAAGAAAGGCCTCATGGCACCCAGGAGAGCACTGTGGGGCAATAGATTGTCATGGAACCAAGTCTGAATTGTTACAAAGAGGGCCCTCATGGAATCCAGGAGACCACAGTAACACCATGGAATCTCATGGAAGCAAATGTCCACTGTTTCACACTGGGGCCTCCCAGAGCGCTGGAGACTGTTGTGACACAATGAGAACAGAGCGCGGTGTGACATTACAGTATGATGTCATAGAGTTGGCTGTGAGGTCAGAGGTGAGTGGTCACATCAGAGTGTGTGCTGCATAACATCACAGAGTGGGTTGTGGCATCAGAGGGTGAGTTGTGACATCATAGAGTGGGTTGTGACATCATAAAGTGTGCTGTGAGGTCACAGTACAGGCACTACTACCATAGACAGAGGCTCTGTTACATCAGAGAGCAGGTCTATGATGTCTCAGAGAAGGCTGTGTGACATCACTGAGTGCATTGTGACATCACAGTGCTGACAGTGACATCACAGTGAAGGTTATGATAACATAGAGCTGGCTGTGACATCATAGTGTAACTGCAAGATGTCAGAAAAGGGCTGTGAGGTCAAAGTGTGTGCTGTGACATTACAGGGAGGCACTAGGACACCAAGAGAGGGCTGTGTGACATCACAGGGGATTGTGTGTGTGACATCACAACAGGCTGCGACATCACAGATGACTGTGTGACGTCACAGGGGCTGTGTGAGGTCACTGGGGAGGTCACTCCACCCCAGCCTCCCCTCACAGTCCCCCCAGAGAAGTCCAACACTGCTCGTGCACAGCGGGGTCCCCTGTCCCCCCGGGTCCCCCCAGCCCTGGTGCCGCAGCCTCCCCCAGAGGATGTTCCACGAGATCAACCCCAGAGCCTGACACGGGGCAATGGGGGTGGGACAGGGGGACAGGGACCCCCTGGCAGTGTCCCCGTGTCCCCCAGGGCCAGAGCCTGGGCCAGGGTTCCTTGGCCCTGTTACGAACGAGGGCTTGAGAGCGCTTAAAACATCCCCAGCAAGGGATCAGCAAAAACCAGATTTAATATTAAACATGAGAGCACGACAAAGTTCCTCGGCAAGAGTCACTCTCCTCCTGACTGGACACTTCAGGCACACCAAGGAAACAAAGCAACAACACCACGTAACAAAATCCAGGCAATGAAACCAGAAATGAACTGAGAACTGTCCCTGTGTGTGTGTGTGACAGAGAGAGAGAGAGAAAAGGACAGTGAGGGCAAGGATAAAAGGAATACAGCCTAAAAGCTTAACAGAGCTCAAACTTTACAGGACTTAACTTATACCTTAACCTTAACTTATACCTTCAACTTCACAAGTTAGCAAAAGAACAGCACTTAACAGTATTTAACCTGACTTACAAGCTATGACTTAGCAATTTAACAGAGGAATAACACTTAGTATTTAACTTAGTTTATAACTTGTATTAAACATAACAACTTAGCAAAAGAACAACACCTAGCAGCAATTAACTTGGCTTATACTTTGTGACTTAACCTTACTTACAGGCCTGACTGACTCAGGTGTCCAAGGCACTGAAACCCCTCAGAGAGCGACATTTCTGCCACATTTGCCAGGGCACGGGCACTGGTGTGTGCACACAGACAGAAAGAGCCAGTGCAAGGGACCTGTGAGAAATTGCCCTGCAGGGCAGGGAAATGCTCCCTGTGGATGCTTTGGCATCTCCCCAGCGGGCCAAGGGTTGAGCCTCGAGGAGTGGGGGCTCGGCCCCGGCCCCGTCGTTGTTTGGGGATCCCCCGAGGGCAGCAAACGGGAGAGTTCCCGGCTGGCAGAGGCCCCACTCGGAGGGAGGGCGCTGGCCCAGGAGAGCTCCAGGGGCTCCTTTTGGAGCTCTGCTTGTAGGGCCCCAAGAGAGGGGCTTTAGTCACAGCAATGTTTCATCCTGGCCGCACCTGGGATCAACAGCATTCTTTGGAAGGGTGAGAACAGGGATGTTGTGCCACTGAGGGAACAAAAACACTTCCCAGGGCTGCTCCTAAGGAATCCAGGAGCTCGTTGGACAGCAGCAGTGCCTGGGAGCAGACAGTGTTT
>JBBMKD010000108.1:277690-292392 GCA_037834095.1 Argya squamiceps
CAGCCTCATCTGCTTAATGCTGCCTGCTAGAGAAAAGCTGAGCTGAACAACACTGGTGGGTTAAATGTGTGTGGCCATCAGGGGCCCAGCAAGCCTCTCTCTCCCTCTCCCTATTGTGGTGACCAAACTTCAACAGGAAGGAAACACCCATGTTTTGTAGATGTTCATGGCTGAAAGAAATGAAAAACTCTGAGAATCCACAAAGACCGACAAAGTTTTATTAATTAATGAAATCCCTGAGCTATATAAGGCCATGTCAGTGGGTTTTGTATAAAGGCACAAGAGGGAAGGTGAAAGGGAAGAGAGACAGAGACACAGAGAGACAGAGGCTGAGAGGCGAATGAAAGAGGGGCAGAGAGAAAGAAAACAAGAGCGAGAAAAAGAGGTCCCCAGTCCTGGTTCCAACATTGATCCAGCCAAGGGGATGTCCAGGGTGCTGGGGCACACATGTGCCTGGGCTTTGTGGGAGGAACTTTTCACTGATCACTTTTCCCTGCCCTGGAGAGAAGGGTCTCCCTTTCTATGCAAATGAGTTTTCAGGTGCAGTTTGTTCTGCAAAACCTTTCTGGAAATGAGTTGGAGGGTCTGGGGTCTTGGTGGTGTTGATGCCCCCACAGTCCATGCTCACTTCTCAACCTCATTCCTGCCCTTGTGCTGTGCCGTGCTTATGCCCAGGAGCCAGAACAAGGATGTTTGTCCTGGAAAAGTGCTGCTTTTATCTGCATGGCCCCTTCTCCACCACAGTCTGTTCTTCCTCACAGCGTGTTAATGCCAAGAATCCTTGGCTTTTCTTACCAACAACCCTTGGTTGGTCCCACTGCCATCCAGCTTTCAGTGTTTGGGACACACAAACCAACTCCTGATCTTCTGGACTTCCTCACCCTCCTCAGCAAGGGCCTCAAAAGGCAAAGGCCACATGTGGAAGCAAGGAAATAACAAATGAGCTCAATTCTCTCCATCCCATCAGCAGACAATGTCCAGCCAGCTCCTGGCAGGAAAGGGTTGAGTACATGTACTTTGTGCTTGGTATGAGAAATGAGAAATAAACACATCCACAGCCCTCACCACCATCCCCATCCCCCTTCTTTTCCCTCAGTTTATTGCTGACCATGACCTCACAAGGAATGGGAGATCCCTTGGGTCAGTCCAGCCCAGCTGTCCCCTCCCTGGGCCCTCAGGAACACTTTCCCACCCCCAGCCCATTGGTTGGGGGATATGGAATCCTCCCATTTGAAGTAGCTGAAATCTGATCTTACTTATGTTACCTCCTCCCTTGACCCAAATCCTAAGACTCCTCCCCTAGACTACCTGATAAAACCCCAACAACCTGCCCCTGCTCACCCTCTTGCCGTCTCTCTCTTCACCTTCTCCTCCCTCCCCAGCTCAGGGTGGGGAAATAAAATGGACTCTCTTAACAAAAGAGAGCTTGTTTGTGCTTAACAAAACAGAGACGTTTCGTCTGTTTCTCTGCCGGCGCCTGTACCTCCCTGGACATGATGATCGCTGTAGCCATGCGCTGCTACAAATGGTGGATGAATGCGAGCAACCAGTGAGGACAGACCAACTGGCACCCCATAAGTGACCCGCACATTGCTACACCTTGCAGGACCCCCATCTTCCGTGGAGCTAAAATACTTGCGGGGAGGGAACATCCAGTAAGAGGACCAGCTTACTGGGACCGAGAAATGAAACTGACATTTACCATCACAAGTCTTTTCATTCTTCATGGGAGGGAGTTTTTGAAAAGCTACAAGCAGCTGGTCTGCCTGAAAAGAGGACCATGCTGGGGACTTTTACCAACTCTCCTGATACATTTGCTCCAACTTATGGCCGGTAAAGTTATTTATGGACGATTATGGATGATTTACATGCTGAGTGTTGGCACCCTAAATCAGTGGTCCACCCTCCTGTGAACCCCCACGTTTTTCAGTTGCTGTGAAGCTGCCAGTATCTTTCCTTGCCTTTGTTCCTAAGAGTGTGGCAAGGAGTGAAAACTGCCAGAATGGCTCGCAGTTGCTACTGTCTCTCTGTCACCCTGGCCATCTGCTACCCCTATCCCCCTTCCCTGAAGGCAAGACAAGGTCGGAAACCGTCCAGAAGTGACACGGGTGTACTACCGTCCTCCCGCCGTCCTTTCTCCTCCTTTGCCCCCAGTCCTTCCATATCCCCCATTCCCCACCCAGGAAAGCAGTGCTTGTGCCATCCTGGGTGCTCCTTCCAAAAAATGGCGCTTACCACGTAGTTTTTAAGCCCCCTCTTTCCTGCTGATGTCTTTCTTTTCCTATCCTGTGCCTGCCCTTTCCCCCTCACCTACCTCTCTGCTTCCTGCTGCACGGCTGCAGCTACCCCTGCCCTGGGCCTTTGGCAGTGGTGGCGAGGTGGGGCTGGTCAGCCCAGGATAGGGGCCAGGCCCTGCCATGCCCTGCAACTGTCCCCGTACAGGCCCACGCGGCAGGGGAGGTGAGGCGGAGCTGAGCAGCCTCAGCAGCCTCAGGTTGGGCCCTGCCATGTGCTGTGAGTTTTACCACTGCCGTTTTCACTGTTCCTCGCTTCATAGTCATCGTCATCAATCCAACAAAGTAACACCTACAACACCAGTTCTAAAGCCGAGACAAAACACTAAGAACTGAGCCCATCGTGAAGAGGAGAACAAAGAACTGCACCTCTTCTGGTCAGAAGATCAAAGGCCAAAGGAGACTGAACTATTAGCTCATTACGTAAAAATGTATTCATTTAATTCAGTATCATCACTTCTGTTGCCTTATCCTGTGTAAGTCTCAAATGCTTTTCTATTTCTTGTTATTTCAGCTTAATAATGTTCATTTTAGTTTTGTAAACCAATAAGTCATATTCCCAAAAATCCCCTTATTATGAGTTATTCAACACACCTTTTAATCAATTTATAAAGAGAGGAATTGTGGAATCCTCCTGTTTCGAAGTAGCTGAAATGTGATTTTACTCTCCTTATCTCCTCCCTTGACCCAAACCCTAGACTCCTCCCCTGGAATACCTGATAAAACCCTACCGCCTTGACCCTGCAGGCCCTCGCTCTCTCTCTCTGCCTTCTTCTCCTACCCTGGCTCAGAGTTGGGGGGGAAATAAAATGGACCCTCGTGCTTAACAAAACAGAGACTTGTTTCATCTGTTTCCCTGCCAGTGCCTGTATCTCCCTGGACCACGAAGAACACTGTAGCCATGCGATGCTACAGCAGTGTCTACATGTCTTGATGCATTTACCCTGTTTATCCCTGGCAAGGAGCTCTCTCATGGGGTATAGACATTGGCTCTGAGTTGTAAAGCAGTCAGAAGCTTCCTGTGAGGTACACTTCTATAATATTGTAGCCAATTGTTACTAATTTTGTCCCTTTCAAAATTAACAATCCCACAGGTCTGGGACACTAATTTAGTCCATTTATCAAATTCACTCTTTCTCCAATTACATGGTTTAGGAAATTTACTTTTTAGGGAGGGTGCTTCCCACTCAGAAGTTATATCTGCACAATACAAATTAGATGGTTTGCTCGCTGGCTTGGCTTCCCAAATTGAAGGTATCTTCTCCCTGTCCCCTCCAGCTTGTATCCACAATTTCTTACACTTTTTTTTCATTTGGTCTTTCTCTAGCAACATCTTCATGGTTTCATCTGAAGACTGGGCAATTCTATGCAGTCTCTGAGCTTGCATGCTAGGGATGAGTCCTGTCAGTTTGATGATGCCCAAACTGCTGTCCTTCGTGCTCAAGTAGAGGATGGCATCACAGGTACACAAAGGCAAATGCAGCCATTTCTTGACCATCTGTTCTGGTTTAGGGCAAATTTGGGAGGAAACCTCCGAATTGTGTTCCTCTCGAAAACAAATTTAAACAGCCCCTCCTCCCAGCCAGTCTGGGAAAATAACTCTCTCAGAGAAAAGTGGAAAAAACTATTTCTTTAACAAACAAAATGTCTACAAGCATAGAGAATGAATAATAATAATAATATGAAACAATAAAACTTCTCGCTGCTCCGAAGGGAGATGGCAAAACTGAAAGTCTGTGCCAGGAGTTAGCTCAGCTCTCTCAGTCTGCTTATCAGTGTCAGTCCCTTCGGTGCTGGAAAATGCTGAGTCCAGACCTGGTGGGCCACAGGCGCAAGATCCCGGTTGGTTTGATTTACTTTCTTTTTCAGTGGCTTCTGCGACTTGTTGTATGGGGCTCTATACGGCTGCTTTCTACTTCTGGTTCATCCCCACCATGTGACAGGAACTGTCAGTGTCAGTGAAAAGAGCATAGTGTGTTTCTTCTGCTGGCAGTTGGTTGTACGGTGGAGCTTCTTCAGTATGTGTCACTTGTTCTTGCTTTTTTTCATTTGTGAGATAAAAGTTTTTACTTTTAGGTTAATTTGTAATTATCTTTAAAATCCTAGGGCAATTCAGTTTTTCAATATGGGCACGCTGTGTGATGACAGCAGTTCACTTACTCTATGTAGCATTGGTGGCATGGTGGGTAGAGGGAACCTCTGCATTAAACATTTACTTTAGCACTGGTAGTCAGGGTGCCAGGAGGAGTTGTGTTTTAGTGCCTATTACCTCAGAGGTAGCTTGGACTTCTTCATAGGCTGTTAAATTTTTTTGTTGTTGTTGGAGTGTAGTTGGCTTCAGACTTTCTGTAACTTTGACTTTAGAATCTTAGTGGTTGTCTTTGAGTTTTTCCAGGCACCTTCTGCTAAAGGCTCCAGGACAGACCATGGCTCCCGGCTGCAGAGTAGAGCACTTTCTTTACATCTGGTCTTGTCTTGACTGGGCCAAGGGTTACTGCATGAGCGATCTCTTGCTTGATTTGGGCAAAGGCGTGTTGGTGTTCAGGGCCCCAGTGGAAAGTGTTCTTCTTGCGGGTAGCCAGGTAGAGAGGGCTCACAGTTTGGTTGTACTCAGGAATGTGCATTCTCTAAAAGCTTATGGTGCCTAGGAAAGCTTGTGTTTCTTTCTTGTTGGTAGGTGGAGACATTGCTGTGATTTTGTTGATGACATCAGTGGAAATCTGATGCTGTCCATTTTTTCACTTAATTCTCAGGAATTGAATCTCTCGAGCGGGTCTCTTAACTTTGCTCTTCTTGATAGCGAATCCAGCTTTCAGCAGAATCTGGATGATTTTCTTTTTTTTTTTTAAACACTTCAGCTGCAATATTCCCCCACACAATGATGTCATTGATGTACTGCAGATGTTCTGGAGCCTCACTTTTTTTTAGTGCAGTCTGAATCAGTCCATTGCAGATGGTAGGACTGTGCTTCAATCCCTGGGGCAATTGGTTTTAAGTGTACTGCACACCCCTTTACGTAAAGGCAAATTGAGGCTTGCATTCGTCTGCCAAAGGAATGGAGAAAAATGCCTTAGCAATGTCAATAGTGGTGTACCACTTTGCTGCCTTGGACTCCAGCTCGTACTGGAGTTCCAGCATGTCTGGCACAGCAGCGCTCAGCAGTGGAGTCACTTCATTCAAGGCACGATAGTCTACAGTTAATTTCTATTCTCTTTCAGATTTATGCACAGGCCAGATGGGGCTGTTGAAGGGTGAGTGCGTTTTGTTGACTACTCTTTGGCTCTTTGGCTCACGAATCATCTTGTGGATGGGGATCACAGCATCTCGAGTTGTTCTGTACTGTCAGCAATGTACTGTTGAAGTGGCAATTGGCACTTGTTGCTCTTCCCCCTTCAGAAGTCCTACAGCAGATGGGTTCTCTGATAGTCCAGGCAAGGTGTTCAATTGATTAACACTCTCTGTCACTACAGCTGCTATCCCAAACGCCCACTTGAATCCCTTCGGGTCTTTGAAATATCCATTTTGGAGGTAGTCTATGCTCAGAATGCATGGGGCCTCTGGGCCAGTCACAATAGGGTGCTTCTTCCACTCATTTCCAGTCAGACTAACATCAGCTTTCACTAGAGTAAAATCCTGTGATTCCCCCTGTCACACCAGCAATAGAAACAGATTCTTTTCCTACATGTTTTGATGAGAGTACTGTGCACTGCGCACCAGTGTTAACCACGGCTTCATATTTTTATGGTTCTAATGTGCCAGGCCAACGAATCTACACAGTCTAAAAAACATGGGTTTTTTTAGCCTCTACCTGGCTAGAGGTTGGCCCCTCTAAACCTGGTTATCTGTCTGTCCCTCGGTAACTGGAGCCACTTTTTTTTAGTGGAACTTCTTTTTTGAGTCTTGCTGTCCAACAATTCATGCAGCTGTTGTGCCAGATCATCAATAGATTTTTTATCTCATCTTTTCATATTTTCTCTACAATCACACAGGAGGGACCACAGTTTATTTTGTGGGATGCCCCCTCCCTCTCTATCTGGGGAACATCTGCATTTGGTGCCAGAACTTTTGACCTGTACCACTGAGATTTGGAGAAAGCCCTCTTTCATCTTTTTAATTTAGTCTCTGAGTGTATGGTGATTTTCTTTTATTTTGTTTTTTAATTTTTGCAGATGGGTTTCTACAGCTGTGATTCTGGCATGAGTTGGGCCATGTACAGCATCTGCATATGCTTGAAGTTTTCTTGCCATATTTAGCATGCTTTCCACCATGTCATCCTGCTTCATTATTGCTAAAGAAGAAGAGTATTTTTGTGGCTTAAGTTGTACAAGTTTTTGCCACATCACAGGTGTACATGGTACTAAGTCTGGGTTCTTAGTGTTTAGGTCATCTGAGAAGACAATTTTTGCCACTACTGTTTTTCTCAAGCGTTGAATCTTTTGTTTTATGGTCTTCCACTGGGTTTGCTGCATATAGAGATCATCTGCACATAGATATCTTTGTGCCACACTTCCCAGGACCCGTTCCCAGAGATTACAAGGGGTAGCCTCTCTCATCATTCTTTGGTCGATAACTGGATCATGTGACAGGGATCCCAATGCCTTGCTTCAGTGCTGTCTAGAATTGTAGCTTCACTTGCAGCATCTCAAAGATGGACTAACCACCTAATTATAGATTCATTTGGTTGTCGAGTGTAAGCTTTTCTTAGGCCTCGAAGGTCCTTCAGGGAAAAGGACTCAATAGTGGCTCCTGATCGTGTGCCAGCTGGTTGGGTATTTGATCTTGTGCCAGCTGATTGGGCTCCTGATTTTGTGTCAGTTTGGTCAGCTTCTGATTGGGTGTCAGTTGGTTGGATGTCTGATTGGGTGTCGTCGGGAGGCATTGAGGGTCTTTCACTTGGATCATTTTCCACTGGTCGATTGGTTTTTTGTGTGTGCTTCTTTGCCTCAGCAACTGCCAGGGGCTTAGGCTCACTGTCTGGTTTAGTTGCTGTCTGAGTGACTGGGGTAGCTGCTGTTTTACCTCTCTGGCCCCTGCCCTTATTTGCTGCTCTACTTTATCTAGCAGTGTGCAGTAAGCATATGCCAGGGCTTAGCTTATTGCAACAATCCTTTTGTCTTTGGAATTATCTTGGCACTTCTTTTTCAAGTATTTTTCCACCTTAGCCAGGTTCTGAATGTGTCCACATGGAAAGTCCCAGTCTATAGAGTCAGAAAATTCTTTCAGGGTTTGGCCTATGTCTTCTCATTCTTCACACTACTCAGGATTTTCTACACCTGGGCCTACTTCTGGGTCAGGGGTCTCATCAGCCCCTCTGGAAATCTTAGACTTCACTCTAGACAACCTGCAAACTATATAGAGGAAGCTCACCAGATGAAATACCAGGAAGATGGTGTCTTTAACATTCAGGGGACACTGAACATTTCTCAAAAGTGATGTAACTGATTCAAAAGATATGAGGGACAGGAAAGACTGAAAAGCTTCATCTCTTATTCTTCTTTTAACAAACTGGGTGCAATTATGCATAAATCTCTGAAACATGCTGCTGGAACTAGGACGCATGGTAAGACGAAGAAACTATAAACTAAACATACCTGCCACAAACTTCAGTACTTTCATAAACTTTTTATAAATCATGATCACTGAACTCAACAAAATAGCAATCTTAATTCGTGCACCTTTAGTGTAAAAGCTATGTGTTAGGGACAACATTGGAGCTAATTCTGGATAAGAAAACAAGCCTAGGGACCAGAAAGGTATTATTAGAACCTCAAAGAAACCTAGGGAACAGAAATACAGCAAGGACTCTATTCCAAGAGACATTAGGGATTCAAGGGGCAACATGGCTACTGACTACTCTATCCTCACACAAAGAACAACCAAAATGTAATCAATACAAGTTTTTTTCACTCTCTCAAACCCCATGTTGAGCACCAATAAAAATGTATTATCCTGGTTTAGGGCAAATTTGAGAGGAAAATTCTGAAAGGTGTTCCTCTGGAAAGCAAATCCAAACAGCCCCTCCCCCCAGCTGGTCTGGGAAAAGAACTTCCTCAGAGAAAAGTGGAAAAAACTATTTATTTAACAAACAAAACGCCCACAAGCATAAAGAATAAATAATAATAAGAATAATAATATGAAACAATAAAACCTCTTGCCGCTCCAAAGAGAGATGGCAAAACTGAGAGTCCATGCCAGGAGTTAGCTCAGCTCCCTCAGTCTGTTTATCAGTGTCAGTCCCTTCGGTACTGGAAAATGCTGAGTCAAGGCCCAGTGGGCCACGGGCGCAAGATCCTGGTGCTCCTCTGGGTTTTTTCAGTCTAGAGAAGATTTAAACAGTCCCAAGAAAAAAAGGGAAAAAACAGTCCAGGAAAGCTTCTTTGCCTCAGCTAGCTAGACTAACAAAAAGACAAAACTCTCTCCTTAGCTGCCATCTGTCCGTGCAAAGAAAAACACACAGTCCTAAGGACAAGAGAAGATCCCGAGGAGTGAACACTGTTTTTCAAAACAAACTGCGCGCTTCTTTCCCTGCTCACTCTCACAACCTGTCTTAAAGGTACAGAACACAGAACAGATGATAGGGATACAGGTATCATAGTCACTCTAAGACACCATCATACGAATTTTTTGGTCAAGAGTCTCTAGAAACCTTGCTTTCAGATCAGAATGGTCAGCCAGGTAGGTCAGTCTAGGGATGGTATATGTTTTGAGGATATTGATTTTCTGCAGAGGTTTCGGTGGAGCTTTATCAATTCATTCGAGCAAGATTTTGAGTTTTGTAGAGAGGTCGGATTTTGTTATCCCAGTCCAGGGGTCAATCTGCAGGTATTTCTCAGATTCACCAGGGTGGATCATGTTCAGGGGTTTGCCATTGATAATCCAGGCAGGCAGTCGTTGACAGTGTAGGAGTCCTTTGTCAGCTCGATGTAGAAGCTGTGGCACTTTTCCCCTTGTGGTTTGAGACCAGTGAGATTGCAGATCTCTAATATCTTGATGTTCTTCTTCATGTCTTCCTGGGAATCGCTCAGTAAGACCAGATCATTCGCAAATGCCATCGCTGTGATGCTGCTCTGTCCTCAGTGGTGCCCGTTGCCAATTTCTTCCAGCTTGCACAATAGGGCATTGCCAGATTAAATAAAAAAGGTGACATTGGGTCACCCTGTTTTACTCTGACTCGGATCTGAATGTGGTCTGTTTGTGTTTTTTCATGGTGATAGATGTACAGATGTTTTCATACACACTGCCCACCAAGCTGATGATGTGGGGATCCACTCCCCTTTGCTGCAGACCATGTAGAATATGCTGGTGGCTTAAAGTGTCAAAAGCCTCAACAATGTCCACGAATACAACACCCAGGGGTCTGTCCAACCAAAGTATGGTTTTCAGAGCATCCCACTGCTCTTATGAAGCCTCTTTGCTTTGGTTTGAGGTAGCACGCCTTAGTCAGTCTAGCTGTTAAAATCCAGGAGAACAGTCTTAGTGAGATGGAACTCATTGGGGTGGGTTTCCCATTGTTAATGTCCTTTAGGCACTCTGGTTTGGTTGATTTAGGAATTAAAACAGTCCTGTACCCCCTCACAATGTCTGAAATTTTTCCTGACGTTAACCATAAATTGAAGATCTCTGTGGTCTGGGATTACTCGGGATCCATCTTGAAGTCTCTCAGAGTAACTCCATCTGGACCAGGAGCCGAGCTTTTGCTCATCTCCTGCACATTTTTCTCAATTTCTTTTGCCATAATTAAAGGCTTTCCCATTAATTTGGAATTTCCCAAGGCTTTCAAACTTTCTGGGTGTTTCCCACCTGTCTTTAAAAACTGAACAAATTTCACTGGGTGGGATATCACAGGACAAATATTCTATGTCATCCAGAAAAATCCTGGCCAATTTCCCCCTATCTAGCTGGAAAAGGCTCTGGAAGCAAAAGTATTTACCCTTCTTAATGTCTCTCTTCTTCATTCACTTCTGAGGAGGTTCCATTGGTAGTTTTTCAATGGTCCCCTTATTGCTCTTATCTCTCTTTTCTCGGGTTGCTGTTCTTATCTGGGTTATCGATTCCAGGCATCCAAAGCAGTCCTGCACTGATTGGTTGACCGTTGATTGCATCCCCTAGCCCTCTAGCAACTGCTTGAATGGCCGTGGGAAAGTGTGATTTTCTCAGCTTGTCTCAGGCAGAATTTCCCAGGTGCCAAGGGTTCTCTGACACGGGTGCTGCATTTGCCCCTCCCTCTGCTGGTTAGTGGTTCCCAGCTGATCATTATCCTTATCTGGGTGGTGGCTTATCTTGGTTTTTGTTCTCCCTCTAGCAGCAGATGACTTCTCCCACTTTCTTCCTCCATGGTTCCTCTCTCAGGCTGATGACTCATCCCAGCTCCAGTTCTCAGGCCCACAGCTGCTCTCCTGGTGCGATGAGTGACCCCAGGTTCCATATCTCCATCCTCAGACGACTTCCTGGTAAGCGATCTTCTTTTGCCACTGATTTCTTTAGCTGTCTTGGTTGTGATGTTTTGCAATTAGCTTATTGATGTTTTTGTTTTTTGAGCTTCCAATTTTATCAGCAGTTCTTCCTTCCCTTTAGTCCAGCATCCACACAGAGCACACTTACCCATGCACGGTGCCTCATCCAGCCGCGGTGCACGCCCAGCCCTGCTTCGCACCCCAGCCTGACTGACCCAGCCCTTGGAGCCAATCCTTATCCCAAAGTTACAGATCCACCTTGCCAACTTTCCTTACCTACATTGTTCCAGCATGCCTGAGGCTGTTCACCTTGGAGACGTGCTGTGGATATGGGTACGGCCTGGCGCGAGACTTACACCCTCTCCCCCACATTTTCACAGGCCAACGAGAGCTCACCGGACGCCACCAGAACCACG
The DNA here is from genome assembly GCA_037834095.1 of Argya squamiceps. NCBI lineage: Eukaryota > Metazoa > Chordata > Aves > Passeriformes > Leiothrichidae > Argya > Argya squamiceps. The sequence continues at coordinate 288,854 of JBBMKD010000108.1, forward strand.
ACACTTTCCAAGGCGCAGGCCCCTCTCTTGGGGCACACCCATTCCAGGGTGCCCAGCCCTTCACAAAGAAAAGAGAGCTCTCCCCGGGGCCCCCGATGGCTTCTCCTGGATCGTCACAGCACTGGGCGCCTCGTGGTGCCTGTCTCGACCACTCCAGGTTTGGGAATCTACATCCAACTCCCTTCCAAACAGCTGAGGGCAACGGAGGCCATCATCTGCCCTTTTGGAACGGCGCTTGCCTATTGCTTAGGACCAACTGACCCATGTTCAACTGCTGTTCACATGGAACCCTGCTCCACTTTGGCCTTCAAAGCTCTTGTTTGAATATTTGCTATCACCACCAAGATCTGCACCTGCGGCCCCAAACAGGACTGGTGGAGACCTGCACTACGGGCATGGTGGGGAGAGAAAGAAAAGTGATGGCACCCTTACACCTGAGACAACAAGAGAGAGGGAAGGGGGAAGGAGACAGGGGTCACCCTTGTCCCCCGTGCTTGCATCTCGCACACGTGCAGCAGTATGACACTGTACCAGCGCGGTACCCACCCGCAGACAGGCGTCAGCACAGGAGGAGGCTGGGGATGAGGCCTGCACCTCGCGTCCTGCTCACCCTCTCCCTCAGCCCTCGGCAGTGTTTTTGACACCATGTCTTGCTCTCTCCAGCCACCGCCACTGCATCACTGCACAGTCCCGGTGAGGACAAGATTCACCCCAGTGGCTTGCTCTGGGAGCGGGGAGATATGGAGCACCCCCCCAGTCTGCATTTAGGGGGACAAAGGCTCTACATGGTGACAACGACTGCAGCAACACCCACCGGCCTACAGGGAAAGGATTGAGGCTGCCAAGGAAAACACTTCCCTCGCTGACCACCTTCACTTTGGGCACCAGGAGACTGCTGCCACTGCCACCAGCCACCACAGGCAATAGGCCCGTGAGGCGACCCCAGCCGCACCAGTGGGGTGACCCCCCTAGATGGCAATTGATTGTCAAGTGACGCTCAGACAAGTGTAGCCCCAGGAGGAACCCGGGGCTGCAAGTGCGTTTGAAGTGTCAATGATCAATGTGTCCTGCAATTCACATTAAATCTCACAGCTAGCTATGTTCTTCATCGACTCATGAGCCAAGTGATCCACCACTAGGAGTCGCCAGGCTTTCAGCACTGACCCTGTTCACATGGAAGGGGCAGTGAAACCTCGAGGTTCGAGCCCACATTGTCAGACCGATGGTTTCCTCGAGACTCGGCTCTGGCAACTTTATAGAAAGAGACAGCCTTGATCCAATTGTCTAGAAATAGAATGTTTATAATACAAAAGCAACAAACAGGAAGGTGTGCACTGTATAAGGAGCAAACTGGAAAAAGGCAACAGGCAAAAAGCAGGGTCCAAGGTAAGGCAGGGGTATTTATACATTTTAGGTGTAGGGAGGAGTTAAGTAGGGGTTTAAGGGAGAGATCCAATAAGAAGGAACGATTAGGAATATTAAAATTTCTGCATCAAAAAGCAACCAATGGTAACACAGAGAACTAGAAACTTCCTAGTAACAATCTACAGAGTCATCATGGGAGCGAGCTTTTTGCTCTCCCTGCCTAGAAAGGGGTTTCCCACAGCCTTAGGCCAAGGTTTTCTTTTTCTTCTGGCAAATTATCCTCAACAGGCCAGGACTATTTGCTAAAGTGACCACTTTCTCTTTCAGTGAAGACGTGCGGGTGCACGCCTCGCTTCAACCGTACAAGCACTCACACAAATGCAGGAGAACAAAAAAAATAGAAAAAAGAAAACCAAGGAACCCTCTGAAGGCTGCCAAAAGGCGGGGGACCCGCGCCACCAACAGCCTCCCCCTTGCAAGGGGAGATGCTGCCTCACATGCCATCCTTTGGAGGCAGCCCAGGCAGCCCAGGGTTCAGCCCGGCTTCCGTGCAGAGGGCTGGATGGTGGCTCACCCAGCCTCTGATGGGGCGACACACAGGAAGAGGCTGGGAGTGTCGCCATCAGCCCCTGCTTGTGCTTTCACCCTTAACTGCTCCATGGATTGTGGAACACTGCCGTGCCACCAATGTGACCAGGTCTCCCCAGTGGCCTTACAATGCCTGAGACTGCATGTGGTGACAACCACCCCACCGGCACACTCCCCATGGGACCATTCCAGCCAGAAGGCAAGCGTCTGGCAACTGTGCTTTGGCACCTGAGGCAGATGCCATCGAGACCTGAGCCAGCATCAAGAGCACCCAAGGCCCGCCGGACAAAAATTCCAGGACCGCTGTTGCCTTTTCACACCATTGGGGCCTCTTCCATAGGCACACACTGAGGGGCAACGCAAAAGGGCTCCTTCCAGGGGGCAACACCTGCTCTCCTTGCTTCTACACAAAGCCTGGGTGGGGGAGGGCCCCCGTGGCCACCTACACACCTTCCTTCGGCCCACATGTGGCTGGGAAGGGTGACAGGGAAGCGACAGGCAGAGCCTGGGCTGGAACTGCCACGAATGCCTTCCAGCCGACTGTCCCCGCAGGGGGCACTCACTGAGCAGTGACGCCACTGCTTGGCATGGGGTCACCCACACTTGCCAGCCTCTGGTGACAGAGGGACTAAACAGTGCATTTGAGGAGATGGCTGTCAAGGGGAGAGATGCTGCTGCGAAACCGTGGTGGCGGCCAAGGAGAGCGCGCAGCGAGCCCCAGCAACCACAACCCCACAGCTGAAGAAGGGCAGAGAGCATGTGCTCTCTGCTGGTGTCGCCCATTTCAAGGCAAGCAGATCGGGGCGTGGAGTGGGGAATGTAGGGTACAGCAGCAGCAGCTCAGCCCTGCTCCTGAGACACACTTGCACCATCCTTCAAGGCTCTCTCTGCCCTCAAGCAAAGCATGCAGAGGAGCTCCTGCTCCTGGAGGCCCTGGCAGGCATGGCACTAAGTCCCCAAGCAAACCTGGTAAGCAGCAGGGAAGGCAGGGGCTGCTCTCTGCTCTGATGTGCTCCAGCAGAGCCTGGGCCAGCCCCTGCTTCCCCAGGGCAGCTGGACACCCTTCCTGCAGCACGCTCTGCCTGCACGGCACTGATGGGTGTCCTGGTTCTGGATGGGACAGGGTTCCTTTGGCAGGAACAAGGAGGGCTATGGCCAGGACCCTGAGCTTACTCTGGACCACCTCACACCATGTTTAGGGGCTTGGGGAGATGAGTCCTTTCTGCTCAGGATGGTGGCAAAGTGAATGGTCATGAAAGCGCCAGGTTGCATACTGTGAGCACTCGTGTGAATCGTGCTTTTGTTTTACACTCTGCCATTCATGTTTGTTATGAATAAGGCGTGGTCATTGGCTCATGCAAATGTGTCCTGCGTTGTAGTATAGGATGTGCACGAAGTATTCTATCACCATCTTCATGAACTGTTGAATCCAATTGTTGAAGCAGTGTTCTCCCAGGCCCCCCTCCCTCTGGGGTATCTTCTGTTAATGGCCCATCAAATTCCTTGCTACATGACTCATAGATAACTCCCTCCGGGAGTTCTCTCTCTTTAATGGGCCATCAAGGACCCCCTGTATGACTCATCAT
>JBBMKD010000108.1:338623-366876 GCA_037834095.1 Argya squamiceps
CCTGACTCCAACCATTCACTGACTCTGCCTGCAGCAGCTCCTGCTATAGGTTTCCCTTGCAGCCTCTGACTGCTGGTTATTTCCTACTGAACTCTGCAGGCATCAGTGTGCAGACTGTGACTGCAGCTTTGACCCAGCCAGACTGTGACTGCAGGTTCCAACAACAGGCTCTGACTGCACACCCAGACTGACCTCACAGCACTGATTCTCTGTCCCCAGGATCCTTCTTCTTCATGATCCTCTCATTCCCTCTTCCTCAAGGTTCCTCTACCTTCATGATCCTCTCGTCACCAGCTAACCCACTCCTTTTTATCACACTTGTCCTTACTGGATACAGCTGTGACTCATTAGGGCTGAGGCTGTATTGGGTAATTAACAGAGCTGTTACTTATCAGGGGCAAGGTCACCTGCATTCCTTTCTCCTACAGCAGCTTAGTGTCTTTCTCATGCCACCTCGTGGCTGTGACTGATGTTCACCACATTCTACCATCTCTCAAACTTCTCCAAACACAGAGAAATGGGACACAATTATGAATATAAAGAAACAAAATAGAAGGAAGAGCAAATGCTGTCAGTCACTAGGAGGATCAGTGCTCCAGAACAACTGGAGAGCTCTTTACTAACAAGCACCAAAGTTGGTAAAACACGTTTTGGAAATAAAACACTCCTGCGCTTACTTGCTTGGTTCCCCTGGGGACTACCTGCAGTTTCACAGGAAGGCCTGTAAGTACACCGAAAGTGGGACATTTAGGGATAGTCATCACTCTTTACACAAGAATAACATGCTCACAGAAATAAATGTGGCCCAGACAGTATTTCACACATCAGAATAAAAAACAAATGCCACTTGGACAGAGGTGTCTGCAGCCATTTCACTACCATTCACTAAAGGCCACACAGGGTCAGTCAGGGAACAGACAGCCCAGCACTACAGCTGCTGTCACACACACAGGGAGCAGAGCAGGACCCACAGGCAGGCAGGGGAACACTGGTACAGAAAAGGCCTCCAGTTACACAGAACCTGCTCTATTAAAATTGGTAACACAAGAGGGCCAGGACTAAGGTGTCACATGCCCGGCTCATGCCACAAACTCTCACTCAGCTGGCAGCACACAGTGTGCCTCAGAGACACCATCCAAGGTTTCTGTTGGCACCACGAAACTTAGTACTCAACACTGGTATGCAGCCCTGGAAAACTTCTTTACATGAGCCTTACCCTTCCCAGCTCACACACACCCATCTTCACAGCTAACACAGGGAGTGGCACCATGGCACATTTAAGTTCTCCTTTTCAGTTCATCAGTGGAATAGTTCTTTTTTGGCAGTATTTAGAGGAAACTTCACGCTGCTTCACAGGAGTTAGCTCCATAACCAAAATAAAAATCAGCTTTCAGTCTTCTTGCCTCTCCTAAAGCCACTCCCAAAAAGCTAAACCACTCTTCTTAAACCTTCTACTGCTGCATCAGTTTTCCCCATTGCAAAGTTCTCTGTACCCCTTTTGTAGAGATAGGGCTCAGACGATATTTACTTAGATTTCACTGAGTAAGAACTGTACATTTCATATACACATGTATGTATTTCATATAGACATAAATACACTTAATATACACAAATACTCTGTACGTATCAGCTGTATTCCAAGATACCCTAGAGTGAAGTCCTTTGGAGACTCCTTAGCTAAAGTAGCAGCTGTTTGGATTTATAATACACATCATTTTGTCTGTCTAGGAAAAGGACAGATGGAGACTGACCAGACAGGACGAGTACTGGGAAAGGGCTGTGGCGAAACAGCTCCAGTTAATTTGGTCTGGACTTACCTGGTTTTCAAATATATGAAGATATACAGACTTATAACTCTGTTCAATGTCTTAAAATATCAGTAAGGGTAAAACAAAGCCAAAAATGAGGCTACAGGTTTGACAGACTGTAAAACTTTCATGAGTCTTAGAGTTTTTTCTCATAAAATATTATCTTGTCAAGCAAAAATATTTTGAGAAAACAGCTTCATAGATGGCTTTGTCCTTGACTATAAATAATAAAAATGAGGCATCTGGGTGTGTCAAAATGGAGCCAAATACTTAGCCTAACCCCAAGCTCTACTTCTTTCAAAGTCCCCAGTGAAATTCCACTGCCCTCTATCAATGCAGAGCATCTCTGTATATCTTGCCTTTTAACACACAATTTTACTGGGAAGGACTCTTGTCCAAAACAGAAACCGTGCACTGAGTTTGTTTTAGCCTTTTAGCCCCTTTATTTATTTAAAATAAGATAAATAAAAAGATGAAAAGCCATCCACTACTCTTTTCTCTCAATGACACTAGGACCAAAGAGCTTCAGGAGACAAGAGCCCTGGTGACCAAAGCCCTCTCTTCTGGCTCCTCCAGCAGCATTGCTGCTCCTCAGCACTGCTCACCTAGAGGGCAGCTTTTTCCTCACTTCTGTCAGAGAAACCCCACTAATGATGATAAGCTGCAAAGAAGAGAAATCTCCTGTTTGCATAATTCCTTATTACTGTGATGAGTCACCTTAAAAAATTCTTTCAAGAGAGTAAATGAAAAAGAACAAAATTACAGCAGAGAAATTACTGTAGCATAAACCAAACTCTCCCTGGTGGCTGGTATTTGAGAGGAACAACATTTCTGAACAAAACTGTTTCTCTCCCTGATTACAAAACATATTTTCAAGTATGACTCATATTCAGAGCGGAAAACTTGCTCTCAAAATTTAGTGCATCATGATCTGCAGCCCAATGTTCCCTCAAGGATTAAGTTTGATATTAATGCTGAAAGATACCTCTGAGGTTCATCTCTGCTAATGTTGCTGCAGTCTGAAGGAAAGCTCCTGTGACTGGTCCCAAAGTGCTGTTTTTTCAATTTCTATAGTGCCATTTGAACTCAGCACTGAAAAGGATTAAACAACCCACCTCCAGTGCAGAACCTTTTGCAAAACCTGGAACTGCAGAGTGGCAAGAAAGACCACTCACAGCTCCAGCTGCTCAGACTCATTTTGCTCCAAGACATGGATATGCTTTCCCAATGAGACCACTCTTCCAGGATAAGCCATCACAGATGCACACTTAATACACACAACATAGGATACAAATAACCTTTGAATTACTTTGTCAGTGAAAACTGCTTGAAAGCACAGACTTGAGAGCAAACCCATTATCATGACATTCTTAACACACAAAGTAATACTATGGCACTTCAGACATCCTATAAATTACTCCAGAAGAGACCATTACTTAGTCAACTTGACCAAAAGCAACAAAAAAGGATCATTGTTAGCATCTCTCTTCCTTCAGTTTAAGGCAACAACACGTATTTAGTCAGCTCCAGCAAAACCAGGGCAAGACAAAATGCTGAGAGCACTAAAGAGCCCAGTACACAAGCTGGCACTTCTCCAGGGCTACCATTAGTGTTCCTCCTTGCATGTACCCAGAGAGCTGCACTACCACATGCTTTCATCCAGGCATTCTCAGTTTAAATACTTGCTACCATTTAAAGCCACTTAAATGAGTGATAGCCAATATTTCTAAACAAACTCTTCTGGCCCAACAAAGTTTGTGATGTTTGCTTAAACTTACACCTTCATGTGAATGCATTGGCATCTAGAAACTTTTACCTGCTTGCTATGCTGGAAATCACAAATGTCTGCACAGAGTCTAAATCCCATCTATAGCCTTAATTCAGCAAAACACTGCATTCAGTATAATCATTTATACAATTATTAAAGTAACACATAATATAAATTATGGAAATGAGTATGCTATGAATTTGGAAAATGCTCTGTAGCTTTGTAGGGCAGTAGAGGCAGAACAAATAATGGGAAATAAATAGCTTTATAACCCTCAAGTTTGGTTTGGTTGCAATCAGGAAAACATAAACCAGTACATTAAGGTTTGGCTTAGGAAGAATATAAATTCAGACACAATAGCTGTTTGCACTGCTGAAAAGTTGCAATTCTTTTACATGAAGGGTAACAGCAGTAATTGTGTCTCTCTGAGTGAGCTAAGAGGCAAATGGTGCATGAATCAGTAATGATGTGGCTTGTACACCATTTATCTCTTTGCATGATCCACAGGAAATCCAGTTGCATAATGACATTATTCAGTACTACTTCAATTGTGCCTGTGAGGCACAGAATAACTGGTCTCATTAGCATTTTCAAAGGGCAGACCCTCACCAAAGGGGATCTGGTGGGCTATCAGCCTAAGCTTCCACTAATAATGGGATTGCACTCCCTGAAATTACCAGTGCCACACAACAGGACTTCGTTTTTGCCACCACAGAACCAATTGCTATAAATATCTTCAACACTAAAGACATTTTTTGAAAGCTTCAAAGCCTTTCAGCTGCTGTAGAGCTGCTGTAGTACTACCAGTATGTCTGCTGACTCCAGAAATCGGACATTGAATTAGGACACTCAGATACAGGTGCTTTAAACAAACATTTAGATGTTTGAGGAACCTGCAGGTATAGAAGAAAGTTTGCCAACCAAGTACTAAAACAGCATTAACCAGTGCTCACAGGAATAACCTCCAGTGGATGAAGTGTTGTGCTGGGGTTCAATAAGCCATGGTTTGAGTGATTCCCTTCCCTCGCTGCTGAAGCACATATGAGCAGTGTTGAACAATTTCTGATGCAACATTTCAGAATTTCCATTTAGGCCACTGGGAATGGGACAGCAGTGCCACTCCTGGTGACAAGCCCAGTTTTACAGTGCACATATTTATAAGTGCTTTTTCAACCCACAGTTACCTCCCAGACAAATGGGAGCCCAGGAAAGGCATCTAGTCCTGGCCAAGCACGCAGCCCCTTCCTCTGCTATCTGGCCAGATAACCTCACCCCTCCAATCTAGTACTGTCAAATATTTATCTCCTCTAAGTGTAACCTACCTTGCTCTGCAAAATTTCTACATGAAACTACAAGGAGCAATCCTCCTGACCCACTTGACGTAATAAACTGCAAATTTCTATGCATCTTTTATTGGTTTGGAGAACACTAAACACTAGCACACTTGTGGCTAAGGCAAGAGAAGCCTGCAGCTGCAAGACAAATGTTGAGCTTCTTAAGTTCAAAAAAATGGCTGTACTTCAGTTTTCAGCATTTAAAAGAAATAAGAGACAAAAAAAAATTAAATATAAATTATTTAGGAATAAAAATTATTTCATGGCACAGTTTTACAGTTTGTTTTCTGTACACATTGCCTGCTTCTTTACAATCTAACCTAAATAGAGCAGTTATTGACAGCAGCATATGAATCTCAAGAGTTTTAGCCAGGAGGGCCACTGAGCATTCCACCATACTGTCCTCCCTCCCTGCAAAGAACTTCTAATCCTTCAGTGAGATTCTCAGAGGCTATCTGCAGTTCAACCTTTGTGCTGTGCTGCCTGCTCTTTCCTCCCTATAATATCAGAATTAAATTAAAAGTAAGCCTGAAATATTCATCACAAATTATTTCCTTTAGTCATGAGAGCGTTCCCAAAGAAGTTGTCATACCACAGATGAGTAAAGGTCTTCCCAAGGCACAAACAGAGAGTTACAGGTATCCATTTTTATGGAAACAGGGAGAAATGGATTGCTTAATACATCTGGCTCTATCATAGGACTTATCACTTCCACAGTTGACCTGCTTAAAAGCAATACTGCAGTTTGCTGTGGCTAAAGGAAGTTACTTTTATCAACAGAATGGGTTACAGTTACATGATATGAAACTAGAATAAGAACCCAGACTTACACTGTGACAGTAACTTAATTTTACTACTAGCCCTGAAGGAAAAAATAGGAAATGGAAAAGTTTGAAAAAACACTAAAACTACCCAGCAAGCCTTAATGGACAAAAGAAGACTTGAAAAATTCAAAAGCTGAAAATAGCAAATACTTTTTAGAGACACCAAATGAAATAAAATTTATTTTTACTACAGTCCTAGTTTTACCACAATCATCACTTGCAAGAGAAGAGCTGAAATAGTTTGCTATTCAGCATCTTGTAAATCAAAACAGACCTCAGAGCTTGGCATCATGCATATGAGATGATGGAAGAAACTGTGAATTTTGCTTTGAGATCATATCAGAAACCACATGCAAAAGATCATTTCCCATACAAAGACCCACTTCAATATGAACTATTCTTTAAAATAATGCACATTTGGTGAGGATTTATCTATTGGTAAAGATGTGTAGTCCCTCCCACTCCAGGTCTTTGGGATACAACCAAAGGCAACTTCAGCTCTAATGATTCACAGGAAATCAGGGGGCATAAGACAAATGTTTCTTTTTTTACAGATAATGGTGGGAGACATTAAGAGGAGGGAAGGAATACATAACCATATCTTACTACAAGCAGACATTTTCATTACAGACCACTTAGGTGACAAAATAAAGTAGAAGACAAAAATATCAAATAGAGATATTTTACTCTACTGATACTGAAATGTTTTATTTTAAAAACAAAAAAAAGCTCACCAAAACCAGCAGCCTTTTTGCCACAAATTCTACCAAGCCTTTTGTGCAACTTTGTCCTTACCAGATTCCACCTTCATTACTAGACTAGTACAATATAGTGTTCAGCCAAAGCAATCCACATCAAGAAGACCAAAAGTTGATATGAGATGTGAAATGCTGATTGAATTCTTTATGAAAAGAGTAGCTTACACAATTATTCACCTTTTGTATGTAGAAGTACACTCACACTGTATCCCAGCACTAAAGAGTGTAGGCTTCAGTATAATAGTCTGCAAAAAGGAATTTAAGGAGCTCCAAAAACATAGCTCCAAAATATTTGTCTGTGGACACAGTCATCATTCCCAGCATAATTTGTTTTCCCCAAAGCATTGAACAGAAATGAAACCATCCAATTCCTCTTATCTGGCCCCAGAACGTGTTTGCTGTTTAGAACAACTTTGCAAAACTGCAGCTCCCAAAGAGTCCTGTCACATTCCCTGAGGGGAGGAGGGTGCTCAGGGCTCTGACATTCCCCAAGCAAAAGACATTGTCCCACAGCTCAGTCTTCAACAATAAAAGCAATGAAAATTCTGAAGTGGATACCAAGAAATAATTGTTACTTCAAAGAGACCAGACAGGCCAAACTGGGAGAGAGAACATGTACATCCCTGGGTGGCTAAATTCTGCCTGAGCTGTGTTTGTAATACACTCTGGTTTACCATAACAAGCACAAGGATAATCCTCCTTGTTACACTTCCAGCAGGATGTAAAATAATATTTAGACAGATGGCCATTACAAAAACTGTAGTTTAATCACAGGCTTCTAAAACAGTCCAAGATCAAAGGTTTGGTAGTTACTCACACCAGGACAGCTCCACTAGTGACTATCAGTCTTAGATTCAACTTTGGCCCAAGGATACTAATTTACAACACCTATAATGCTTAGACAAGATTAAAACTTACACAAAATTAATCCATACATAGAGCACCTACCATGTACCAGATGCACTGACAGGTATAACATTCAACAGTAACACATCATCTTGACACAAAGCCAACTAAAACCAAGGAAAATAGATCGTCTCAAAATTGAGGACTATATTGAGGATTAATAACTATAGTTGAGGACTAATGACTATAAATAAACTGCTCTGCTTCTAACTCTTTAGGATGAAACAATGGGTGCTGAGAGCTACTGGTGAGAAAGCACTCAGGAGCCACTCCTCAAAGTAGTAAATCACCAGTAACACCAACATACAGGACAACTTGACAAGATGGCTCTTTCCCTTCTCTAGTTTGTGAGAAGGATCATTCTGCTGAGAAAGGCTTGGGATGGACAGGGGGGAACATTCTTTAATTTTATCTCATGGGGTATAAGAGACTGTCATAGTTTTTAGTTTCATGTATATCCAGTAACTTACTTCTTTTAACAATTTGAAGTCCAAGGTATCTAAACTGTCATACAGAGCAAGGCACATATGCAAAGACAAGATTGTTGGATTAATGGAAGCACTCTCGTGAGAAATCTGAAATGGATTTTGTAGGCAAGAGCAACCCTCCGGGTCTCATAATTTTGTATATTCTCAACTCTTTTTTGACTCAAAAATAAATACAGAGAATAACTCAGTTCCCTCAAAAGTGAAAGATTCTCCTTCCACCAAAGAACTGCAGCACTTGCCAGCAGGAACTCAGAAGTTCCTGTAATTGTGAAAGTCCACAAGCTCCAAGTTTTTACTGATCACCATCAGAGGCAGGACACAATGTTAGGCAAACTTTCAGTCTGAGCCACCACAGTCACTCTTATATAAATGTCCTCTGTTTGGAACACAAAAATAATATATGTTGGACTTGACAGTGAGTACACAAAACACAGCATTGCTGGGGGCAAAATGGTAATGCTGGATATAATGCTCACTCCAGCACATGTGCGTTGCAGACTCTGTACTGTGCCAATCCCCGTGTGCTGTGAATTGTTACAGCCTATGGCTATGGAGTGTAGGCTCTGCAGTGCAAGCTCCAAGAGCAGCATGTCATTTGCTCAGCTTATCAAACACCCAGCTGGGTTAACAGGTCATTTATATGTAGGTCTAAATGCACCAAGGCTCAGTTGCTCAGGGCTAAAGACCTGCAAGAAAGATAACATTTTAAATTATTTAAGGCAATGCAGAGGAAGGCTCAGAAGCTCCTGACTGAAGGAGTTAAAAACAGCACATGCCCAGCTTGATTTCAGACATGCTACAAAAGGCTAATATGAAACAGAACATAGGGTAATATGAAAAGGGCTAATATGAAGAGAACACAGCAGAAGTGTAAACTGCAAACATGAGTAGTTCCAGAGACAAAGAAGCACTTTTACCAGCAGAGGTTAGCAAAAACGAGACATACTTGTCCAATAGAAATGTAAGAAAAAACGGTTCTGACATAGGACTTCCCCCTCAAACTGACTTGATTTTCACACTCAAGTTCCCACTGACAGATCACCTAAAACTTCCTTTGAAGTGAGGGGCCAAATCTCAGCCAAAGAGAGAGAAAAGTACTTCCTTACAGACTGCTCGTTGCTTACCTATACCACATTGCTCTTCATCTGCTCCTCATACTATGCCAAAAATTTTTAAATTAAGTTCTTTCTAAGCCCCCAGTGTGGGAATCTGGTATCTTGGGGACAGTTTCCTGAGTTTTGGGGTTCCCAGCTTGCATGTTCTTTAGGCAGGAGCAGCATGCAGCCTAGGGATTTGTGTGTTTAAAGGATGCTTCCTGATTATCAAAACACAAGAGCATCTAAAGTCACAGCTGAAACTGTGAAGTCCTTTCAGTCTAAAATCTTCTATAATCCACAGTTCAATTTTCTTGGGTATCATCCAAGCAGCAATCAGTTCATAAAAAAAAAAGGGCCATGGGGGAAGGGGAAAGTGGACACAACATATGACTATCTTAGTATCCGAAGATCCCCAAAAACATGCTTAACATGAAATTTTACTTCATCAGGGAATTCCACAGCATAATTCCTCCCATTGCTGACAACTCTGGCTCAACTACCCCAAGATAAATGATATAGCAAGGCACTTGGGATATTAGCAGCTCCTCTTTTTAAATACCTTCTGCAAACCCACATGGACAGTGGAACACTGGGATCAGACTCTGGCCTACATCTGCACTGACACAATGGACTATTGCTTGTTTGTGTTTTCACAAAATTTCTCCACCTGCAGATAAAAGCTGAGAAAAATCTATTTTATCTGTAGTGATGTTCAATGAACTTCAGAAAGAAAAACTATACTTTACATAAAATGCTCAGTTACTAAAGTACAAAGCCGGTTAACCAGGCAAATAAAGGAAAAATATTCTGGTAACAGAGAAAATAGATGAAGGAGAAAATAAACCCGACATCTTTCCTTTTTCAAACCTGTGCACACATTTTCATCTCTTATGAATTTAAGTACAAGTTTTTCATATGAAAGCAGTGCTCATCACCTGAGCTGGATTTACCCCTTCCATGTGGCTGATGAAAATGGTTTTGTCACATACAGTCACTGGGAAACCTGACAAAGGGCTCCTGACTACCCATATCAGTGGAAGTGAGAGAAAACAGAGGCAGACATTGAAGTCAATTACTTAATAGAATGTAGCAAAGCACAAAAACGGTGCTTTTCTTCAGTGGAAAAAATTCCAACATTACACCACATAATGGCATTTTGTGCTGAAGATGGTGTTGCATTCTGTTTTCATGATGGAGACATTTGATAGGTATTTAAGGGATTTGAAAAACTCAAAAGAGCTCCTTGAAAAATAGGGTAATATTGTGGTTCTTCAGTGTTATAATCAAATGCTGAAATTCAAGCAGCAAAAAAGAAGCGTATTATCAGAGGTATCAGATCAAATTATTAATCTGCCTGTCTATATTGTAACAAAGCAAGAAGTAAATTAAGTTTCACCTGCTTAATCCGTAGCAAAGTGAAGAAGGTGGTGTGGGTTTTTTGTTTTATAAATATCTAAACAGTTAATGCTAAAAAGAAGTGCTTTTAACACCAGAGGACAATTTCCCCAAAATACAGGGAAAAAGCCCATCACAGAGTAGACATTTATCTATTTGAAGAGAGAATCGGTGCTTTTTGCATTTTAATTCTTGTCTTCTTTACCACATTTTTCTTTTGTTCCCCCTGCAGAAAATTTGTATGCAGAGCAGAGCTGTTCAAGATGCACAGACGCAGGTATTACTGGTGCCAGGAAATAATGTACAAATCTACAAGTATAATAAAATTGCCTTTCCCAAACAGGTGTTTGAATGCTAGTTTGGCTGCAATCCCAAGCCTTTGGCATGTCTACATTTGGGTTCAGCTTCTGTCCATTCCCCTGAGTTGAGACCCAAGTTGAATGCCTGTCTTTACACCTTCAAGTCACCCAGGAGCTCTCATCCCAAACTGTGCCAGCATTCACAACTTTTGCAGCATATTTAGGACTCTCTTGGTTTGAATGACAGGTGTCTTTCAAGGAAGGCAGGAACCTCCCTTGGAATGGAAAGCATGAACCCCTTACCTCTGAATTATTATAACTGTGCCTGAAAGCCCCTTAAATTCAAAGATATGGGAAAAGGAATAACAGTTCTTTTATGAGTATGTATATTTATAACAAGGCAAACAAACCACAGTAGTGGCAGCAAGAGCAGTCATTCAATCAAACATACCACCTCCCAGCATTCTGGGAGGCAAAGCAAAAACATTCACAAAATGTTGTTTATGGCTGTAGTCATTCCTCTGGTATGCACCTTTCCCAAGAGAGCAGAGAGACTTTATCAAAGTTAAGTGCAACAAGCTGATCTTCTGCACAGGACTCTCATTAAGACCAGCATGACTGCTGCAGGCCACTGCTTCTACATTTTCTTCCCATAATTTCCTAAATGCATGTATCACCCCATTTAGAATCAGTAAAAACATTCACTCTCTTGTCCCAATATAATTCACAAGCTCTCAATGAACACATACAGCTCTGTTGTCCGAGCTGACCGTGTGGGTGGCAACCTTCCCCCTTCCTTTAATTCCTTTCCATTAATGACAGTGTATCCTGTGAATCACTTCCCTTTTACCACGCTTGAAGACCCAAAACAGATTTTCTCTCTCAGGCCAGGGAGTGTCTCCTAGCCCAGGTCTGGAAATCTATCACTTGAATGCAGTCACAGATTTCTTCCTAGCACCCTCTCTTGAGGCCATTCAGACAAGAGGCTGGGTTAAACCCTTCCCCACTTTTCAATTCTAAATCCTCCTGTTCCATTAAACAAGATTCGTACTGTAATAACCAAGTGCTGGTCATCCACTTAGAGGCTCTTTCCATTAACAAAGCTTAAACTTGATATAAAACTTGAATCACATATCCTTCTACTGGAAGTTTTTGGGCCTCAGTCACCATCAAATTGTGACTGCACAGTTCTGCAGACAATGAGACCAGCCTCTGGCCACTGAGTTGAATAGCTCAGAAAAATAAGCAACAGGCCACCGTGTTCTCCAATGTTCTTGTAACAAAATTCCTTTAGGATGGCTCTGTTTAACACCCACATATAACTCAAATTCCTTTTCTGAGTCTGGAAGAGCTAAGACCACAATATTTGGAGTGTCTTGGGTTAAAAGAACATATAAAGGTCTGGTTAAAACAGGAAATACATCAATCCATGCTCTGCAGTACCCCACTAACCCTAAAAACAGCTGTAACTCCTTTTGTCTGGAGTAACGGTACTTGTAAAATTCCTTGTGTTCATTCTGGATCAATACACCATAAACCTCCAGTCAAAATGTATCCCAAATATTTTACCTTTTTCTCTACCAACTGCATTTTCTTTTCAGACATTGTAAGCCTTTTTAGCAAGAAAATCAAGCTGCTTCACAGAAGCCTCTCCAACCATCTTTTCCTGTTCCCCTGATAAAAGCAAATCATCCACATTCCGCAACAACCTACCTCCCAAAGGTGGAGAAAACTCTCTTAATATTTCCTGTGAGGCTTGCCTAAAAAAAACTGGTGACTCTGTATATCCCTGAGGGAGGACTGTCCATGTCAATTGTTGTTTCACTACCTTCTCTCCTTCCTCCTGTTCCCACTCAAAAGCAAAATACTGTTTACTGTCCTCAGTAATTGGACACCCCCAAAAAGTATCCTTCAAATCCAGTGCTTCATAATACTGATGTGAAGAAAGGATCAGATTCAGGATGGCATAGGAATTTGGAACTGTGGCATGCCTTGGTTTGACAATTTCATTTATTATTCTTTAGTCCTGCACCATCCTGTAGGTTCCATCTGGTTTCTTAACTGGCAGGATAGGAATATTATAGGGAGACACCCCTGCCTCCAAAAGACCTGCCTTTAGCAGGGAGTCAATGACAGGCTGTAACCCCTCCCTTCCCTTGAAACAGGGTATTGCTTTTTAGACACCGCTTGTCCTGGTTGCTTCAAAGTAATTTGGAGAGGCTCTATATCTAATTTTCCATATTTCCTTGGGACTACCCAGACTTCTGGGTTTATTTCAGCATAAGCCTTTTTCAGATATTTTACACAAAATTATCACAGTGTTAGATTCTGTATCATTTTTTACAATACTAATTTGCATTCCCACTTGAGCCATCAAATATTTTCCCAGTAAATTACAATTAGGAACAAACAGGAATTCATGCCTTTCAAGTCTATCCTCGACATCTACAAATAGCAGTTGAATAAAACACATCCATTCATCCTTTCCACTCACCCTTTGAATACCCTAAGATCTTTTTGAAAATTTTCCCCCCTTAGGGAGAAAATTCAAAGTGGATCAAGATGCCTCTCTACCAAAAGACACATTTCCCCTTGATCCAGACACACCTTAAAGGTTATCAAGGGCTCCAGTGTGGTGGGTCCCTGGTATGATGGGAGCCCCTGACACCCCTAACAATCCATCTCCATTATCCACTGGATTTCCTCCTCCTGAGGATCTAGGTGTCTCTGCAGACAGTTCCACTTCCAGTGTCCCTCTGCCCAGCAGACAGCACACTGATTCCTTCCCAACTGCTGCTGGGGTTGCTCTGCCTTGCTGAGCAGGGAAAGCCTCTGCCACATCCTTGTGGCCTAGCCTTTCCCCTCTATCCTGAGGGCCCCTTGGACCCTGTGGTTTATTCCTCCAGGGCTGTAAAAACTCTGCCACAACCTTTGCCTTTTCCTCATCCCTTCTTACATACATCTGCTGTGTTTTTCTAACCAATTCTTCCAGAGGCTTATTCTGCTACTCTTAATCTTTCTGTACAGCTTTCCTTATCTCAGGCCAGGATATGATAACAAATACTACCCTCAGCAGTGTGTCAAAGGCTGATCATTTCCCTGATCCCTTTGTTCCAGAAGTTGAGGGGAGCTGCAGCTGGCCCTGGGTCAGCTGGCAATTAGAGGACAAGACAGGGGAAGGTACTGAAAAACATCCCAATCCTTAACCATTTTTCTCTTCCTCCCTTCTTTCCTCTTCTTCCTTAACACATAGATCTCTCCTCTTGCTTGTCTCAAACATATTGGATTCACATTCCCTTTCAATTAATCCTTTCCAATTCTCCTCTAAATACAACCACATACTCCAACACAAGCGAGGTCTATCTCTTCCATAAGGTGGTCATTTAAGCCCCTTTGGCAAATCATACTTTATCCACACAAAATAACAATCTTTTACCATTATCTCCATAATAACCTCTGGGGGAATGCATAATCTGTCCCAAGACCTCAGCACTCTCCCCAAGGGACTCTCTGGGGTATTATGGGATTGTCATCCCTTTTGCCAGGGCACCTTCCCAGCTTAACCTTTGCAACCCTCCACGGGTGCCCTGTTTTACCTGTGCTACCCTCCATGGGTGCTGTCCCACATTCACTCCCCAAAGATCCCACTGTCCTCACCAGTGAGATTTTCAGTGGTCATTCCCTGTGGACTCTTCAGAGATGCCCCTGGTCCATCACTTCTCTGTCTCCTGTCTCAGGGACCAAGATTTACGTAACAATTCAGTCAAGAAACCAAAGATTGTCAAGTGAGTAAACTGCAAACAGAACACTTCTGAAATATTCCACCATTCCCAAAATGCAAAGCTGGTGACTCCAGAAAGGTTGGAGAATAAGGATCAGTAAGGGTATCTGTAAGCTGACAGGAAAATAAAATCACATAAATAAAACCAAGCAGTTACATTTCACGTCATACTTTGGCATATTTTTAACAGTGCCATATGCACATTCCTGTAATGACAGGAAGTACATATTCTGAATGGAAATTAAGAGGCACCTTGACCTCATTTATTTGCCATATCACTATTTTTTCAAAGACAAGCTTCCTGGACATAGTAACGTTGTCATGAATTAGATTCCAGCATTTCCAGTGCCAGTTGCTTTCTTCTGGCTCCTTTTAATGAGCTGTTACCAAGAAGAGGCAAAGATTGCAAACTCAAAACATGAACTCATTGTTACTCATTTGGTAACTCATGCTTTTACATCATACTTCAGATTTCAAGGTGAATAAAGAATACCAGGATTTAACTACACAATGTGCTTCATTAATGGCTTCTCCAAGGATAACAGTGAGGTTTTCTTCAGTGCAAAAAGTCAGCAATAAACTCCCAGTGCTATGATGGCTTTAACTGCTGCTTTATACACTTGATGCCAGGTTCTTATCATACAGAACCAGGAGTAATCAGGCCAAACAAAATAAAATTACACAATTTAGATGGTTTCATATTTTTTGTCAGAGAGGTTCTAAGCAGCCATGGGCTTTGGAGGAGCTCATTTCACATTACTGGCATATTTATTGCACAAAGGTGGGATGGTTTCAAGAGACTTGCCTGTGTAGGAATCATTTCAAAACCCATTAGTTCCAGATTAGATTGAAACAGGATTTTTAATTAGCAACTTGACTGTTTAATAACCAGAAAAACAACAACATTCAAACCTACCATTGTCTGTTTATTTTGTGTTCCCTTGATTTCTCAGTGGCATTTGGCCACCATGAAAAGAATTTAAAAAGCTTTAAATCTTAGACTATTGCCTGCTTCTCAAAATACACAGCAGCCCTAGTTAGACCAGTGACACACATATAATTATGCAAGATTAATACTGAATGCTTTCAGATGGATTTAATACTGTGCTGGGTGTGTAGAGGATTTCATATTTTCTTTTTACCCTAGAGCAACAAAGGCAACTACAAACACCATGATGATTGGAATGAAAATGCATTTGAACCCTTTGCCATTTAATCAAGGATAATAAACCGTATAATTATAATTTCCCAGGTTTATGACAATCAAAATCCATCCTACTTTAGCTAGAGTACTTGCAGAAAAAGTATTAGTTTGCAGACTCTGAATGCAGGCTTTTACCCAGCTAGACTATGACTGCAGGTTCCAACAACAGGCTCTGACTGTACACCCAGACTGACCTCACAGCAGTGATTCTCTCTCTCCAGGATCCTCCTTCATGATCATCCCATTCCCTCTTCCTCAATCTTCCTCCTCCTTCGTGATCCTCTCTCACCAGCTAACCCACTCCCTTTTAATACTTATCTTTATTGGAAATAGCTGTGACTCATCAGGGCAAGGCTGTATTGGGTAATTAATACAGCTGTTACTTACCAGGGGCCAGGTCACCTGTATTCCTTTCCCCTACAAAAACAAACTGAAGGACTTGTTTGCACTCATACCCCATCTATCAAACACCACTGCACTGCTATTCATGGTACAACTGAATTATGTGTTATTTAAGATGACAGACCTTTTCTGCATTAACAACCATGGTTTTGAAGCATTTTAGAGTTGCCTTGGGAATTTATGATGCACTCAGTAGTTTGAATCTGCAAGATGAAAGGTAGAGGACCAAAAGGGGACTTAACTCAATGTCGCAAGGCAGATCTGCTTTTCTGGGGGAATAAATAGTTTCTAGTTTACAATGTCATGATCAGACTTGCAGATAAGTCCTTTCAGAAACAAAGAAAGGCTGGGCTGCCACATTTTTCATGGCTGCAGCGATGTCAAGAGCGATTTTTTCTCCCTGTTGCGAGCATCTCAGAATAAAGAAGCTTGAATAGAAATGTGCAAACAAATATGACAAAAATTTTTAACATCTAACTAATTTTAACAGAAAACTATGTTGCCTAAGAGAGGAGATTTAAGTGTTCTTTACCACTATTGTTTCATTGCTAGAGCCCCGTTAGTCTGTACAGTGGGAAACCATTTAGCACAGGCACACAAGTCTGCAGCACAGTATCCAGATTTCTATGTTAGAGAATGCACCAAATTAATGAATGCAACTCACCATCCATACGTGTCAACCCTCAGAAAAGTTCTGAGCTCCTGTCTAGTTTCAAAATATATGTCTTATCTGAGACATCTATCCAGGTGAGCTTCCCAGTCTGATACTTTCAAGTTATGGAGCTGAAAGGAAACAAGCATGGTATTTGTCTGATATGCTGCACATGGGATTTCCCAGACTTAAATCCTGTTGGCATTAAAATCACATCTTGTAGAAAAATAGGCCAATTAGCTTCTAAAATAACCAGTGTCAGAAAGTCCTCTATAGAGAAGAGCAAGTTGTCCCAAATCTTAACTATTCATCCGGGAGTTAAAAAGCCAAGTCTTATCTGCTGAACTGCTAAATACCTGTTCCCTTAGATAGAGACTATCACCAAGTCACTCTTCAAATTCTCCTTTATTAAAGCAAGCCTGAGGTGCTTGAGCCTTTTAAGACAATCCTTGCCACTTCTCCAGACAACCCTCCTGACTCTGCTCAACTCTGTCTGGTTTCCAGCTTCCCACTGAACCAGCAGGACACAGGGCAGGCTCGAGGGTGCTGGGGTGGGTGACTCACAGGGCAGCAGAGCCTTCCCATGCCTGTCCTGGATGCTGTACATGCAGCCATGGACCACACTGGCTCATCTTTGCCTCATTTCATATTTAATCCACTTACAAGGCATGAAATTTGCCAAGCAACTGAGATTACACTGAACCAATGATCCCATCTGCCCATTACTTATCGCTCCAACTTCCCTCCCCCACGGTAGAAGTTAACCATGGTTATTTGTGCCATCTGAAAATGTCTATCACTAGTATCCTACTAGGATGCCATTTCTTCCTCAAACTACTGATTTAACACAAAAATAGCATGGAGACAAAGCACAAGTTCTGTGAAATGTGCAAGGAAAACTGCTCTAAACTTACAGTTTAGTTTTGAATGATGACTGTATTTAATCATGACCTCTGCAGTCCCACTGCTTAACTGATTTTTAATGCATTTCATATTGGATGGTTAAATTCTTAACTCATGATAGCCAAGGTTGTATCCCATAGAAAAGTGTACTGTATCAACATTATTATATTTATCATCTGTGATCTCATCAGTTTTACAAGATGTATTTTCTGCACCTGTACAAGATCAATTACTTTCTGATCGTGTATTAATCTTTCAAAACCTGTATCAGTATTTCACACCATAACCAAGATCAGGGTAGATCAAGTCAACAGCCACCTCAGGCTCTTTCCCTGTGTTCAGCTGTATTCAGAACAGGAACATTCAGCCTTTTGAATTTCTCCCTCACTTCAACATACACTAAATAAAATAAAACTCCAATCAATTCAAGCCAGAATTACCTTCTCCCTCTCTCACATAATGCAAACCACCAGTTTACAAATGGCTACATGTTACCTGGTATCCTTGTATGTGGTCATACTATGAATGATAGAGGTCAACACTGTGTGAAATTCAGGTGAGCAGCTCATCTGCATTGGCTTCTCCAGTAACTCAGCCCCTCCTGATGTATGTGAGGTGATGTAGCCAGAAACCAAACAATACTCAAAGGCAGAAAATCAGCACTGAGCGGCTCATAGTGGCTTATTCATGGGCCCACAGTACTGGTACAGCCACACAGGAAAGGAATTAATCACCACCTTCATGTGACATGGCCATATCACCTGGCTGTCTCCCAGATAGAGTTCAGGATTAATTAAGCACGTTTCTACAAGCACAACTGCCAAGCCTCATAATTGCTATCAATAATACAAGCAGTATTCTTGGTGGCAGTTTACTGTAAACTTAAAAAATTCTATATTATATTCAGTGTTGATAATTTAAGAGTTATTTCTTGTATCCTGTTTCTTTCTTCACCATTTTCTGCTCCTAATAAAGCATCTACTAAACACCCTTACTATCCATTCTCCCTTGCAGTTTTGGATATTTGTATATTTTATCTTATATTACATGCAGACGTAACAATACATTTATTTTATGAATAGTTTTATTCTTGACTGCGGGCTTCAGGATATATGGCAAGATACTCCTGGCAGTTTCAAAATGCCTTTTTTTTTTTATTTAGACACCACCTTCCTACCTGCTTGGCTAATAATCTTGTCAGCTTTTAGTATGGACCTTCTAAGACACTAGAAGCATAATTTGTTGTATTTTATTCTATGCACATCACACACACAATCAAGTTGCAATCATTGTATTTAACTTAGCCCCAATTTTCAATTCCATGTTTCATTTTTAACCTGCCAGGGCAAAATCTGATGTATGTTTTGCCCTTGTAGGAAATCAGAAAAAAATTTGCTGCTCAAAACATGCTGTAAGTTTTATTTATTTATTTTAAGAAGGCTCCTGCCTTGCACAAGGAAAACCATAATGGACTTTGATGGTTGTGTGGGAGGCAGGGGCTGCATTGCTTAGCTTCCCCAGTCCTCCAGAGTAGCCAATTCCACAAAGAACAGCCTCCTGGCTTCCTGGGAGTCCTGCCACAAGAGGAAAGAAAATAGCCTCAAGACTGCTACTGAAATGGCATCAGCCCCTCTGGAGTGACTCAAGCCAATGATTTTTTTCTGATCACAGCCTCTGAAGTGGTGATGCCTTTCCTGACAGTGGCACTCACACTTCTCTCTCACATTCAAACTCTGCAGGACAGGTCAGACAGAGAGGTTTTAATATTCCACCCATGACAATTTTACCACAAGGTTTCAGTAATGCAGCTATGCCCAGAAATTAGTTAGTTTAGACCCCTCTGCCTATTTTTCCAGGTTCCTAGCACTGACATGGAGATAATTACAAATTTTCTTCTCTTTAGATCCTTTCATCTCAACTAATTTTGTCCATAACATCTTAAATTTTTGCACTAAATGAACACTCATTTGTTCCCTGTTTCACCCTTTCTTCCTGTGCAAGTTTAACACTCTTCAATTTATTTCTTTCCCAAGCCACAAAAATTTGCTTCCCAAGAAGGGTCAGAGGCCAAAGTCACCATCCTCTTCCCTGTGATAACTTGTGACCACAGACCTTCTGAAGAACAACAGCCTCTTTTGAAATAAGCAATTGCCAGACATTTCTTACCTAAATTGCTGAAACATCTCATATGTTCTGGAATTTTCCTCAACATCCAGAACACATCCTCAGTAGCTGTCCTCAAGAACAACGGGAAATCACCAGCCTCATTAATTTATATATCTTTGAGCTGCATAAAGGACTTTTCACATATTTACACCCACAAGAGCTCAGACACAAATCTGCCAGGACTAGACTCAACACCCCTGGAAACATTCAAAGTCAGGTTACACTGGGCTGTGAGCAACCTGGTCTGGATGAAGATGTCCCTGCTCATCTCAGGGGGTTGGATTAGAAGGCCTTTGAAGGACCACTCCAACCCAAACTGTTCTACAATTCCATTATCTCATTTTTATCTAGGTTAACCAAGGACAAATGGAGCATTTGGCCAGAACGATTTTCCCTTAGAAGGACACTTTCCAGACTCTGTGAAAGTAACTCCTATATTGGGCACCCTGAATCATTATCAATTTGAGACCAGATAATTTCTTTTGAAATTATGTCTGATCTTTCATGAAACTAAGGTTTCTATTAAATGTCAATCCAAGTTTCAAAACCTTGGATTTGACCGTTTCCAAATATAAAAAATGTTTAGGTCCAGAAAACTGAAAACTGTTCTGTAAGTAATTTGCCACACAGAAATCTAACACATTTAGGGAGTCCTGGATGATGCTGCCTCCTCATTAGCATTTCCTTTCAGATCTCCACCACGAAGCCACCCTACAGCTAGGCAAAGGTCACTGAAGTGGCTCTGCAAAAGCACAACTTCAAAGAACCCTTATGTAAATGAGTCTTGTTCTTGACCTTGCAAAAAAAGAAAAAGCAAAAATTCAGCTCTGATGATGAATGTTGGATGTGAAGATAAATAGGATAAAGGGTCACCAGCATTTTGCCATGGGATCTACCCCAAGAGACACAGAGTGGCCCACATTCTTCTTCCAATACTAACTCTGTTGAGATCAAAGCAGTGGAGCTTAATGAGCATATTGGGGAGCTTCAATTTCATGTGTCTCATCAGCTCCATGACTCTGTGAAATTTGAAATGAAAAATGCAGAATTCAACCTAAAAAAGTGATAGATAAATGTCTCAAAGTGCTATGGGGTAACTGGCAGGTTTCACCAGCACCAGAGAGAGAATAGGGACCCCCAGACATCTCTCTCCCTTCATACCACACAAAGTCTATAGGTTCTCAAAGCTGCTACGAGCTTTCTAGCTCTGTTCAAAGATATTTATTGTCCACTGGAGGCTTATGCAAACCAAAAAACCGGAAAATGCTGGCTTCTTCCTTGAAGTGTGATTTACCTCACTTGCAGGAAGAGACCTGTCTAAGGCAATCACATCTTAACACAGAAATAAAAGGTAGCCCCAGTATCACACTGACAAGGGAAAAAATAGAGCTAATACCCTTGCTAAATGTATACATTCTGACAGTGACCCTTCAGTATCTAAATCTGCTGCCGGTCACATTCTGAATTTATAAATAAAACTTATCAGTGTATTCAGGTGACCTTGTTTCTCTTCAACACACAGATTTCAGAAAGTGAAAGCTAATGAATCCTAGAGAGAGAGAAAAACTACAAGCAGCAGCAATGTGGAAATACAACAGCATCTTCTCTCAGAACTGAACATGTGTAGGCTGAAAACATGTTAGAAAACATACTTTACTGAAGTTTCATGCTTTGCCATCTGCTATTGCTGGTGTGTGACTCATCAAGCTGAAAAACAATTTTGACCACTGCATAAAGCTGGGCATCCTTCACCACTTCAATTAATTAGGATTTACTGAGCTGACCTCACTTTTGCTGAGCATAGCTTTCAGAAATTCACATTACCTAGAGATGATAGAATGAAAGTTAAAACCTTTTTCCTTCCTCAACTCAAAAGAAAGTTTTGGGTTCTTATAAAAAAAGTAATCTGCAAGATAGAAAAAATGTAAGGCAAGACAGAAACTTCTCAAGACACACCTAGTCCCTGGGAAAGCCAAGCAGGCAAAGGCCAAATAACCAAAGACATCCCAAAAATCCCATGAAAGGACCATTCAGGACATTCCCTACTCACAGAGGCTGAATGAAGTGCACCTCACATTATCATTTATGTGATTTCTGAAGGGCAGCAGCTCAAACAAGGCCCCAAAGTGCCACAAATCTATAGATGTGCTCAACTACTGCCATGGGTAAAATATGAAATTAATAGAAAAACATTTAGAAATAAAGTTAAGTATTCATTTCAAAATCAGGGGTCTTTACTGAAGTCAGCCCAAAATTAGGATGCAAGTACTTCCTACTCCCAAGTGATGACTGCTGATTTCCTTAGGCTTCCTTGATGTGTGAGTGGATCCACTACACAAATTTCTGCAGCCTGCTTTAGACATTCGTTTTGCTACCTGACATGCAATTCTTTAAGAATGGCATTTCATATAATGGGTTTTTTTCTTAGAATAAAGGAGAAAAGGGTAATGTACTAAATAAATTATTTTTGAAGTCTTTTTTGGGTTCTGAAACTGACTGCTGGATAGTCATTCCTGCAGGATACCAGCTTCCTTCACAGCTGGCAGGAGTTGAGGCTCTTGCTCCTCCCCCTACCACCACTTTTGTGCCCTGGGTACTAAAGAAGGACATGGGCTGACTTCAGTTGAACCATCTCTCAAGAACAGGAGAAACCCATCTCTAACCACCTTGCTTGGAGAGCAAATGGATCAGGCTTTAAAAACTCAGATTATGGAAAACTTGTTATCCGTTTCACAGCAATTAAAACCAACAACCAGACTAAGCTCTTCTTTTCCACTTCAATTAAAGCATCACTGCCACAAGTGACCTACCTGTGTACCCCAATCAATACTTGTGGAAGCCCATCACAACAAACCTCTTCAAAGCATTTACACTTTTATGTCTTTATTGCATAAGACCTTTTTTTAGCAGCTGTTCTTTCCACCTTGCTTGGAATAAATTAAACATTTGGCTGAAGAAGCAGAGGAGGCAGTAGGGCAGAAGAAAATGAAAGAGGCAGGTTCTTGATGGCATAGGAGTAAGATATTCTGACTTTTTTTTTTTTTTGGTGGACTGCTGACTTGATTGCAGTGTTTAAGTTAGCAGGGGTGTCTTTTCAGAGTCCAAGCATTAGGAAAAGGCAGAGGCTTTTTAGCTGACTGCACAAGAGAAGCTTTGCATTTAACCACTGGCAGAAAACAGACAACACAAGCTTCATCACAAGCCCAACCTCAGCTAAAAGCTTTAGAAGTCCAAGGAGCTGACCAATAAACATGATGTGATGGGGAGACTACGCTGGAAGTTTTAAATTATTGGTTTGGGGATTTACTTCTGTGACAAAACAGGAGATGGACTTTAAAGACACAATGAAGGAGGCTTTAAGAAGGATAGAGATAAGAAACATCAATTCATGTTTTCAGCAGAAGTCGTAGGGCTTTATTCCTGGTGAATGCTTCATGTTAATACTTGAAGAGAAGAGAACAAGAGAAGCAGAACAGAGAGAGGGTGCCCTGGCGTGCTTGGAAAGTCAGAAGAATTATGCAATTCCTAGAGCAAGGGCTGCTGTCCTTCTCATTACAGCTTCTCTACAACCTCCACAGTGTGACAAATTTGTCATCAGTGACCAGCAAAAGGCAGCTGGGCAAGCAGCAGCACTTGGCTGGCTGCATGCCAACGAGCACATTCCCAAACCCTAACAGAGAACAAGGGCCCCACAGAATAAAGGTGTAAACACAGACTATCGGACACCTTAATAACAGGGTATGCTACAAAGCTTCAAGAGACAAAGCAGCAACAGCATAAAGAAAAGAGAGCTGATCCTGTTCAAACCCTTTCAAAAAGAGCTGGTAGAAGACACAGTGTGGTGCTGAGGTCTAGTGTGGACCCCCATCACTGAGCCAAAGGAGGACAGAGACCAGAGGGCACATACATCCCACAGACAGACAATGGAACAAAAGGTGATTTCCCAAACTGCCTACTTCCAGAGAAAAACTGAAGTATTGAAGTAGAGTGAAGTAGCGTTTTCTCAGAAGGTCCCTAAATCCACGTCTAAATCTGCCATTCCACAACAAAGCTGACAATTTGGTCCTTCACTGGAGTGGTCAAAATCTATTACCCTAAATATTCACCCAAAGCCATCCTCTTAACAAGCCCCATACAAAGCAAAAGATAAAGGATTTGTAACACAGGTACAGTTGAATAGTAGAATGCAAAGAAAAAAATACACCAGTGTAACAGTTTGAACCTTGTACTGCCAAGGTAATATTTAACAAGGATACATTTAACAATGAAACCATGTATATTAAAGCTGGCATTATAATGCACAAGAAACATTTTTCTGAAACAAACAGAAAGGCATCCTCCCTATTATGTATCTTTTGTACGTAATTAAGCCGGTCTTTCAATGACACAGTATAGAAATCAGTTTTTTCAAGACTTCACGTGGAAGGAAAAAAAAACCCAAAACACCCAAAGTCCCACACTCTTTACAGATATTTCTAGGCACTTGCCAAGCCTCCATTGACAACTTGGATATATGCAGGTTTCCCTATCACTTTTCTCATGTAAGAGCATCAACTACAAGGCTCACATTTTTTAACTAGCAAAGATCTCTATGCCACAGCACAGAGCAAACATTTTGTATGCTACAACAAATCACTTTGCATAGCAAGATCAATTACTGCCAATACACAAGCAACACAGTTTCACATCATTTCAAACACCAGCCAGAACCCCCATTTTACTGTCCAACAATATGTACAGCACTTAGAAAACATTAATATTTCCAAGCAATGGTTAGCTACCATGAGGCAAAGTAAAAATGCAAAATAAATATGAACATTATTCAAAAAACAGCAAGTACTACTCTTTTTCAGATGACTGCTTGCTGTTTTTTCTTATCTTTTAAGTAAGCAGTGTATTACAGAACCCCTGAATGGCTCAGGTTGGAAGAGCCCACAGTGCCACCTCCCTGCTCCAGCAGGGTCACCCCAGAGCACATGGCACAGGATTGTGTCCAAACAGCTCTGGAGTATCCCCTGTGAGGGAGACTCCACACCCCCTCTGGACAATCTGTTCAGGGCTTGAGCACAGCACAGGAAAAAAGTTCTTCCTCATGTTCAGGTGGAATTTCCTGGGCTTCAGGGGGTTTTGGTCAGTTCATCACTCGAGATCTTTTTCTGTTCAGTCAGGAAAAGAAATCTTTTTTCTGCTATGCCATGGGGTCCTTCCCCTAGGCAAACAATCATCCCAAAACTGCTGTGGCATGGGTAACTCATCCACAGGGTGTAGTCTTTTAAGAATAGGCTGCTCTAGTTTGGAAGCAAGGGCCCTCTGTCTCTGTAAGCAGAGGCCCTCCCTTTCTCTAGCTGGATCTCCCACTAGATCACAGCTTTTTCTAGCATCCACCCACTCCAGTGTGAGCATCTTTCCCACAGGCTGGAAGTGGATCTCTGCATCCCCCAGGGACTTCATGTATTACAAGGGAACAGTTTGTTTTACCATAGCTCTCACTATGTCTTGCAGAGGAATCTCTCCAATGCTTGAAGCACCTTCTCCCTTCTCCTTTTTACCACTGACCTTGGTGCCACCATGTTGTTTTCCCTCACACGCCCTCACTTCCTCCTCTTCTCTGACTAGAAGAAAAACTGCTGCTTGTAGGTACAATTGTCAACAAGCTCCACTAGTAGAAAAATTCTTGCAAGATCTTGCAGCGCCAAGAAGTTGATCTCATCTGGGTTCCACGTCAGGGATTCACTTGTCATGCTTCCACTGCCAGCCATGCGGCCCCAACACCATAGTGCAGGCCGTGGCGGCCACCACAGCGCTGGGGCTGTTTAATGCCTCCCTTCACATGGGACAGCAGGAAGGGGAAACCAGGACTGCCACCCCAGCCCTTTTTTGCCCACAGCAGTGTTGGCTAGGGGTGGCCAGGCAGGCCAGGCTCATTGTGGGCCACATAAAAATGATGGCAGCCATGGTATAGTGCCACACACCATGCTGGGGCAGCAGCATTTCACCATCCCTGGGAAAATATGCGTGTACTGTTTTGATTTTCTTCTTAAACATGTCATCACAGAGGCGTTACCAACCTCTCTAACTGGCCCAGCAGTATTTCCATCAGAGATTGGCTCTGTTGAACATGGGGGAAGCTTCTAGCAGCTTCTCACAGAAGCTACCAGTGTTGCCTCCACTACCAAAATCCAGGCTGTGCCAAACCGACGCAAAGGGGAAAAGGGTCGGGATCCCCAGGTTTTTCCCCTGAGGCACCCGAGAAGATGGTGAGGGGTCCTTTGTTTGGTGAGGTAGGGTGTTAATAAGGCCCCAGTGCAATGGCTGCTCTTACAAGCAGAGTTCCACTCACACTAGAAGGCAGCAGGAGACAGAATCCTGCAGCAGTCGTGAATTCTTCCCACACCGACTCCACCTTTCTTCCCCTCCAAATGCCAAGAGTGCAAGAGGGAGAGAGGAGCTGCACCCAGCCCCTTCCCCCAGCCCAATTCTCTTGGTATCTCCACCTCTCCACAAGAAACCCTCAGATAAGAGAAATGCAGGCAGATACCCTCCTCCCCTGAGCTTGGCCACTTCTTTCATCTCTTTTTAGTACCAGGTCATTATGGCTCCTTAGTGACAGATGGGACAAAATTCCATGAGAGAAAAAAACATAAGGACAAATCCTAAACCCTAAAAATGACCTACAACAAACCAGAGCAAGAAAAGCAACAGACTCAGTAAAGTGTCTCCTTCCAACCCTCCCACATGTGATTTCTGGAAAAATAAATTATTATGGAAAGACTATTTGATATAATTATCTCTCAAACAGAACCATGGTGAGACATTATTAAAAAGATATTTATTTTCCACAGGATTCTTCAAACCTAACAGAGATAATTAAGTCAGGAAGAAAAGGTATAGCAGCACTCAAATAAGACTATCAGGAAAACAGATTTTAAAGAGCTGAATTTTTTTTCATTTATAATTTCTTGTACTTTTTGACAGCTGTTCATGAATATTATGGGTTGGGGGTTTTGGGGTTATCTTTATTTTTTTTTAGAATCATTTGTTATCTAGTTAGCTTTTTATTTTTAGCACTTGAAGGCTACAGTCAGATAATATAGAGAAATATTTCCCATCTCAGTAGGTACAGCCATGAGCCTAACACATTCCACACTCTGGGAAACACAGAAGATTTAAAAGCCCCTGCAGTAATCCTTGGAACCACAAACCCTGTTAAGAATGTATCACCAGCATGAAGGTGACATAGGCAGCTCAAGGTAACACACCTTCTGTAGAAAACAGGGATAGAATAGAGGGGACCACAGAAATCCTGTCCCAAGTCTTTTCAGAGTACAGTAACAGAGTGAGACTTCTTTTAAGTACAGCTGAAGAAAACAGAAGACTATTTTGAACTGATTTTTGTACTATATTCAGAAACTTGCTCGGTTTTTTGTCTGCTGATAAACTCGTCAAGTAAGAAAAACTACTTGACCCAGCTCAAATATTTGACCTAAACCTGTAAATCAGCCTTCTGGATTTCAGTGGATTTTAAGGAAACTGCACTGCATACTTTTATATCAACACATTGCCACAAGGAGTAATTAGTAACCCGTCTTAACATTGGCTCTCCATAATGCAGTGCAGAATTCTTTTACAGAGAACATTAAAATCCACTTTAATGTAGGAAATAACATAAGCAAGGAGCCAAAGAGTGGTGCATATTTCTTAACATGGTACTCAGTGGTAGCCAGACTCCTTTCTAACACTCTCCAGATAGCTGCTACCTTATATAGGATTTTTCTTCATTTACTCTTGCTATCATAATTAAAGACCCAAAAATGCCACAGTATTCTGAAATTCCTCTCCAATGCAGTCTAGATATTGGAGAAACATTATCACAAATATAGAAAAAAATTTGCTGTTAGGACAGAACTCAAATTTTAAGAAATACTTATAAAAAGTAGTACAGAAACTCAATGCAGTTCAATAAATCACAAACTAACACCTGCTTATTCCTGGCTGGTTGGCCAGACTATACTCCTGATAGCCTCCAGGCACAAGTCAATACAGAGTTGGTCTGTATTTCTTTTAAAAAACCAGCATACTCATCCCAGTGAGCACTGCAGACTACATTAACTCCCCAGTGGATCCCTAAACATCACCCAGCAAGAGATCAAGGCACCTCTTGGACACCTCCAGGAGTGGTGACTCCACCACTTCCCTGGGCAGTCCCTTCTGATGCCTCACAACACAAACAGTGAAAACTGGGTTTTTCAATATCTGATCTGAATCACCCCTGTCTCAGCTTCAGGCCATTCCCTCTGCTCCTCTCACTGAAGGCCCAGGAAAAGAGACAAGCCCCACCTCACTCCACCCTCCTTTTCTCCCAGAAGAAAAATGTATGTAATGATTATTTTTGATAGAGTAGCTTTCATCTGTGTGTAAATTATTTCAAATAGGGAGAGTTATAAACTTGTACCTATTGTTCTTATTGA
>JBBMKD010000108.1:397002-409366 GCA_037834095.1 Argya squamiceps
CAAGGTCATGCTGCTCTGGCTATGAACAGACTTAGCAGGCCTGCATGGCTGCGCTTAACAAACCTTCTCCTACAAGGTGTCTGCCAAGGAAGGCAAGAACCTCCCTTGGAATAAAGAATATGACTCCCTTCCCTTTGAATTAGTATAACTTTGAAATTAAGGGACTTTCAGGCAAAGATATGGGAAAAGGAATAACAGTTTTTTATTTGTGTGTATGTGTATAACAAAAAAACAATAACCAGTCTCTTTCTGCTCTTTAAGCAATTTCCCCTTTGGTGCAGTTGCAGTCACAACTGGCAGGGATGCTGGCAGGCTCCCAGTCAGCAGGGCAGGTGTGATGATTCCTCCACAGCTGCAGGGGATGCTCCCGTGTGAGCTTGGGGACCAAGCAGTTAATGGTGGCTTGGCCAAGATGGGAAGTCATGGGCAGCAGCTGGTTGCTATTGCCAGACTACTGCACAGAGGTGGCCCATACAGGGACACCCCACACATTGGCTCCGGACCCTCCCCCAAAAGGCCAAGGGACAAAAAACATAATTAAGCAGACTTGAGTGCAAGAAAACTGTAGCATTGTCCAGCACACAGGTGTGGCCATGGCAACATGTTGTGGGCAGAGGGTCTGATGACAGTCGGTCCTGGTGTTCTGGCACCACACGTGCTGGTTCTGAATTCCAAGCAGTCAGGTGGCATGGAAAATGGCAAACAGCTCCTTCCCTCCCCCAAACCCAGAAACCAAACTGCCCAAAGTCCCAGCCAAACCTCCAGGGATAGCCCCCTCACCTTTTTTTCTCATGGTATCACCCGCAACCCACCCCCAGCCAGGGCCATTTCAATGGAATGTTGTGACACTGAGCTACATCTTTTGTTTTCTTGAGTATTGGTAGTTATGGCTTCTTAGCAACAGGTGGGACAAAATTCCAAGAGAGAAAGAAATAAAAGGAAAAATCCTAAACTCAATATTATCCACCCCAAATTCTTTCCTATACCAACATGTTACATCAAACTTAAACTATAAACTATATACATTCATGCATTTCCCTAACTATAAATACATATACAACTAGATCTAGATACAGGCACAGTGTGACAGATGGTTTACCCCAAAACAAGGTCCCTTTTGAGGTGTGTATCATGTCTGTCCCTCCTTCTGAATCACCCGCCAGGTTCAACCTGGTCCCTGAGCAAAGACAACCTCATGGATGTGTTTGTCTTTGCTCAAGGCAGAATTAATCCAAACAGTTTTTCCCAGCATGTCTCTCATGTATACCATCAGAACCTTCTCCCCATGTGTTGTTTTCAAGTGTTCAGATTGGGCAGAGTCCAGCTTGGTTGATGGAGCCTTGGGCATTACCTAACCACATGACCTTTGCTAAATGCATTTCCCAGTTTTTGAAAGTCCCCCTGCTCAGTGCCTTCAAGGTGGTCTTAAGCAGGCCGTTGCACTGCTCTACTTTCCCAGCTGCTGGTAAATGATAAGGAGTATGGTACACCCATTCATTGCCATGTTCTCTAGCCCAGGTGTTTATAAGGCTATTCTTGAAATAAGTCCCGTTAACAGACTCAGTTCTCTTGGGGGTACCATGCCTCCAAAGGACTTGCTTTTCAAGGCCCAGAATGGTGTTCAGAGCAGTAGTGTAAGGCACAGGATAGGCTTCCTACAAGTCAGTGGTGGCTTCTACCATTGTGAGCATATAGCGCTTGCCTTGGTAGGTTTGAGGCAGTGTGATGTAGTGTAGCAATGTATTTGAACAGCTCAGGATACAGTGTGCTCCAGGCCAACCATCTTTAGTCATTCTTATCAGAGCCCTCTAGAATTCATCAAGGGCTAATTCATCATAAAAGGGCTAAGACATAAATTGTCCTAAAATAAGAAAGAAGAGGCTGAGAAACAGAATACCAAGACTGCAAGAACTAGATAAAGGAGGGCCATGAAGCACTGGACTGTAACCAATCATATTTCCTGAAAGATGCATGCTAAACGTGTGGACAAGATAGAGGCACCAATTAAGTAATGCATGATCACGTGAACAGTAGTTTTAGAATGTATAAATATAGTTTAATGTAAACAATAAATGGCTTCTGCTTAATCTTATTAGTTGGTCGTCCAGAAGTCCTGAGCTCCTGCATGTTGGTCACCCACAATATGATAGACGCCATGATGATGAAGCAGACCAGACTCTTTGGACTCTGAAGGAGGTACTGCAGAGGGAAAAAGCAGAAGGCCCTGGTCAGAGACCGCCACAGCAGGACTGCAGTGGGGAGGAGCCGGAGGACGGCTCCACGGAGTTGCGAGAAAGAAAGCTCCCAGGAAACAGGCTCGAGAAAATACGCATACGCTGCAGCGGGTACACCAGAAAAGGTGAGTTGCTGGGGAGCTGGGAGGATGGAAAAGGCACTGTCAAAAGAAGAATAGGCCACATTAAATGTCCTCCAGCTTATTCTCTCTAGGAGACCAGTTAAATATGACCTGGAGATCTTAAAAAGACTACTGAAATGGGGTCAGGAGAGAGGATTTTTTGCCACTCCCAGGAGTGTATTCGACACCCTTGAGTGGGATGAGCTGGGAGTAGCTCTCTGGGATGCTGAGAGCGATGGGTCAAAAGAAATCGAGGGACTTAGCTAAGTGTGGAAGTTAATAATTACGGTGCTAAGGCAGTTAAAAGCAGAAAAAACAGCTGCAGCAGGAGCAGGGGCTGCTTTAGAGCCAGACATCCCCGTGGTTGCATTTCCAATATTTTCCCAAGAATTCTTTGACAGGGAGGAACCTGTGATAGATATGATGGATAAATTTATGTATTAAAATTATTAGAAATGTAGTAGATGCAATTGATGTAGTAAATGAAATAATGTATCAAATAGATTGTACTTTGTAAACTTTTGGAACACTGTGAAGTAAGTCCCAGTTCCCGTAAAGGGAAGGTGTTCCCAAATACTGGGACTTACTTTGCAACAGAGAACAGCAGGATGAGACCTGGATTTACAACTGAAAAAACTGGCTAAACAGGAGATGGCTCGCTGATCGAATCAGACTCCGTGCACCTGGACCATCAAGCAACTGATGCCAATCTCGATGGAGGACCTGGAGATGAAGTAAAATCACCATCTAAAAGCCGGGTTCCAGAAACTCCTTTTCAAGACCTACACCAATGCCAGGAAATCTGTTCAAAGTCCATCAACAAGTGAAAGATGGTGCATGAATATGAAAATTGAACAGATACACAATGGACTGGCCACTAGGCACAAATAACAGTATAAAACCAGACCCAAAAACTCAGAAATCGTGGACAGGGCAGGATAGCACCCTTGCTGCTGATCGCCTGCTCACCCAGCATTCGATCGATGTTGCTTGTGGCTGTCTCCGATTTTTGGAAATGGAAAAATAAAATTTTGTATTTTTCTATCCGATTGGCTGATAATCATTTATAACAGACCTATGATACCATCCCTACTTTCTGCACCCTTGGAGCCAGAGTTACAGGCTCAACCAGTGGTTGCAAATTGTAACAATGCAGAGCAAAAGCCAGTGCCAACTCCACAGCCTGGACCAGCACCAGAGAAAACAGATGTGAATATGCTGCTTCTCCCATCGGCACTGGGACTACCTACGGGATGTCCCAAGGTTTCCCCTGAGGTGTTAACAATAGCAGCAGGAGGGTTCATATGCCCCTCTGCTGCCTCCCTTGTCATCTGACTCACCTCGTCTTAGCCATAGCAGGTATTCAAATGTAGAATGCGGGTATTCACATGCAGAACGCTTGCAGAGCTTTAAAGAAGAAGAACGTTTGCTGCAGCAGAGAGAATTATCTGAACTTACAGCCTTCATAGATCAACAAATAAAGGAAAGGGAATAAACCAGACCACTGCTGATAGTGGAAGGGAGAAGGAGTGATAAATCAGTCAAAAGATTGGTATATTGTACTCCTGATCCTCTGGCCCATACTGGCAGCGAGGATTGCCGAGCCCAGCTCTCTGGAGAAAGTAGCCCCGATAGAAGGTACTGTGGAACGTGAAGAATGACTGATCCCCCAACTCAACTCGACAACCAGGAGCGTACGCAACAGCAGAAGGAGGAGAGAAGCTCCAAGCGGAGAGAAGGTCCAGAATGGAGTTTCCCAAGCCGTCCTAGGTCCGATGATGGTTACGATCCTGCTCAGCAGTGGCGGGAAGTCCTATGGGAAGCCTTGATTGAGGCTGAGTTTATTCTGCAATTGTTCCCAGTAATCTCTGTCCCCAGTAACCCAAGCCAGCGGGTGAGGCTCGATTGGAAGCTCATCTGAGTGGGGCAAAAAGCTGTAATGCAGTATGGACTGACTAATCCTTATGTACAATCCCAAGTCCAGACCTTGCTGGACTACATTTTTACTAGCAGTTTAATGGTTCTGTTTGATTGTAAAAAGCTGGCAGATACCTTTTTAAAACCCATGCAGAGACTGCTGTGGACATTGGACTGGGAAAGTTGGCTAGAGGCTGCTGTGACTGAAAATAGCAGGCTCCCTCAAGGGGACCTGCTGCAGTTTGCAACTCCAGATATGATGTTGGGGAAAGGGCCTTTTACTGATCCACAGGCTCAGGCACAATTACATACAACTATGATAAATAAGGTGGTAAATTTGTGTAAATAAAATATGTAACAGATGTAGTGGTGAAATGTACTAGAAATGTATTAGAAATATATCAAAAATAGTAAGTCTTGTAACCCTGAGAATGTAAGCTAGACCCTGTTTCCCGGAATGGAGAGGGCGTTCTCCCATCACCGAGATAAGCCTCACAATCTGTGAAATGGAAGATCATCACTCCACTTTACACAAGAAAGGGAAGCAACTCTCCAGGATGTTGCCCCTTGAGTCAATCAAACCCTGGATATCAGGACCATCAAGTCGTCAATGATAATCCCGAGGGTGGACCCCAGGCCCGATGAAATCATCGTCCAAAAAGAATTCCCAAAAAGGTCCATTCAAATATACCCCAGTGCCAGGAAATCCATTCAAGACACATCTACAAGTGAAAAGACTATGAGGACATGGTATCATCACCAGCAAGCACTAAAAACTGTATAAAAACTTGGACTCAAACCCTTGCAAATCGTGGAGCAGCACAGGCTAGCAGCTTTGCTGTTGCCCTGCCTGTTTCACTCAACATTCAAATGTTGTGTCCGTGGCTGTCCCAGATAGAATTTCGATTGGAAAAATAAAATTCCTTTTTCTTAATACCTGATTGGCCATTTATCATTTATAACAGATTGGTGCCGTCACTCGGATATAGTCAAGATATAGTCAAGTGTCTCGGGGAACCTCTGCGTGTGAGAGGCGCCCCACTGATTTTTCAGTGGCCCCACGGAGTGAGAAACCCCGTAGCATTAACTGTATACCAAACAAAATTTAGGCCAGAGCCACGCTGTAAGAAAGGCCTTAGGATCCAAAGAGTTAGAACTCAAGGAAGACCCGGAGAGGTCTCCAACAACCGTGGAATTTTTTCACTCGTAAAAATCTACGTGCACGAAGAGGCCATGCAAGAAAAAAGAGCTGTAAGTATTGCTGGTTGAGTGAGAGTGATTGGGTGATTGGATGAGACGTGACATCACCACGAAGCGATTGTGGTCCTTGAGACTGCGTTTCCATACTCCCACGAGAGAATTGGCCAGTCGATAGGGAAGCAAATTGAGAAAAACCCTCATTCTTTTCGTAAAAACCAAAACACACTTCAGGGGAGGTTTTGGGGACTGATCACAAGAAACTAAAAAGGGAAGGAGACGTTCCTCGGAGTTTGGGAACTGGTAAACCTTTTTAGCTCAGGGCTGTGCAGAAGCCCAAGGAAGAAATCCAAGAGGGAAAGGCACATCGCCAAACGAAAAAGCTGCCGGCTCAGCTCGCTGGAAGGGTAAGTAGTTCAGCAAATACAAAAGCCCACTTGGGAAGGGGTTAGGAGAAACCCTAAGTCTAGTTAAGAGAAGACAAAGGAAGTCCTTTGCAAAGAATTTAAAAGGGTAAGCATGGGACAGAAAAAAAGTAAACCAAAAAGAGAAGCCTCTGAAAAACCTGCTTCACGGGAGGAGAGCAGTACGCTGGAAATTCCTGTAGATAGCCCCCTAGGGTGGATGTTGGAGCACTGGGAAGAGGGTCACAAAAGAAAGAGAAAATCCAAAGAAAAGATGATATACTATTGTACTGAGGTGTGGGGGGGGAAGGAGATATGGAGCCATGTTATCTGGCTGGCTTCAAAAAATGGACCTGTGAAGCCTTGAGCAAATATGTAAGTAACAAAAAACCCCAGGACTTGTAAGAGACAGAATATGCAAAACTCTGGAGGAAAACTCAGACTGGGTTATTCGTAGTAAAATCCAAAAAGGAAACAGGGACACGAAGGGAAGAGTGGGATCCACTCGATAATCTCCCTCCCCCATATTTAGTGCCGGTGCCACTGCCGGCACGGACTCTCGTCTCTCCGTCAGCTCCCCAGGGGTCCGCGACAAGACCATTGCTCGTTCCAGTCTCTCCCCCACTTGCAGGCACCCAGGGGGTCTTCCAACTTCAACCTCCTCTTTTACCTTTACCCCCTGAAACCCTGCCTGCCCAAGTAACACCCCCCATATCTCCCCCGGCGCTCTCCCCAACGGCAACTCTGCCCCCACAAACCACGGGAGCGATGGCTCCTCCAATTCCAGAACTACAATTCCCACAAGCCTCCTCTCCCCCTTCATCCTCAGCTCCTACAGCCTCTTCAAAAGTCCCGCCCTCCCAAGTGCCAAACCAGATTCCTCCCTCACTTTTTCCTCCACCACCACTGACCTCGCAACAGGAGGGGGCAAGGGCTAAAAGTACATTTAGCTCGCCGCCAGCAGGCCGAACTCGGCAAAAAGTAAAAAAGGTGAATGAAGAAAGCGAGAACGAGGAGGACAGGCACAATCTTCTTCCTTTACAGGAAGTGCCAACTGTGCCAGGGGTTATCAGATTCGTTAAAGTGCCGATAAACATGGGAGATGTGAGGGCATTCAAGAAGGAGATGGGGCAGTAGATAGATGATCCTTTTGGGGTAGCCGACAAGTTAGACGAGTTTCTGGGAACCAGTATTTACACTTATGAGGACCTTACCTCAATTTTAAAATCACTATTCAATAATGAGGAAAGGGAAATGATAAGACAAGCAAGTATACGGGTTTGGGAACAGCATAATCCTCAGGAAACTTTGGGTGACCAGAAATGGCCTAATCAAAACCCAAACTGGGTCATCCAAACAGAGGAGAGGAGGTGAAATATGATGGATCTTAGAAGTACGGTTATCCAGGGCATACGGGAAGCAGTGCCAAGGGGTCAGAACATCAGCAAGGTATTCGAGGAATGTCAAGGAAAGGACAAAACTCCATCGGAATGGATAGACCGTCTCAAGAGATGTTTACAAGTATACTCTGGGATGGATCCCAACTCTCTTATAGGGGAGGTCTTGCTAAAAACTCAGTTCGTGGCCAAATCCTGGGAGGACATTAGAAATAAATTAGAGAACATAGATAATTGGCAAGAAAAGAGCTTATAGGAATTGTTACAGGAAGCCCAAAAGGTCTACATGAAGAGAGATGAACAACAGAAGCTGCAGGCTAAGATACTAGTCATGGCAGTAAAGGAGATTCAAAAACACGAGCACTCTCAAAACACAACACAAACAATGCAGAGGAAACAGGGGGGTCCTCCCAACTCTGAGGTAGAATTAAAAAGGGAAATCCCAGAATGCTATTATTGTAGAAAGAAGGGTCATCTGAAAAAGGAATGTAAAAAAAAAAATAAAAGATGAAAAAGTATTTCAAGAGGATTAGGGTTGTCAGGGGCTTTTTATTTTGGGGACCAAGACATCCAACAAGCCCTTGATAAAGCTAAAAATAGGTCCCCACAAACAGGAGGTAACCTTTCTGGTAGACACCGGGGCAGAAAGAAGTACTGTGCAACAGCTACCTTTGGGATGTTCAAAGAGTAAGGAGAGAATGCTGGTCATCAATGTAAAGGGCGATCCGTTTAAAGTGCCTGTAATAAAACAAGTAGAGATTGAATCCAAAACTAAAATATGTCTGAGAAATTTGCTTCTAGTAGAAGAAGCAGACTACAATTTGCTAGGAAGAGACATGATTATTGCCCTAGGAATTAACTTAATTGTAAAAGGCTCACAAATTGCAGTAAGCCTATACAAACTGACTGTGGCAAATGAAGGAAAATTGACCCCAGGGTGTGGCACTCTCCGGGAGAAGTGGGGAGGTTAGACATTGAACCTATTGTGATTGAAATAGGCAGGCCAGAAGACCCCATTAGAATAAAACAATACCCTATTTCCATAGAAGGGAGGAGGGGGTTGAAACAAATCATAAATGATCTG
This sequence comes from Argya squamiceps, assembly GCA_037834095.1. Classification (NCBI taxonomy): domain Eukaryota; kingdom Metazoa; phylum Chordata; class Aves; order Passeriformes; family Leiothrichidae; genus Argya; species Argya squamiceps. The sequence goes on from JBBMKD010000108.1 coordinate 405,358, forward strand.
GTAGAAAAGGGAACTTTAAAATCCTGCATGTCAAGACATAACACCCCCATCCTGGCAGTCAGAAGGACAGACAGGAGTTACAGGCTGGTTCAAGATCTCAAAGCAGTAAACGAAGGGACAAAAACCCGTTTCCCTGTAGTAGCAAATCCATACACCTTACTGAATAGGGTCTCCCCGGAGGATGTTTGGTATAGTGTAATAAATTTAAAAGATGCCTTCTGGGCATGCCCCCTGGCAGAGGGAAGCTGGGATTTCTTTGCCTTTCAATGGGAAGACCCTGAAACAAATAGAAAACAGCAGCTAAGATGGTCAGTACTTCCCCAAGGTTTCGTTGAGTCTCCTAACCTGTTGGGCCAAGCCCTGGAACAATTACTAAGTCAATTCGTGCCAGTGGAGAGAACTAAATTATTACAATATGTTGATGATCTGCTAGTGGCTGGGAAAAAGGAGGAGGATGTACGTGATTGCACTGTTGCTCTGTTGAATTTCATAGCAGACAGGGGGCTGAAAATCTCGAAATCGAAGCTACAATTCACCAAACCAGAGGTAAAATATCTGGGTCATTGGATATCTCAAGGTAAAAAGAAACTTGATCCTGAGAGAGTGGCAGGGATCATAGCCTTGCCTCCTCCTCGAACCAAGAGGGAAATCAAGCAATTACTAGGACTATTAGGGTATTGTAGGCAGTGGATTGAAAGCTGCAGTGAAAAGGTGAAATTTTTATATGAAAACCTTAATACAGTAAAATGGACTGCACAAAATGAGACAAAATTCAAGGAGTTAAAAGAGACACTTATGACAGCCCCGGTATTAAGCTTGCCAGATGTAAGCAAACAATTTCAGCTATTTGTAGATGTTTCTAATCATACCGCCCAAGGGGTACTGACTCAGGATTGGGCAGGGGCAAAGAAGCCAGTGGGGTGCGTCTCAAAACTTCTAGACCCGGTAAGTAGGGGATGCCCCACATGTTTGCAAGCTATTGTTGCTGTGGCTCTACTAGTGGAGGAAGCAAAGAAAGTGACTTTTGGGGCCCCTCTAGTTGTTTACACTCCACATAATGTGAGGAGTGTGCTGCAACAGAAGGCAGACAAATGGCTCACTGATGCAAAGCTTCTGAAATATGAGGCTATCTTAATTCACTCCCAGAACTTGGAACTTAGAACTACCACCGCCCAGAACCCGGCTCAATTCTTGTTTGGTGAGGCATTAAAATACCCTTCCATAATTGTACAAAAATAGTAGAATTACAAACAAAAATAAGAGCAGATTTAGAAGAGGAGGAATTTGAGGATGGGGAAAAATGGTTTGTAGACAGATCCTCAAGAATTGTGGAACGTAAGAGAAAATCAGGGTATGCTATCATAGATGGAAACTCAGGAAGAGTTATAGAATCAAGCCCTCTGAATGCTAGCTGGTCCGCACATGCATGTGAATTATATGCGGTACTAAGGGCCCTGAGGAGGCTGAAAGAGAAGAAAAGCACAATATTTACTGATTCAAAATATTCCTTTGGGGTGACTCAGACCTTTGAGAAAATATGGGAGGAAATAGGTCTGATCAACACTCGAGGCCGAGGGCTGGTCCATGGTGAAATCATCAAACAAATCTTAAAGGCCATCACGAAACCAAAGGAAATATCTATTGTCCATGTAAAAGGACATCAGGTAAGAATACAGTTCCGAACCAAGGGAAATAACCTGGCAGACCAAGAGGCAAAGAGGGCAGCACTTCTAATAGTAAGTACCCCTAAAATCAAAGAAGAAGCAGCACAGGAACTCCTCCCAGACCCCTCACAAAAGGAGATTGAGGAATTTGAAAAAATAGGGGGGAAGCTGGAGGAAGGAAAGTGGAAATTGCCAGATAGAAGGGAACTACTACCAAAGGAACACACCAAAAAAATCCTAAAGAGGTTACATCAGCAGACTCATTGGGGATCTCAAGCATTATCTGAACACTTTCTGAAATTTTTTGGATGTAAAGGTGTATATGAGTTAGCTAAACAAGAGGTGCAGGGGTGCATGATATGCCAGAAAATAAACCAAGCGAGATTTAAACAAACGGCCGCTGGGGGACGCCTTATTGCCTATAGACCCTTTGAAAGAATTCAAGTCGATTTTACCGACTTACCCAAGGTAAGGAGAAACAAATTTTTATTGGTAATAGTTGATAAATTAACACACTGGGTCGAAGCCTTCCCCCGGGCAAGGGCTACAGCCCCAACAGTGGTGAAAATACTGTTAGAGGAAATCATCCCCCGACATGGAGTAGTAAATTACATAGATTCTGACCAAAGTACACATTTTACCTCAAAAATTATCAAACAAATTTCAGAGGCCCTGGGAATTCAATGGCAATATCATATACTGTGGCACCCACAGAGCTCAGAACAAGTAAGGATGAACCAAACCTTAAAGGCACAATTGGCAAAACTAATGTTACAAACAAAGATGTCATGGGTACAGTGCCTTCCCCTAGCCTTATTAAATATTAGGACCATGCCTCACTCGAAAACCAGACTGTCTCCATTCGAGATGTTGTATGGAATGCCATACCAGCATGGAATGCCGGTGGGGCACCCTCGAATAGAGGACAATCAAATACAACCCTACCTAATAACCATTAATCAAAATTTACAGGATCTCCGGAAAAAAGGCCTCATACCTCAGAGCGTCCCCTTGGGGTTCGCCATCCACCGAATAAAACCTAGAGATAAGGTTTTGGTCAAAACGTGGAGAGAAGCTCCTTTAGCACCTCATTGGGAAGGCCCCTTTATGGTTCTTCTCACCACAGATACCGCAATCAGGACTGCAAAAAAGAGTTGGACCCATGCCTTACGGGTGAAAAGGGTTGAAAACCCCCTTCCCACACCAGAGTGGAAAGTATCCTCGTCCCCAGGAGACTTGAAGATCAAGCTGCAGCGGTGACATAAATGACCGAAGAGGATCGAATAAGTTGCACCATGTCATGTTGTAACTGTTTTCCGTTCATACATTTTCGGTGTTTTTACTGTACTCAAGTTTGGGTGGTTCACTGTCAAGAGGGGAGGTGGCCAAGGGGAGTGTGCACTGAGTGTTATGAGGAGGATCGCAGGGAAACTATTAAACTACTAAACTGTGCCATCAACTACGAGATTTTAGAAGAGGGTGATCTGGAAATAGAATTAATACTTAGAAGAAGGATAAGAGGGAAATTAAATACAAAGGCAAAGGTTTTACAAATTGAGTGTAGGAGAACCACGAGGGTACCTTGCCAATCAGATACAGTCACGTGGTACAATGGAGATACTTATAAATGGAGGTTTGCACTCGGACTGTCGACACCCCTGAAGCATACACCTGCTGCCGAGAAGCTAGTTTACCCCGCTGCGAAAAGCAACCCCATGGGCGAAGAGCAAGGCAGAGGGGTAGTGATGAAGAGCATCATAATCCTAATAGTCCTAGGCCAAGTCTGCAAGGTGGGTGGATCGTACTCCGAGAACCTGCAGAGGCTGCAACCCCTTACTAAGTGTGAACGATGCCTGGAAGGGGCATTTAAAGGAAAAAAGACCCTAAAGACCATAGAGTTCCACACTCAATTCAACTGCCAAAAGGGGAAACCAAAAGAATACTGTTCTTTCAATGACACAAATTTCGAAATTTGTGAAATAGACGGAAGGGTGGTTTGCCATAACCCGATGGCAGAGTCTGGAGAAAATCAACACACGAAACAAAATAAAAACTCCTCAAAACACTCCTCGCACAAATGAGAAACAAAGGAAATACCCTCTGTATCAGTATGTGATCAGTGTAACCAAACGGTGTGGGTAGGGGGAAAGAAGAAATCCACCTTTCTAGCCTATTACCAGGTAAACAAACTCTGTTATGAGAAGAGTAAACTAGAAATTTGTACTATGGGAAAAAAAATGTATTGGGTGGGAAGGAATCTGAACCAGGAGCTAAATCTTTTGTAGGTAATGAACCCATAATACTAGACCTCCTCCAAAATGATGACAAAAGGATCTGTTTACAGT
>JBBMKD010000108.1:522384-533817 GCA_037834095.1 Argya squamiceps
TTCAACAATTGGTTTCAACAGTTGATGAAGAGGGTGATAGAATACTTTGTGCATATCTTATTCTGCAACCCAGGACAGGTTACAAACCCAAATTTATCCAAATTACTTTAGAAGTTAATCTACCTCCTCTCCCACCGAAAACAGCCTTTTCATATAATGCATGTGAGGTCACACACCGACCTTCCAGGCCCTATAGCAGAGGGAAATCGGAAAGCAGATGCCCTGGCTGTGCCGGTGCACCATGTTAACATGCCAGACATTTTCTCACAGGCAAAGCTGAGCCATGCCTTCTACCCCCAGAATGTTCCAGCTTTGATGAGAATGTTCCATTTACCACGTGTAGAAGCATGAGCCATTGTTACTACTTGCCCCAGCTACCAACAATACCAGATTCCATCCTTAGGCTCTGGGGTTAATCCCCAAGGTCTAAACAGTTGCCAGTTGTGGCAATCTGACATCACTCTTTTTCCTGAGTTTGAGAGACTGAAATACATCCATGTGTCAATTGACACATTCTCAGGAGTGGTATTTGCCTCAGCCCATGCAGGAGAAAGTGCAAAAGATGTCACCAAACACTTTCTCCTTGCATTCGCCACCTTGGGAGTCCCTGAGCAAATTAAAACAGACAATGGTCTGGCACATGCCTCAAAGAATATTAAAGAATTTCTTAGCCAGTGGGGAGTCAAACATAACACTGGAATACCCCACTCCCCCACTGGACAATCAGTTGTTAAAAGAGCGCACCAAACAATCAAAAGAGTACTTAATCAGCAGCAAGGAGGGACAAAGACAAGCTCTCCCTTTCACAAACCCTCGGTGATCTTTTTTTTTCCTGAAGTTAATACCCCTGAACACAGACAAAAGGTCTTAATTGTTGCAGTGTGTTTTTATTATGTTTCCAATTGTACCTCAGTTTCAATGGTCTGCTTTATAACCACCCCCCTATTTTGAACTGTTATACTATATTTTATCCCTAATGAATTGGCTTTTTCCCCCTGTATTGTTGGTTCAGCCATGGTTGTCTCTCTTCCCTAGACCTGCCTTTCCCTCCTCCTGCAGAATTGTCTTCCAATCCCAAACCCTGCCCAGTCCCATGCCAATCTTAGCCATATCCAGGCCTCTCATTCCCGATCCTTCCCTGAGTTACACCCACCCACCTGATTGTCAATCCTCCCAGAACCCTTCCCCTCCTTCAAGAAAGTTCAGTTTTGCTTGGTAGGCCACTGGCTGCCATGTACCCTCCTCCTCTGTGCCCTGTCAGTCCCTGGCTGAGCCCCTCCTGTGTTTCTCCCTGATTGGTTAATGTCTGGTACCCACCCCCTTCTCGTCCCCCAGTTAAAACCCTGTGTTCCCCATTGTTCTAAGTCTCTTATTCCTGCCTCCCCATCTGGGAATAAACCTATTCTTGGGTAAAGCACACAAGAGACTCTCCTTCCTTCCTTGCCATGGCTCCAAGACACTGTATCAACTGGCCCTTCAGTAGAGAGCAGTCGCAGCCTTCCTGCTCTGCACTTCTACCTGAGCCACACAGGGCTTGGGGGCAGCCTCTATGGTGGCATGGTTTGTGTAGCAGCCTGGTCTAGCAGAAAGGGCTCTCTGACAAGCTGTGGCTGTGTTATTTATTTTTGTCTGTTGTAACCATCCCCCGTATTTTCTGGAAGCGGTTATTCAATTGTCCAAGCCTTATTATTACCAAAAGAACTACCCCAGGAAGTGCCACCAGACCCAACCATCGTGTGGCTCCAATTGCTTGGAACGAACAAACCCATCATAAAATGTGACTTATTTTCTAACAGGGAGAAGATAAGTGATTTGGCATGATTGACACCGGAGCTGATGTGACTATGATTGCCCAGTCTGAATACCCAGAACAGTGGGGACTTGAACCTGTGTTGGGATTGATATCGGGCATTGGAGGAGTAGCAACCTCATGGAGATCTAAGAAAAACATCATAATTAGTGGCCCTGAAGGAAAGATTGCCACAAGTGAGGCCTTTTGTGGTTAGGGTACCAATCACACTGTGGTAATGAGACATCCTGGCACAGTGGGGAGCCTCCCTCCAGATCAGTTGCCAGGATTTCTAGTGGGGGGCTACTGAAAAGCGCGCCATTGATACCATGTTTCAAGATCGCCCCGTCTGGGTTGACCAGTGGTCCCTAGCTGAAGAGAAGTTGCATGCACTAGAAACCCTAGTGGCAGAACAGCTGGAGAAAGGACATATAGTACCATCTAACAGTCCATGGAACACACCGGTCTTCGTGATTAAGAAGCCATGGAAGGACAGATGGACACTCCTCCAAGACCTAAGAAAAGTGAACGATGTCCTTGAGGAATTTGGGTCTTTGCAGTCAGGAATGCCCACATGAACCGTGCTTTCCTGACACTGGCCTCTCATAATTATTGATATCAAAGATTGCTTTTTTATTATTCCCTTGCACCTCCATGATGCCCCCTGCTTTGCTTTTCTGTGCCATTGCTGAACTGGCAAGCCCCGCTGTGGCGTTACCACTGGCTGGTCTAGCCCCAGGGCATGAAGAACAGCCCAACCATTTGCCAGTGGTACGTCACAGAAATCCTGTCGCCATCAGACAGCGGTTTCCTGACTGTTTTATACTGCATTACATGGACGACATCCTTGTCTATGCCAAAGACCACACCAACCTTGACCAAGTCCTAAAAGAGACCATTAGAGCCATTGAGAGTTTTGGATTTGAGATCAAGGAGGACAAAGTCCAGCTCTCCAGCCCATGGACTTACCTCGGACTCCGGCTAAGAGAACAGACTCTGGTGCTCCAGCAGATCTTCATCAAGGACGACTCAAAGATATTGCGTGACTTCCAGCAGCTGTGTGGCTCCATCAGTTGGGTGCATTCTCTGCTGGGAATCATGACAGAAGACCTCACCCCACAGTTCAATCTTCTGCAAGGAAACGAGGACCTGATGTCACCATGGACCATCTCAACAGAAGCCTGAAAATCCATCGACAAGGTCCAAGAAGCACTATCCTCCTGGCAGGCTCATCATTTGGAACCAAGTTTACCCTTTCTTTATGCCATTCTAGGTAAGACTCCGTACTTGTACACTCTCCTCTTTCAATGGGACTCTAATTTAAAAGATCCCTTATTGATCCTTTAATGGATTTTCTTACCAAATGAACAGCCAAAAACAATAACAACTCCTCAAGAGTTGATGGCTATGGTCATCTGCAGAGGCAGGGCTCGTTTCCAGTGTCTTGCCGGATTTGATTTTGCATGCATCTACATGCTGTTGGCCACCACCGAAGTGTTGGAGCATTTGTTCCAAAACAATGAGAATCTCCAGTTCTCTCTTGATAGCTTTCCGGGAAAATTTTCAATTCATTTACCTGGTCATAGTTTGTTCAGATCTATATTCAATTTGGTTCCAAAATTTATGCTTAGCAAAACACCTCTCGAGGCTGTGGTGGTTTTTACTGATGGTTCAGGGTCCTCTCACAAGTCAATAGTGACTTGGAAAGATCCAAGGAGGCAGAAGTGGGAATCTGACATCCAGGTAGGGGAAGGTTCACTGCAGATTGCAGAGTTAGGAGCTATTATCAGGCCTTTTGAGAAGTTTCAACAACCTTTCAGTTTGGTCACAGGTTTGGCCTCTGTAGCTGGAATAGTTATGAGAGCAGAACACTCAGTTTTAAGAGAGGTCTCTAACACATTTGTTTTGATTTCTTTCTAAATTAGTTAAACTGATTTCCCACAGGAGGCAACTGTTTCATGTACTGCATGTGATATTGTATACGGAACTCCCTGGACCTGTCACCGAGGGGAACAGGAGAGCAGACATGCTTGCCATGCCTGTGGAAGTTCCATGACTGCCAAATGTTTTTGATCAAGCCAAACTCTCACATACCTTATATCATCAGAATGCGCCTACTCTCATAAGGATGTTCCGTTTCTCGTGAGAGCAGACAAAGGCCTTGTGAGCCAATTGTCAGGGATATTCCAGGTTCCCTTCTTCTCAGCAGGTGTCAACCCACGTGGGTTACACAGCTGTCAACTTTGGCAGACTGAAGCAATCCACATCCCCTCCTTTAGTCGACAACAATATGTGCACATTTCTGTTAACACCATTTCCGGAGCAGTTTTTCGCATCTGCTCATGCAGGGGTGGACATGTCGTTCACTAAACACAGCATTTTCTTCTAGCCTTTTCTGTCCTGGTGGTCTCCCAACAGATAAGACTGACAATGGGCCCACTTACAAATCAAAACAACTTGAAGAATTTTTTCAGCAGTGGGGTGTGGGACACTCAACTGGCATACCCCATTCACCCACAGGACAATCAATCATTAAAAGAACCCATCTCACTCTTAAATGAGTCCTTCACCAGCAGCAGGGAGGTACAGAGATGCTATCTCCCATTGAGAAACTCTGTAAGGCTCCTTATGTTATCATTTTCTTAAACTGTTCCAGCGCAGAGCCAACCCCTCCTGTCGTAAGGCGCTTCTCAAATTTGAAAAGAGCAAAGCTTGAAGAGAAGCCACCTGTGCTGGTCAAGGACCCAGAGAATCAGCAAGTCAAAGGGCCTTTACGATTGATTACCTGGGGTAGGGAATATGCATGTATTTCAACACCATCTGGTCCAAAATGGATCCCTGGGAAGAATGTTAAACCATACGTGCACCTTGCGGTAGCTGCTTCTACTGATGACAGTGTACAAGTTCTTTCTGAGACAGATACTGAACCCCCAAAAAATCAAAGAAGCCCTTCATGGCAGAGGTGCCATTGGAGACCAAGTTCGCCCAAGGTTCCCCACCGTCCTATCACCAGGGCTCAGATCAAGCGGCAACGAATATCCAGACAAGACGCTGTGGAGCCTGTTAGACAAGACACTGCATCTATCTAATTTGCCGGTTCCTTCTTTATAAGCCTTTTTTCTTAACTGTTGCTTGTTGGTTGCAACCTTCATCCACCCCCAGCCCTATTTTTTCCAGCTCCTTTCACCCATCTCCTCCCTTAGTTAGTTCTGTTTAAATAAAGAAGGGAGAATGGGGGGAGGGAAGGAGAATGGTGGAAAGGCTGAAACTAAATAGATCTCTTCATGAAAAGGTTCTCTGACCACTCCTGCTCTTCGATGATCAGCATGGGATACCTAGCAACCACTCTGAGCCTCGGAATGCTTCTACTATACCTTACTGTGGATGCGTGGTTGGTAGCGTAATCCCACAAGAGCATCTGGGTGATGCTGGCCAAGACTCTGCCATAAGAAAACATCTATTTATCCATGGGCAGCGCAGACAACTCCCTAGCCACATGTCTAGTCGGGATCCCATTAAAGCCTAATGACTATCTCTTTGCAGGCAAGAAACTGAATCCAGTAGATTCGTGGGATGAGTGGATGAAGATTCTGCCCCGTGCACCAGAGGAGCCCCAAGAATTAGAGTTATTGGAGTCCTCCCAAGCAATTTATTGCATTCGGTTCTCATATAAACGGGCCAGTTATACCGTCCAGAGAACAATATATGCAAAAGATGTGTCTCCCACCAGGAGACTCTATCAGGCCCACAACTGGTGTAATTATACCACTATTATACCGTTGATAAGTCCTCTCAATGTCCCTGAGTCTTGCCAAAAGGAGTGTTCTTGATCTGTGGAGATCGAGTCTGGGCAGGGATCCCTTCTCGTCTTCAAGGTGGTCTGTGCACTCTTGGTAAGCTTGCTGTCCTTACTCACAACACAACTTTAGTTAATGATTGACAACAGCAGAAAACTCAATTGGGTCGCAAAAGGAGAGATTTAGTTGATTTGGACAAAAATTGCAATAATGAAATTTTTGATTGGCCACATAGGAAGAGGATCCTCATGTCTGTCTTTTTGCCCTGGGTAGCAGCAGCAAAGGCCCTCGGGTAGATTTCCCACATGGAGTGCTGGCTCGGTAAGCAAGCCAACTTAACATCCAGGGTGCTCAGTGATCTCCTTGAAGATGAGGAGATGATTAGGCATGCCACCCCTACAGAACCGTGCCACTATTGATTTTCTCCTACTGGCCCATGGACACAGCTGCCAAGAGTTTGAAGGCCTCTGTTGTTTCAGTTTATCATCCCATGGAAAAAGCATTCATGCTCACATCCAACAGCTGCAGCAAGAAGTCCACCAACTCAGAGTCGAAAAGTAACCTGAGTGGTTCGAGAACCTATTCCAACATTGGGGACTCAAAGGATGAGTTGCTTCAGTTCTAAATGGTTTTGTTTGGGTTTTCATGATCATTTTTATAGTCTTGCTGACTATGTTTTATGTATTCTGATGTTCAAAGAAAGTGTTCAGGGAAGTACTCTCTTTAAATAAAGAAGAGGGAGTTGTGGTGACCCCTAAGGTCACCACAGAGGAGGTTATGCTCCTGTGGAGGGTCTGCAGCCTCTGAGACGCCTTCAAAGCAGTTGTGTTCTCCCCCTGGGAAGTCTCCCTAAGAGACTTCCCTGTAGCTTGTGGCGAGCAGAAAACTGCACAGTCCCATGAGCCTTTGGTCCTATGGTAATACCTTGTTCCTGATTCGTTGTTATCCTAGTTCCTGGTTTTTACCCTCCCTGATTGGTGCATTTTGGATCCCTTCCCTGATTGGTTATTTCCTCAGTTCCTTCCCTCATTGGCCCAAGTTGCTAACCCCACCTCCTCAATTCTCTATAAAACCCAGCTACCTTGAGACCTTGGGGTCTTTCAGTTGCCAGTTCTTGGGAAAATAAAGAAGCTCCTGAGACCAGAAGATGGGATCCTGTTCCTTCCTTCCTGTGTCACCCGAGGAAGCCCTGACACTCAGCTGTTTTAGCAGCTGTCACCACTGAGCGAAATCACTGGGCAGTGCCTGTGCTCTGGACACAAGAGAGTGTCTTTTTAAAGACGCTTTCTCCGGGAAAGTTGTGGCATCCTGAAGAGCAGTGGTCTGTGACAGGGCATACTCAGACTTACGTCACATTTCTCTTTAGACACTTTTTTGGGCGTCTTATTTGGCCATCCCAGCACTAATTTTGCTAGCTTATCTGTGAGGACACCATCCATTAGCCTTTTCAGAATTTCTTTCTGCTGACCCTGGGACCATAGCACCTGTCTTGCGAAGGGGAGGTCCTGTCCTCCCTGGTTTGAATGGGGGGAATCCTAGGTGACAATCTTGGGCTTATTTGGGGTTATGGCATCCCAAGAGTCTTGGGCTCGCTGGCTAGCAACTTAGCTGATCTGTACTTTTGCCCGAAGTTTATTAATTCCTGGTCAACCTCTCCCCAAGTCCACACTTGGCCTTCTTGGGGAGGGGTATCCCCTGCAGAGGAGGTGGGTAGGTCCACTGAAAGCAGCAGTGACTCTCTCCAGGGGAACTAAACCCTGGATTTTCCCCTGTAATGAATGCCAATTGGTGTCAGAGAGTTGGGGTGCCCACAAATCAGTGGGATCATCCTTTTTCAGGGTCCACCAGCACCATCATGGGGTCTAAAAGGTGCCCTGAAAGCGCACAATTTGCAGTCATGTATCATTTGTATGCATGCCTCCTTTTGGATGCTTTCTATCAGGTGGTCAGTAGTTTCCTCTATAGCGAGTGGGTCGCCACTTTCTAGGGGGTTTAACCCTCTGGCCTAATAAGCCTCCCTCTGGGTTGGTGACCAGAGGGCTTGGGAGTCCCTAGTCGTGATGAACATACCAGGACCCACCAGTATCTGTTGGCTTCCTTCTTGCTTGAAAGGAACTGTTTGTCCCCCCCCACCCCTCAGAGATACTCGCCACGCCTACTCTGTCTCAGATTCCCTTGGGTAGTGACCAAAATCCTTTTTAAACTTTGCCAGTTCAGGGGCCATAAATGGCAATTTTTTAAAGTAATGTTAGGGACTTGATCCTGGCAATTTTCATACAGCTATTCTATTTTTAGTAAAGGGTGCATGTAGAGCATATCATCCATCTGAAGCTGTGCCTCTGCTAGCTCTTTCCATGCATAAATGGGAGGGACCGATGCATCTTTCAACCACACTTCGGTATCCACTGGTGTGTTGGATCCACTTACTAATTCCTCTCATAAAACTTGTTGTAAGTTACTATTTTGTGCCTTTTCTTTCTCTAGCCTCCCTTCCAAGCCCACAGTCAAATCTGTGGGGATTGCATCAGTGCCTGCAGGGACTCGATTACCATAATCTCTTGGCTGCCATATGCTGCCCGTTCTTCCGTGGCAGCAGCCGACACAGCCCCTAGAACAGCACAGGTGGCTGCTTTGCCCCTTCCTGGTTTAGATTTTGCTTCAAGTTGCAACACAACAATGCACTCCAGCATACTCTACCAATTCTCTATAGCCCTCCCACTAAGTGGTTCAAAACAGATATATTTTACCAGCAGATCCCACTTCTGGCACCATATGTCTGCCATGGGGAAGTGTGAGGGATTCTTTTAAACCAATATCTAGGGTGATGTTAGATGCAAACAAGGTCAATACTATATCTGTGAACCGTTTATTAATGAGGGAAAGTAAGTGGCTGTAAGAGAAGAGGATAGAGAAGGCAGAAATGAAGGAAAAGGAGAAGAGACAGAGAAAGAGAGAGAGATCAGGTGTTGACCAGCAAGACTTTGCAATGTACCATTGATGTTGCAAGCTGGGGGAGTCTGCACAGCTCTCGGGAGGAGAGGTTCAACTATTCCACGGTAGCAGGAAGCATGTGTCCCATGTCGGTGAGCAGTGGGATGCTCTGTGAGTCAGCATTCAGGCAGGAGAAGGTTGTAGAGCAATGGGTAGGATCATGGTAGGATTGTGTCAGGCTGCTGCATGATTGTGGGCAGACAGCAGTGGGAACAGCTGGACAGGAGAGCAGCAGGCCCATGGACAGGTGCAGCAGGAGCAAAGGCTGGGTGAGAAGGGTCAGCAAAGAGTGGGCAGGAGAGGGCAGGGGCTAGGGCCAGGACCAAAGCTAGGTGCAGGGCGTGGAGGCAGTCAGTTGGGTAGTCAGTAGGTGGCAGATCTCAGCTGACCTCGAGCAAGCAGGGACTGGATTCAGCAGGCTCTGGCAGGCTTGTGTGATGCACTCCATATTAGTTTATATACCACATAGCTCCTCCCATGGTCTGATCACCTGAGAAAGATTACTGGATAGTCTGGAGAGTCTTCCCCCAGCAGCAAGGGCTGTCCCTCTCTAGGGGGAGTAGTTTAGAGTCTAGTAATGGAGGCTTTCTTCCCCTGATAGGCTGCTGGAAAATGTCCTCAGAGATAGAACCATTCTCTGTTTCCTAAAGGGGGTGCTTGCTCAGAGACAGTTTTCAGTGATCCCCTCCCCTTCATGAGGACTTGCTGCCTTTGCACATGCTCAAGTCACACCTCCTAGAGCATGTGTCCTTCTGCTACTTTTCCATTCAATATCTATTTTGTTTTGAAAGATGAGTGTCTACCAAGGAAGGTGGAAACCTCCCTTGGAATGAAGAATTTGACTCCTTTCCCTCCAAATTATAGTAACTGTGAAATTAAGGAGTTTTCTGGCAAAGGTATGGCAAAAGACGTAACAGTTCTTTTCTAGTACGTATAACAAGGCCAACAAACAACAACAATGGCAGCAACCACAAACAAAACCAGAACTCCCGTGACAGCCTCTCTCGCCTGCAGGCACTTTCCCCTTTGGTGCAGTTCTGGTCACAGCCAGCAGGGGCGCTGGTGGCTCCCGGCCGGGTGTGATGATTCCCCGCGGCTGCAGGGGGCGCTGTGGAGTGAGCTCAACCACTTCTCTGCGTGTGGTAATGGCGGGTGCAGCTGGCGGAAAGGATGGAAAAGTCACTTCCTTTACAAACCCTAAGGGGCAGCTGGTCCCAGCGCACCTCCAGATAGTGAAATGAGCTGTAGCAGAACCTCAGAAGCAACAAGCTGGAAGGGCAGAGTGAGCAGACCCCGGAGTAGTAAATGAAATGTATCAGAAACTCCAGAGTTGTAGCAGGAGCCACAGAGTGTCATGGCAGGCAGGGGGTGTGGGGTTACAGTGTGGTGAAAAACACTGAGCAGTGGCTGAGAAGTGGTGGGGTCAGGCAGCAGTAGCCCGGCTCCTGAACATGGCCAGGAGAGGCTCTGTTGGAGGGGCTCGGGGTCCTGGGTTTTCCCCTGAGACACCCGAGTAGATGGTGAAGATTCTTTCTACTGAGGTGTAGAGTGTTAATAAGGTCCCAGTGCAACAGCTGCTCTTTACGGGCAGAACTCCACTCACAGTAGGAGAAGAAAGCAGGGGATGGGACCTGGTGGTGGCAAATTCTCCCCACAGCCTGTCTCCCCTTCGATGTCAAGAGAGAGAGAGAGCTAGAGGCTGCACCCAGCCCCTTCCCTCCAGCCCAAAATCTCATGGTAACACTGTCCTTCCAAAAGAAAAACCCCTCAGGTAGGAGAGTAGCAGGTAGCTGCACTCTTCCCCCTCTGTGGCTACATTCCTCTGTGTCTCTGAAGTACTCTCTGAAGTTATTGTTTCTTAGCAACAAATGGGAGAAAATTCCCTAAGAGAAAGAAAACAAAAAGAAAAAAATCTGAACCCCCCAACAACATCATATACCAAATTTACTTGTACAGATTACAGTTTATAACCACAGTTCAAGAAATAAAATGAAACAAAGTTGAGGTATTATTATTTCAAAATTAAATTGGTACCTCACAGTGGTGGCATAACAGCAGGAGCGGAGGAAGAAAAGTGAGAACCTTTGCAAGAGTTAAATGTGGCCGCTCAGGAGTTAAAAAAGACTCTTTGGAGAAGCTGGGAGTTGAGGGATGCTAGTGACTTGTGAGCTATGGAGTGCATGCCTTAGTAACCACCAACTACACTCACATTACCTGAGCTAATGAGGCTCTATGGGAGACATAGCATATAGATTATGTAAGTCCTTTCAAGAAATCAGAAAGAAAACAAAAAGTGCTGGTCGGGGTGGTCTTGTTGAGGCTGAAGCAGCAGGATGGCCTATTGGAGAAATCATAGTAGAAGTGCTGAAGTGATGGTTCAGTTACTTGTCCAAACCCAAGTCTTTCCAGTATGACAGTAGTCATTTTACTGCCAGAGTGGTCTAAGAATGGTGTAATCTATGGGCACAAATTTGTTGTAATCTAA
This sequence comes from Argya squamiceps, assembly GCA_037834095.1. Classification (NCBI taxonomy): domain Eukaryota; kingdom Metazoa; phylum Chordata; class Aves; order Passeriformes; family Leiothrichidae; genus Argya; species Argya squamiceps. Next base: position 533,447 of record JBBMKD010000108.1, read on the forward strand.
TGGAAGATGACAGTCCTTGAAAAGATCAAGGAATCTGTAATCAGGTATATAACAAGTTTCACTTAGGCTGTACTATGATTTGATTGGTGGTACCCACCATGAGAGAGCAATGAATATTAAGAGGGTAAGAATATTTTGAAATAGACTGCAGTGGGATCCACAATGGTGGATTCCTTCTTCCTTTCATCCTCTCCTGAAAAGGTCAATCCATGGGTTGTTCAGAAATCACTGTTGCCATGTGTTGTTCAGAAATATTTAAATCATTGCTGCCACAGGCTGTTTAATCTATCATAATGATAGGATAGGGTTAAGATGATTTCTAAGGGGCCTAGGAATAGTAGTTAGCTTCACTGTAAGCAGGTGTGATTTCA
>JBBMKD010000108.1:554565-572590 GCA_037834095.1 Argya squamiceps
AGGGCTCCTGGTGCTGTTTGCTGGAAATGCCAGAGTTGTTGTTGTTTGTTTGCCTTGTTACACATGCCAGTAAAGAATTGTTGCTCCTATTCTCATCTCTTTGCCTGAGAGCCTTTTGATTTCAAAATTATAATAGCTTGGAGGGAAAGAGTTTACACTTTCCATTCCAAAGGAGGCCCCTGCCTTCCTTAGCAAACACCTGTCTTTCAAACCAAAACGCCTAGATAAGTAACTTTCTGGAGGACTAGCTGAGTCTTTTCAGTGGACACCCTATATCCACTTATTTCCAGAGAATGTGAAAGATTAACAGTCCAGTTCTTGCAGTCTTCATGGGTTCTTGTTGCTATTAGCACATCATCAATGTACTGCTAAAGTGTAACCTTCCCCAAGTGGAAGTGTCCAGCCTTCCAGTTCTTTAGCTAACTGATCTCCAAATATCATGGGGCTATTTTTGAATCCTTGTGGCAATTCAATCTATGTAAGTTGGCTTTTTCTCCCTGTTTTAGGGGTTTCCTATTCAAAGGCAAAAATTTCCTGACTGCTTTGAGCTAATGGCAGACAAAAGAAAGCATCTTTTAGATCTAAAACTAAAAACTATACCCAGTCACTCTGTATTTTTTTTAAGTAAAGTGTAAGGATTGGACACTATAGATGCAGTCTTTTTGGTATTGTGTTTATTGCCCTCAGGTGTCCAATAGTTCAAAATGAAAATTCAATTGTAATTATCAACCCAATTTTCATTAGTCACTGCCCCCCTTCCCCAGCCCCAAATCTGAGGAATCAGTGTTTTTTGATAGGTGTGAGGAATAGCACAATATTGTATCTCTTAGATATTGGTTTAATATGTTTTGAAAATAGTTCTAGAATTATACAGCGGCTTTTCATTACTAAATTCCATGGACCCTCAACAGACATATGTATTAATGTGTTAGTCAGCTGAGTTTTAAGGGGATTCCCAGATTTTGTAGTATAATTCATGGGAGAACAGATGAGAGATGGAGTGGGAAGACCTGGCGGAGTTTGTGGATTGAGATATCTTGACCTTAGTGGGGTACAGGCCATGGTGTGGGCCACCACAGATATGAAAAAGAACTAGGAAAAGAACTGCATATGTAACTATCAAGGTACTGGAACATATGTAGTTTTGTAAAGGCAACCAAATAATGCAAACAATAAGCTATCTGTAGTTTGTGGGAAAATTCTTGCTTAAAGATTTAGGGCTGTGGCCTATTTGAGCTGTAACAAGTATATAACAGTGTACTGTGAGAATACTATCTGGCTTCAATGATTTCAACTCTGACTTCAACTCCTTTTTGCCCTGGCTTCAACTGTTTCAACTTAGATTTCAGCTTAAACTTCAATGAACTGATTTCAATTCAAACTCCAGCCTGTTTTTGCTCAAGCTTTAGCTAAGGGTCCCCGCTTAGACTACTTTTGCAGCCCCTCTTTCAAAGTCCTATCTCTCAGGCACGCAGCATAATTGATTAATTTTGCACCCTGGAATAAATGTGAATGGATTTGTCAATGATGCGTGTTTCCTTCTTGACTGTATTCACATATAATTAGAAGAGTTTACTAGGGAATACTCCTACTTGGCTGGATAATTCTATACATTATGAAGGATTAGTTTTTATGATACAAAATAAACACACGAAACATTTCCATACAAAATGTTCTCATATCCTTACATCTGAACTAAGCTCTGTTTTCCAGAAGACAGAGCATGGTTATAATTTAATCTCGACACAAACCAGAAACTGCGGCTTTATTATCAATGGGATTTAAAATGAAATTAATTCACTTTCAAACTTAGTTCTATTATCCCAAGTAGCTTTTGCTTTGCCTTCATCACATTCTGCACCCACAGCTGAGAAGCATGTGTATTGCAGAATGTGCTATATTCTCTACACTGACTGGCAGAAATAGGAGAAGTGAGGAAAAGTTAAAATATTCTCCTAAAACATATGGCATGAAATTCAACAGTGCATTAGTTTGAGAGCTGCTTGAAGGCTTTTCTGTATTTTATTCATGTTTTATTTGCAGTCTACAGTAATCCCTTCTGGTTTAGGAAGGGAGATTCAATCCTTTCTCATGTAGCATTTGCTTGTGTTTTGTTCAGATTCTTTAATTCACTAATTAGTAATTAAATCTGGAAAAATTAGCCAGATTATAATAATGTTGAAGCCTTCTAAGGCAGAACTGGCAAGGTTAATACATATTCGTATGATTTCAAATACATATAAATTCTTATACCAATTCTCCGGATAAAATTGGTTGAGACAAATTGTACATCCATAAGACCTTCAGCCACCCCGTTTTTCACTAAAAAGACAAAAGAAGTTAGACAAAAATCATACTCAAGATTACGTAGAATGCTTTAACTAATATTTGATCTCCCACCAAGTCACTTGCAATGAAAACACAAACAAATTACAAACATTAACAAACTAACAATATAAGCAATTACAGTGGCATTTTAAATTTCATTGGTTTTCATGCAGCTCCATCTCATGTGTTGGTAGGTTCCTAGAAAAGAAAAGTGAAAATTTGCCCCACTAGACCAATTATTAAAAAGAAGCAAAAACTTCTTGTGACTAACACAAAGAAACAGAGTCCGTGTCAAGAAATGGTTATCACACTTAGGTGTGATTTTGCCGCTTGCACTTTCTCTGCTCTCAAACTGTTTTCCTTATCTTTGATGCAAGGATGTTTGACATTCCTAGAAAAAACAAAAGAAACAAACTTCCTAGCAAAATATGCCTGGTGAAATAAGTTGTTAATTACACTAACTTCATTAAATTACATTCAGGTGCAGTTTTAGCTTTTATTCTGTGAAGTGCTTTTCTTTAAACTAATTGTTCTCTATACCAACGTTTGCGTCAACTCCACTCTAGGGGTAGGGAGGTGACTAGCAAATCAACCAAGGAAGGATAACAAAATATTTTCTCTGAAAGTTTTCCTATAGCCCCCATAGAGGAAGCTGCATGGTAAATACCTAGGCTTGCATAGGGACAGGACCATCCCCACAAGGCAGCAGCTGTAGAATTGGCCTCAGGATTACAATCTGCTACTTCTGGTTTTCCACAACAAACCAAAAACTGGTGGGAGTGTTCTCCACCAGATAGGAACTGCAGAATTGGCTTCAGGACTGAAAGCTGCCAATTCTGGTTTTTCACAACAAAACACATATAAGCACATGGGTGTGGGTCTCCTTCAAACAGAAGCCTTTTTACTCCACCCAAAACCCCACGTAGAAAAAGGAACAAAATCCCCAAATCCATTTATTATAATTTCCACGATTCTTTCAGAGAAAGATGTGTTCAAGTTTCAAAGCCTATAGAAGAAACCACAATTTCCACACCCCCTGAAGAATCAAAGTTCTTTTTGACAATTTTCTCCCTTAGGGATAAAATTTAAGATGGATCAAGAGGCCTCTGTCTTTACTAGGAAACACACCTCCTCTCAATCATTACCCAGCTTAAAAGTTAACAAGGGCTCCAGTGTGGTGGGTTCCTGGTATAGTGGGGAGCCCGTGACACTCCTAACAATCCATCTCCATTATCTTCTAGACATCCTTCTCCTGAGGATCCAGCTGTCTCTGTGGACAGTCCCACTTCCAGTGTCCCTATGGATTTCTTCCTAGCCGCTGTTTGGCTTGGTTCTCTCCTGCCGAGGAGAGAATGCCACTGCCACATCTGTCCCCTCTATCCCCGGGGGCATGCCCCTTGGACCTTGTGGTTTATTCCTCTAGGGCTGTAAAAATTCTGCCATCACATTTGCCTTTGCTTTCTCCTTTTCCTTATCCCTTTTTACATACCCTTGCTGTATCTTTCTAAACAGCTCATCCAGGCACTTATCCTGGCCTTCCTCTAGTCTCCCCCACTACTGCCTGTGGGTACTCATTTCCTCACAGCTCAAATCTTTAGAAGAAAATCTTAATCTTTCTCTATACAATCTGCATTTCCCAGATATTCCCTCCTTTCTGTGCTCACTCATCTTCTCACATACCGTATACCAGAGCTGGTCTCTGTCCTGCCGCTGTGTCCAAACACAGCTCCACCCCCACCACCTCTCCCGGCCAGCAGCATCACAGCAGCATCACAGGCAGCTGGGGCATCCCGCAGCCTCATGGAGGCCAGCGGCCACTGCTGCCCCTGTCCGGGGGTGGCGGGGTCAGGCACTGCCTGACACTGAGCCCTGCCTGCCCCACAGTCCCCACAGGCTCCCAGCCCATGGTCCCGGTCCCGCACCTCCACGCCCAGTCCTGTTGCTCCTTGCCTCAACATATCTCTCCACACTCTCCTTCAACCAATTCTTTTCCAACACGCCAACGCTAGCTGTCCATGATGCCACTGTCTTCCCTGTCCACTCCTCTCTCTCCTTTCTCTTTTCTCTTTCTGCCACATAAACCTCACTTTACACCTTTTACGTGTTTTCTCCCAATTTTATTCCTAAATCTCCCAACTCTGAGGAACCAACTCCCTGCTTCCACACACTAAAGCAACAGCAGATGCTCCTTGTAATTCTCTTCTTATCCTTACCCCCTCTCCCCTTACTTAAGCATTATCTCCTCCTTCATTATCTGTCTCGTTATTTATCCCTGCTCTTTCTAGTCTAATAATAAGATTGTTCTCCCAGCAGTTTGGACACAACTTACTCCTTTTAGTGGATGCACAGTATCACTTTCTCTGGCAATGGGCACATACACACAAAGTCCAAGCCTCACAACTATTCTTATACATTAAAAATGGGATTTCAAAAGGATCTGGGATGAAATCAGGTGGAATTACATCAGAAAAATGTTGGGGGTCTCCGTGTTTCCAGTCAAGAGCTAAGATTCTCCCTTGAAAACCATATGACCCATCTCCATTAGGATAGCAAGGTCTAACATGAAACCATTGATCCCAACAACCTGTACTCATTCACTCATTATCACTCACTTCATTTTTCTCTGGCCCTTCCCATCGGTGGGTTATGGAACCGCAGATAGAGCTCTGCACTCGCTTCGTGCCTGCAGCACGTCTCTTTCACTCCCACTCATACACAATAACACCACAGGAAAACAGCAGTGGGGACTCTGACCACTGGGGGCCTCTAATCCCAACCCTGGGGACCTCTAACCCCTTATTCCTTTAAGGTACCTTTCCTTTTGCCTGGGAATGATTTTAGGAGACTCCAGTCTCCTCAGGGTTTTCAAGCCATCCTCAGGGACTCGAACCCTTACGAACCTTACAAACATCTTACGAGTAGAACATCTTACAAGTATTATTTAGTCAGATAGCAAATACCCTAATTTGGTGCAGATGGTCCTTGTCTACCCCCTCCAAGACCCAAATGACAGCCGAACTCTCCCAGAAAATTCAGGGTCACAACTGGGAAGTCTGCTTATCCCTGGATCCGGCAGTCAGGCACAGAGTGTCCCGTTTATTCGCCAGTTGATTCGCTCCAACGCTGAAGCCAAGAGTCACCTCAGAGACTGACCCAGTGAGGTGGGTATTTGCTTTATTCAATGCCAGGTACGTGGGAGATGGCTCCTCCTAACACACACACTCAGCACTTTAAACACCACAGTTTATGGATAAGTTTCATGCATATTCAATACATTCCTTGGGATAGGAGTGGTTATATAAATTACTTCTTGGAAGTCATTCATATCATTAGCATAGCTGATGTGCAAGCACAGTGTATTCTGGTGGGTGCACTGAGGAAGGCTCTGAGTGTTCCTCAGGGGTCATTCCGATGAAGATCGGCAGTCTTCCTCAGTTTGCACTTTTCACTTTTCTTTCTGAAGCATGGGCAGTCCTTCATCTGTGATTTCTGCCCCAGTTTCAACAGGTTCTGCTCCTCTTAACAAGATGCATTCTGTTTCTCTTACTTTGACAAGGCTAAGGCACATCCTGCTTCTTAGGCTTGTCATTAATATTTGCTGACTCTTAATACTCAACTCATGATTACCTGAGTTAAGATCAACTCCTTTCAACTCCAGCAGCAAATACATGAGAAGGTAGAAGGGTGATTATGATGAAGACATTCCTGACTTCTTCCTTCAAGACCACCGACCCAATTCAAGAGAAGAACTGCACACATGTGAAGGACTAATAGCCTCATTTTAATATAGAGTGGGAATGGGAGGTGCTAGGCTTATGCATATATATAGTATGGAAGACTTTGGGAAATAACTAGAGGACAAAGAACCTTGTACGGTGCTGTCATGCTAGGAGAATACTCCTGTGCAGCCTGCTGGCATCCTAATAAACATACCACTTTCTAACTTTAATTAGTATAGAGCGTCCTTGTCCATGATCATATTGGATTTCACAATTCATCTGGTGAGCCAGGCAGGAGACTGTTCTGCTAGGATGTCCGACCAGCTCAGGTGGTGGACCCCTGTCAGGGGTGCCCCTGGGATATTCCTGAAAGAGGGGGCTCTGCTGCCCAGACTGTTCATCCAGCAGCAGACAAGGACTCCTGACTGCTAAAACTCCAGACAAAACGGTATGTTTAAAACTGAAAAAAACTGAAACAGTTTGGAACAGTGACCTTAAGGCACACACATGGTCAGGAAAGGCCATTGGTAAACCATGAGAGGCATCCCACGCACAGCTTGTGCCTATGTAATGTGCTTGCAAGCTGCAGTGATATCTGGTCGCTGGTATTTGGTTGCCAGCAGAGAGAGCTGTGGAGATGTTATGCTGGGCTGGGGGGCTCAGGCTTTGGTTGCCAGAAGAGGGGGATTTTGCTGCTCATTGTGCTGTAAAGGGCTCATTTTGCTAGCAATTTGGGGCTATCAATTTTAAGGGCAAATCCTTGCTTATGGTTGTTATGCTGTTGTAAATGTGTCCTGACTGTGAGACTGGCTGTGAGGGAGATTGTTGAGACATGCTATTAGCACAAAGTGGTTGAGGAGTTTGAACCCACAGTTCCCTTTTTGGGCAGCTGAAATGGTCAGGAAAAAACGAGGCATGTGGGGAGCAGCTTAAAGCACTTGATAGCGCTGTGTGTTGTGTGAATCCTTTATTTTTTCTCCAATAAAAAGGCACCCCTCCCCGCTGCGATTGCGGCCTGTGTGTACTTTGGTTACGGGGGGACAGTATTCACTGTAACACCCAGTGTTCATGCCCAAAGGGTCCGGATTTTGAGAGACCATAAGGACGGCATTTGCTCTTTGGGTTTTTCTGCCTGTGGAATTTGAGATACAGAGGTTGAGTGCTCTAGTATAGTGTTTTTGTAAGTGTTTCCTGTGGGAATAATAAGACTGTGATATTAGCTTGTGTGAAAAGACATTAGCTTGTGTGTGTAAGTGATCATCATTATTGTAGAGCTGTGGTGTATTTCTGAAGCAACGCTGCCATTTCATGTCAAAAGTTATAAGTACAGCACACACTGAGTGTGAAGTAGTAAAAGTGGTTTGTAGAAAGAGTTGATCAGTTTCTGGGAGCTAAGATGTTTTTGAAGAAGATTAGGAACATGTTGTATTTCTCTGGGTTCTGGTTTTCCCCTCAAGGACCCCCTGAACCCTGAAGCCTAAAATCTATAGGGCTTGACCCTTCATTCCTTTCTTGACCTGGCTACCTTTCTGAGCCCCAGCTATCTGTCCAGCCAGGAGACTAGAAAAGGCCCTGGTCTCCCTTCTTCTCTCTCTTACCCCCTGGACACCCATCGAGAACAAAGCCTGGAGATTGGCACAGGGTAAGGGCCTCTTTTGAATCTTTTGTCTTGTCCCTGGAATATTCCTCCCAAGGACTGAGCAAGCCAAACAGCCCTGGGGGCTGCAGCGGGGGGGATATATCAGGAACAGACAAAGGAGAGGAACAGCTTGGCAAAGAAGAGTAGAAGTCTTTCACAAGGGCTTAGTTGTGATTTTAGGCACGGAGGTTGTGTTTGTAGATAGCTAGAACTATAATAAGGGTAGCTTCTGTCTGAGAATTCAGAACCTGGCCAAACAGATAGAGGGAATTCCTTTACCTCAGTAGCTTGGGCTCAACTCACAGGAGTTTGTGAATTCAGTGAACTGGTGGATAGACAGAGTAAATGAGAATATATTTAGAAAATTTATATCAAATATGTGCTGGAAAATTGATGGCTCTGATTGGGAGCAACAGGCTGTAGAGAATTTAGAAAGTCAAGAAAGAGTGAATGGAATAGCTTGGAGTAGTAGTTGTGAGAATTTTCACAAATTGTAGCTTTTGGTGCATCTAGAGGTTGGCACCGTACCTGGGTGTTGTTGCAGTGTAAGATTTGTGCAAGGTGCTATTATTGTTCTTCTGCTAACCGGTACAAAGAGTGTGCCCAGTGCTGACAGCTCCCTGGTTGAGCTGATTTAGAACCAAAGATTTTAAAGCTGGTACGTGGAAAGTCACACTTAGTACCTGAGCTGTGGCCTGTGCGAGAAGAAGACTGGGAAAGGACTGTAGGGACCTGTGAAGCTTAGTTTGGGTGGAAGTGAGACAAGAAGCAAAGAAGGACATAATAAGTATTAGAGTAGAGTGCTGGTTTTGTTAAGGGGAGGAGGACTGATGGGAACTAACCAGAGTAAGGAGATCCCTAAAACTAGTCCTTTAGGATGCAGTATGACACATGGAAGGAACTAGTGGGTTATGGTGGTACAGAAAACAAAAAAGCTCTTTTTAAGTTTTGTTCACAACAGTGGCCACTTTACAAGCTTGAAGAAATTGTCAGATGGCAACCAGCCGGGACTTTAGATTATGAGGCCCTGTTACACCTTATGCTTTTCTTGAGATGGGAGCAGAAGTGGGAAGAGGTGACATATGCTGACATGTTTTCCTCCCTCCGGAACGATGCTGAGTGGCAGAGGGATTGTGGAATTAGGGCCCCCTCTGACCCCTTGGTTTTGGCCCTTGAAAAGAACAGCAGAGGAAAACCTAAGTGATGTTGTAGTACGTGCTCCATAAATCTGGTGCTGCACGCACCCTAACAAGGTATATCCAGCCGAGTCACTGGAGCAAGAGTTAGGGGATTTATTTAAACCAAGAAGGCAAGGGGGGGGCTAAAAGAAGAAGCAAATTAGAGATGGTTATTAACCCCAACTCCTACTTTACCGTCCACTTCTGTAAAAGAGCCAACTCCAGTTTCTATTTCAACTCCAGCTCCAGATCTTATCCCACCTCCCACTTTGATTTCTATCTCAACTCCAGCTTATATTCCATCCCCCACTCCAATCAAAGCCTTTTCTATTTCAACTCCAGCTCCAGCTTTAAACACAGTTGAGTCAACTCCAATTTCTATTTCAACTCCAGTTCCAGCTTCTATTCTATCCCCCACTTCGACTACCCCATTTACCGCTGAATCTCTCCCACTGCCCAGCAGTGACAGTGAGGAAGAAAAGCCCTCTCCAAAGGGTCCTACAGCATCCTGGACCTGGAAACAAAGTAAGAAAATTGCAGAAACACCTTTAAGGGAGGCAGTAAGTCCTGAAGGGAAAACACCTTTAAGGGAGGCAGTAAGTCCTGAAGGGAATTTTAGTTAAAATTCCTTTTTCTGCAATGGATTTAGAAGGTTGGGAAAAGATTGCTAAATGTTATTGAAGTAACCCAATAGGTGTTGCAAAGAAATAAAGTTTATGATTAAACAGCATCGATCTGACTGCTCAGATCTCCAGCTGTTGTTGGATGCCTTAACAGAGACAGAAACATAATTGGTTGTAAAGGTATCTGGGGGTTTAGCAGAAGATGCTTGTAAAATAACACAGGAGAATCAAAGATCTCTTTCCTCTTCAGGATCCACACTGGGACTCTAATGATGATAAGGATATGGGAAAATTAGAGGATTATCAAGACTTCATAGTGAAGGGCTTGGAAAGGGCAATTCCTGAAACAATAAACTAGTCAGCCCTATAAGCAACTACACAAGGTCCCTCTGAAACACCGTCTGAATTTTTAGGACATTTGCGAGATGCAATGCGTCACCATACAAGATCACAATTAGATTTAGATTCTGAGTGTGAGGAAGAGAAACAACAACTAGTGGGTTAATTTCTAGGGCTATCTACAGGGGACATTTGACACAAACTTCAGAAGATACGGGGTCCAGCAACGCAGGATTTAGAGACTTTGCTAGAAGAGGTGTGGAGAGTTTTTAGCAACCAGGAAGAAAGGTGCAAGCAGCGGATGAGAAAATTAGTAGCAGTAGTAAGAGAAGAAGAAAAAGGGAGGTGTGGACAAGGGCCACCAAGGCAGGGACCACCCCGGCTAGGGAAAGAGAGATGTGCATTCTGCAAAAAAATTGAATGAAGAAAAGGCAATGATCAAAGAAGAGATCAAAAAGGGGAGGCAGATATTGCTCATGTTAAGGTAGGCTGAGGTGGACTGGAGAGTCTTACCCTAGGAGCCCCTCTGGTTATAATGAAACTAAGGAGCAAAGGAAAAGAAATGGAATTTTTGATAGACACAGGGGCTACATATTTGGTGTTAAATAAAGCTTTAATAGCAATAACAGATGATTATGTCACAGTAAAGGGGGCAAGTGGCCAATCTGAAAGAGCTTATTTGTGTAGGCCACTGAAAAATAAACTTGGGAAACAGTGGGGAATTCACAAGTTTTTATATATGCCCAATGCTCCATCAGCACTTTTGGGTGGAGATTTGTTGGAACAACTAGAGGGAAAACTAATATCTAAAAATGCAGAGATTATTTTGGAGGTTAAGGACGAACAATATGTGGAATTGTTAAGCCTGATGTTAATAGCCAATAAGACTAAAGTTGAAAGTGAAGATCAGATTCACAGGAAAATAACAGATCAGGTATGTCCTGGGGTGTGGGCTTCTAACATACCAGGGAGAGCAAAGAATGCACCCCCAGTGCAACTTAAGCTTAAAGAAGGAAAACAGCCAAATAGAGTTAAACAATATCCCTTAAAGAAGGAAGACAGAGAAGGGATTAGCCCAGCAATTGAAAATTTTTTTTGCAGATAGGGCTATTAAAAGAGTGTCAGTCTGAATTTAATACTACTATTTTACCTGTTAAAAAGCCTGAGGGATCATAGTGAATAGTACAAGATTTAAGAGCTGTTAATAAGATAACTGAGGATTTATACACAGTGGTTGCCAACCCCTACATTTTGTTAACCTGTTTAACACTCGAACTAACATGGTTTACTATTTTATATTTAAAAAATGCTTTCTTTTGCCTTCCTCTGCATGAGGCTAGCCAGAAAATTTTTGCATTTGAATGGGAAAACCCCAAAACTGGATGCAAAACTCAGCTCACATGGTCGGTTTTACCCCAAGGATTTAAGAACTCCCCTACGACATTTGAAGAACAACTTGCAAAAGATCTGGAATCCTGGGAAGCCCCATCAGGAGAAGGACAGCTGTTACAATAAGTGGATGACCTCCTGATAGCTACCAAAACTCAAGACACATGTGTGGAGTGGACACTAAGACTCCTAAACTTTTTCTGGTCTACAGGGGTATCGAGTATCCCAGAAGAAAGCCCAGATGGTGAGGCAAACAGTTATTTACCCGGGCTACGAGGTCAGTGCTAGACAAAGAACCTTAGGGCAGGATCGCAAGGAAGCAATATGCCAGAGCCAAAATCCCCAGACAATAAAGGAACTGAGAATCTCTTTGGGCATGACGGAGTAGTGTAGACTGTGGATTGACAATTATGGGTCATTAGTCAAACCCCTATATGCCTTAGTTAGGGAAGGAAACAGAGACCTTGAATGCACAAAAGAAGCAACACGAGCCTTTGACCAGCTAAAGAAAACCCTCACGTCCGCTCCAGCCCTGGGACTTCCAGACATGAGTTAGCCATTCTTTTTGTTTTCTCACGAAAAGCAGGGGGTTGCTTTGGGAATACTAGCACAAGACCTGGGCCTGTATTGCAGGCCAGTCGCCTACCTCTCTAAGCAGCTGGATGCAGCAGCTAAGGGATGGCCAGGGTGCCTCAGAGCCATTGTGGCAGTGGCAGTGAACATCCAAGAAGCACTCAAGTTCACCCTAGGCCAGAAGATGACTCTGTGCTAGTGTCCCACACAGTGTCAGCAGTCTTGGAGATAAAAGGCAGACACTGACTTTCCCCACAGAGATTCTTGAAATACCAGCCCATAATGGTAGAACAAGATGATGTAGAAATTGCAGTAACTAATATTGTAAATCCAGCTTTCTTCCTTAGTAGTAGTACAGGAGAACTGGTGATCCATGACTGCTTGGAGACCATCGTAGCCACCTGCTCCAGTCACCCACATCTGAAGGACACCCCTCTCGAGGACACCGAGACCTAGTTTACTGATGAAAGCAGCTACATCATCAGTGGAAAAAGACATCCTGGGTTTGCAGTTACCACAAGCAGAGAGGTGACAGAGTCCTGACCATTATCAACTAACACCTCAGCACAGAAGGCTGAAATAATTGCCCTAACCTGGGCTTCAGAACTGGCAAAAGGAAAGAAAATTAATATATGCACAGATTTAAGGTATGTGTTTGGAGTGGTCCATGCACACAGAGCCATCTAGAAAGAAAGAGGACTGTTGAACTCACAAAGGAAAAACATTAAACATGTGCAAGAGATAATAAAATTGTTGGAGGCAGTCCAGCTACCTGAAAGAGTAGCCATCATGCACATCAAGGCACACCAAAAAGTGAGCTCTGAATTGGAGGAAGGAGATGAGCTGGTAGACAGAAAGGCAAAAGAAGCAGCTAAAGGTGAGGTAATTATTGAAACAGTTAATTCCAGATGGGCAAATTTCTATTGAAGGTGAACCAATATACAACAAAAAGGACAAGAGGCTTATTGAGAAAGAAAATGGAAGTTATAACCAGGAGGGGTGGGCTATTACAGATGAAGGGAAAAGAAGACTTTTGATTTGCTCTTACATGCAATGGTCATTAGTGAAAGAGGAACACGAGAAAATGCACTGGAGAACAGATGCTTTGTATAACTATTTGAAAGACAGAGTCATAGCCAGAAAATTGCAAAGTACAATAATTCAGGTGACTTGCCAGTGTAGCCTTTGCCTCCAGATTAATCCCCAAAATATTCCTAAACCAAAGCTTGGACAAGCTGGGAAAGGATATGGACCTGGGTAGCAACGGCATGTTGATTTTTCAGAACTGCACAGGAGAGGGGAGTATCGATACCTATTGGTGTTAACAGACACCTTTTCAGGGTGGCCAGAAGCTTTCCCTACTGGAACTGCCAAAGTGTGAGAGGCAACCAAAGCATTGTTCCAGGAAATAATACCATGCTTTGGCACCCCAGCCACAATGTCTTCAGATAGGGGGCCACATTTTATTTCAAAAATTGTGCAGCAAATTAGCCGCCACCTGGGCATAGACAGGGAACTTCATACTCCATATCACCCTCAGTCAAGGAGCCAAGTAGAGAAAATGAATCATTTGATTAAGCAGCAAATTATAAGATTGGGACAAGAGGCAAAGTTACCTTGGCCTCAGGTTCTTTCATAAGCATTATTATGAATTCGGACTAAGCCAAGAAAGAAAGAAAAACTAAGTCCCTTTAAAATATTGTATGGAATGCCATATGGAGTTCAAGAAGGGACAACACCCACTCAAGTAGGGGAAGAAGCCCTACACAAATATATTGTGGCCCTAAACAAACAAGTTAGAGAAACATGTGGCTGGGACTTGAAGCAAAGAATTAGATGGACCAGTACATGATGTACAGCCTGGGGATTACGTATATGTTAAGTGCTTTGCAGAAAAGATTCTGGAACTGCAGTGGGAGGGACCATTCCTAGTGCTTCTCACCACATTTACTGCAATCAAAATCAAGGAACAAAGTGCCTGGATCCATCACTCCCAAGTGAAGAAGGCTCCTGAGGGATTTGGAAAGTTATACCGGATGACAAGGAGCTGAAATTAAATTTTCTCAGGAAACTAGAGTGTGGGTGAAATGGTAAGCATAGTTTAACAACCCTCTGAAGAATAGAAAGGCTTGTAGTTGTAATGGATAATCGAGTAGGTATAGCCTGGAGAGTTGTAGCATTTGTGATGACTGCTATAGCCACAGCTAATGCAATACCACATGCCTATAATGTGTCTGGTATGTATAGGTGCCAAGGGAAAGCTTAGGACTTCCAGGTCATAAGGTCTCTGAGTTAGAAGCTAAAAGTTACAAATGCAACTGTGTGGGAAAGGAGAAATGTTTGGGGATGTGAATATGTGCTTGTCCAGGATGTATTCCATGAATTTCACCAAGAACCCATGAAACCTGTTCAAATTGGTCCTGAATGCTGTGACAAATGTTTAACTAACTGTCCTGAGTTTAGGCTCAAAATAGAAGGTTGTGCAATTAAGGATTTTAAGATTGACTATAATATAGCCCAAATTTGTGCTGATCCCTGAAAAGATGAGGTTAAGATAACTCGACCAATGCTAACACTAAGAGAAACCATGGCTACTCAAATTCAAACCACTTTAGTAGCCATAGCTCCTGTAATTACCAAAATTGGGCCATATGTTGTTAAGAAGACAGGAATTCTAAAGTTGCTAGTTAATACAGAACGGTCATTAAAATGGGGTAGAGATGGCAATGCGGGTGAATGCCTCCACCATTCGACCCGAGTGTGCTCTATTTTTAAGGACCTCTTTTGGATTGGACCACCTGGCTGCAGAAGCATATGCCTTATATGTCCAGACAGAAGAGAGACCTTACTAGGTTATTGGGAACAGGACTAGGGGTTTTAAATATAATGGATTCAGAAGTATTAATAAACAAATTGACAGTAATTGGCAGTAATATGGTTAAATTGTGACATCCTCCTTATTGGCATTAGGTACCAGCCAGTGGAAGTTGTCCAAAATATTACCAGAATGGGAAAACATAGAAGAGTGGGATCATGAACTGATAATTAACACCTTAGGCACAGCTAGTGAGAACATCTCTTTGGCTCTTGGGTATACACAGGTACAGTGATGGATGCAGTCAGTGGCTGCCTCAGTCATTAGAGATGGGGGAGAAGGCATATTCACTGCTGAAATTCATAAAGTTGTTTAGGATGATGCCTCGGATTTAGAAAAAGAACTCCAACCCTGGTGGGTTTTAGTCAATTTTACCTATAATCTTGTGACCTGTATGGTTAACTGCCTTTGTTTTAACTATACACAATGTATCCGTGAGCGTGATACATCCAATTCATGCTTTAGGGCTAAATGATGAGGGGACCATACCACATCCTTCTGAACAAAGAAGGTGGGCATGGAAAGGTGAAAGAACGTGGTGAACTATTAGCTTAGAACCCTGCTCAGCGAGGGAACAATGGGGTTTCTATGGGAAGGCAATATAGATATTGACAAAGATACTTGTTTGGATACAGAACAAAGCATTTGTCACTTAGAAATGCATCCCATTAACCAGAAAACCCTACTTGTGTACACAAGACAAGGCTGTGTCTGCCTCAGAACAGCACGCCCCACTAGAATGGTGGATGAGATTACTGTGAATGAAACTCAGTTTGACCTGTGCATTTGCAACTTCGTCAAACTTGAAGGGTTTCCTTATCAGGCACCCGTCATGTCGCACCAACATACAAAGGCGAACTTGACTACTGTGCAAGAAATGTTGCCCATGCCTATAGGAATGAACTTAGCTTTGGTTGCACAATTATTGAAACATAATGAATTAAAAGAAATTCTTAAAGAAATTAAAGATGAAGGAAAGAGAACTCTGATTACAATACACCATGACACAGAGACCATATGGAAAGTATTTAAAAGATTACAAAAATACCCATCTCATCATTGGTGGGATGTGCTTTTTCAGCCATCACCAACAGCAATTGGCTTACTTAATACCTTGGTTTATCCAACTATTGTTTTGTTCATTTTAGTTGGTATAAGTTTGATCTTGTCTGTTATAACACTTGTTTGGAATTGGAGAATGCTGCAATGAGTAGCAGCTTTGACTTCACTATCAAGAGCATATGGTACAGTTTTAAGAGACACCTACTGCACAACTTGGATAGATGAAGAAGAATCTATATATTAGTAAAAGAATTTACTAACCTTGAAGAATGAGTGGGGAAATTAATCATGATTTTAAAGAGTTAAGATTTTAGCCAAGGGTTAGAAGCAATTTCTATTGATGGAGATATAAGTTAGATAAAGAAACAATAGATTAATGATTACCAGATGCTTAAGCTAGAGCTAATTGATGTATTACTTGCCATTATAAGCTTCTTCCAGTTTTGTTTATAGAAGGAAATGGAGTAAAAGAACCATTACAAGAACAGATTGAAACCAATAGAGCCATGACCAGAACCTGGACTTCATATCAATCAATCAGTCACAAAGTACGGGGCATTTAATTGTGCCAGAGGGTCACAGAGGCCTGCCAGCAATGGGAAGGTAGAAGGGTCATTGTGATGAAGATGTTCCTGACTTCATCCTTCAAGACCACCAACCCAATTCAAGAGAAAAATTGCGCACACATGAAGGACTAATAGCCTCATTTTAATACAGAGCGGGAATGGGAGGTGCTAGGCTTATGCATATATATAGTATGGAAGACTTTGGGAAATAACTAGAGGATAAAGAACCTTGTACGGTGCTGTCATGGACTAGGAGAATACTCCTGTGCAGCCTGCTGGCATCCTAATAAACATACCACTTTCTAACTTTAATTAATTTGGGGGTCCTTGTCCGTGATCAATATTGGTTTTAATGATTCACTCATAATTGTGATAACCAAGAATTTATCACCGGGGTGAACACATGAAGCTCTGACACAAAGACACACAGGGACACAGACACAGACATAGACACAGATACAAATGCAGATAGACAGAGACGGAGACAGAGACGAAGATGAACCCAGAGAGACAGACACAGACACTGCTAGATGTGCATGCATCTCTCGCACCCACACTTGGAACCCGCTTCCTGCTGAGCTGAGGAGAAGAAGTGACTGGAATACCCCAGGCACTCCGGCTTCACTGCAAGGCATCCAACCACCTTGAACGTAGAAAGCGCGCACAGGTCAGAGCTCCTTTTGTTTGGAGCGAGCCCTGAGGAGCACCTACATCCCTGCCCAGGTAGAGCTCCTGGCGCAGCCAAGACTGCTCTCCCTGCATGGGGCCGCTCGGAACAGGCAAGGGTGCTTCCGAGCTCGGCCTGCTCATCAAGGGTGAGGGTCGTATGCTGAAAGCCCCGTCGGGATTGGTTGTAGCATGAGCTGCTCTGGTTTACAAATGGAAATGCATTCTTTTGGCAAACTGCTGCAAGGTAGAGAAAATACCCTCCTCTCCTGGAAAAACTTGTCAATATTCTTGCCATTCTAAAAATGGAACCTGTTCGTTGGAATTGATTCCAACCCAAGGTGCACTTATTCTTGGGAAGCATCAAACCTTTTATTGAATCTCAGTGTTTATTACGAAGAAAATCAAGGCTCTGTTAGTTGTAGCACTCCTTAATGTTGATAGATGACAAGTTGACTTGCCCTGGAGCCTCTTCTGTTGCCCTCTCTGTAGCCTCTGAATGCATCTTCCTGTGCTTAGTTTCCTGTCAAGAGATCTCTTCAAAGGATGGTAGAAAATAAATCTGTGTGCCAGCCAATTGTGCTCTGGAGCTTCCAGTCTTCTTGTTGTTTGTTGGTATTGTTCTGTTTTTGTTGTTGTTACCCATCTGACCACAAAGGGTTCAGAGCTCCACGCAATGGGGCTGCCTTTTGTATCTCCTGGAAGCTGGGATCTCTGCTTTGAAGTGAGCATCTTGCATTTTGTTTCCCTCAGGGACAATTATGACCATGGAAGATCCCATGACAAAATACATCCAACTGGAAAATATTGGCAGCGGGTGAGTCCGACCACAAAACCAGGGGCCAGGTGTTCTCCTGGTGGAATATCCATCAAGTCTGAAGTCAGGCAAGCTGCAAATGTGTTCAGACCTTGAGGATAGATCGTCCCATCTCTCAGCACCGGTCAGAATTTGTGAGCCTGGCCAGAAGGCATTGTCAAAGCCATCTCCACACTGCCAAGGTCTTGCCTGCAGCAAGGAACAGGACCTGGAAGATCTTGTGGTCTCTCAAGTGTGGGACAGCTGTGTGT
>JBBMKD010000108.1:614479-627366 GCA_037834095.1 Argya squamiceps
GAAAAGGAGGAGGAAAAGGAGGAGGAAAAGGAGGAGGAAAAGGAGGAGGAAAAGGAGGAGGAAAAGGAGGTGGAAAAGGAGGTGGAAAAGGAGGTGGAAAAGGAGGTGGAAAAGGAGGTGGAAAAGGAGGAGGAAAAAGAAGGAGGAAAAAGAAGGCAGAAAAATAAGGCGGAAAAGAAGGAGGAAAAAGAGGGAGGAAAAGCAGAGGAAGAAAATAGAAGAAAAAAGAGAGGAAACAGGAAAAAAAAATGGAAAGAAAAAAGCCAAAACAAAGTAAAATAACCTGTAGAGAAAGAGGCAGACAGCAACACCCAAGACGACGTTGCATTTACTAAAAGAAGTAGAAGAAGAGAGGGGAAAGAAAAAAAAAAAAAAAAAAACACACGCAGGGGCTAATCCAAAGACAGCAGGCGGAAATCCTGTGAGCCACCGAGCTCCTTCCCCTGCCTGCCTGCCCTCATCCCCGTGCAGGATCAGGCTCAGGCTCCTCCGTGCCCTCTGTTCCTCAACAGCAGCCGTGACGCAGCCGGTACCCCGGCGGCACCGCGGCCGCGCCGGCGGAGGGCGGGCGAAAACAAAGAGATTTAGGCAAAAAGCGAGGGTGGCTGGAGCAGAGAGAGAGAGAGACTGTGCCTCAGCGGTTAATAATATCCCAGCGCTGAAAATAAACCGGGAAGGAAGCTCCTTTGTGACAGTAGGCAGGCGGCCAGGCTGCGGCGTGGGTCATTCATGCCGGCGGGGGACGGCAGAGGGGCTGGCACCCACCCGCCCGCCACCCTGCTGGAGCACAGCTAGGGTTGGGGACAGGGTCCCTGAGCACAATTTTGTCCTGAGCACCCTAAAATGCCCTGCACCCCGCTGTGAGGCAGCAGGGAGGTTAATGGTGCTGGCCACCGTGGCTGGAATCAGGCATCCCCCCATGCCCGTGTGGCAGGGAAATGCGTGTGGCTAATGTTACTGGTTCCTTTAGTGTAAGCGATACCCACTGGCAGACAGCGGGGATGGAAACGATGCAGCCCACATCCCCTGCCAGCCCGGGGCTGCTCCTCTACGTGTGTTTTTGTCCCATCCCAGTTTTAAATGTCCCCAATGATCAAGTTGCCGGCGCTCATCGGGACAGATACTGCGAGCAGAGCACGGTTCAAACCGACACAACTTCCAAAATTCACCTTCACATTCTTCCCTAAAAAGTGCCAGGCTGTGGGATTAAACCCCATCATGGTCCCCTAGCACTGTTCCCCCATCACCATCCCTGCTATGATGGACTTGCTGGTTCTGGGATCTCCTGCATTTTGTTCCAAAGGCACCGTTTGGCTAGGAAAATCTACTGGCATCTGGAAAAACGTGTTTAAATGAAGCTGTTACAGGTATGGATTGAAGCTATCTAATGGGGGCAGCACCTCTGCTATCATTTCTTTTTAAAAACACATCGTAGGAGAGTACCTAGGAAAGGCTCAAGAGGCTCTAGAGCACTTAAAAGTAATTATTAAATGGATTCTATTTGCTTTGGAAGGATTTTAATCGGCAAAACGTCCGGAGCTGGGAGGAGGATCCTGGCTGTGTCCCAGGAGGGTCCCCACAGGGTGAGAACCCCCTTTAAAAAAAAAAAAAAAAAAAAAAAAAGAGGCCAGAAAAAAAAAAAAATTTAAAATAATCCCTCCTGGGGCTTGAAGGAACCAGAGAGGGTGGCCAAGCCAAGAGCTCGGGGTCGGTGCCAAGCACCAGCTCCCTCCTCCCAGTCGGCCACGGTCAGATGATGTGCGAGGCGAGCCGGGAGGCTCCTAGTCTGGCAGGCAGCCTGCTCTGCTCCAGAGGCTCCAGTGCTGTCATCCTGGCATTAACCCCTGATAACCTTGTCCTTTCCAGGACTGGACTGTGGTTTTTTAGGCAAGCAAGGAGCAGGGAGGGGTCACGTCTCCCAGCGAGGCTGGGAAGGAAAGGGTGCAGCGCCCCTGCGACGCTCAAAGCAAATTAAAGAATATTAAAACGACGTAAGCTCAAAAATAAACCAAAAATAAGTGACTTAAAGAAAAAAAAAAAAATTCCCAAGCAATTGTTTATCCCTGGGACAAATATACAATCCTAGTTCCACAGGAAGATGTCTCAATTTCAGATTATAATAGGATGCCAATTTGTAAATAAAGGCATTTCACAGGAGGTTATAAACTCCGTAGGGGAGGGAGGTGGAAGTAGGGGGAATGGGAAAACACAGGCAGGGCTCTGGTGGAGCAACAGCACAGGATCCTGTTTACATGGGCGAGGGGAGAGCCACGGGAAGCCGCTTTGGGGGGCAAATATCTCCGGATTTGGACAAGGTGCTTCTTCCCTGCCGAGCAGATACCAGCGGGGATCAGAGGCATAGTGAAACATTCCCGGCCTGTCCGCAATTTTGGAATGAAATGTCAGTCAGCCAAGAGGTCCCTTAAACCAGACAAGGTCCCACAGCACAGAGAGCCAGAGTAGGGAATGATGCCAGTGCTCTCCCAGCCTGGGGAAGTCTACTCCCTGCGTTTTTGGTGTGGAGTGAGGAGGGAGAAACTGAGTCTGTGCCTGCTACAGAGGAGCCTTTTTGGATTCCCAGCCTCAAGGCTTGGAGAACCTTGATCCAGCACCCACCAAGCATCATCACTCAACATCCACTGGCTCTTGGGAGACCCTGAGGTGCTTCCAGGGTTTGGGCAAATCAGCAGAATTGGGCCAAAATCTGGATAACCTCTCAGGTTTGGTATTTTAGGAACAACCTCTATAAAAAAGCAGTGGGTATGGCGAGGACACAAGCCAGCTCAACTTGCTCTCCCTCTCTGAGGACAAGCTCTTGAGAGCTTTGTTTTGCCAGCAGATCCAGCACTAATCACCTGTCCTGCTGGAGAGCCACCTCCTCACCCACCGTGGACACCACAGCCTTCCACCAGCCAGGAGCCACCAGCCCCAGGCCACACAAGGGTCAGGACAGAGATGTCCAGGGCTGGTGGGTCACATTCCATGGAGACCCAGCACCAACAGCACCAAACACCACCAGCTCACTTCTACCCTTGGAGCAGAGCTTCTCCATGAGCCACACAGGAATTTGGCTCCCACCAATGTGAGGCCACCAAACCACGGGCCAGCCACCTCCACCAGGCTCTCCAAGCATGGTTCTGCTTGTTTGAAAGGAGTCACAACCAAACACATCTGCTGAGAACAAGCCAGCTCAAAATACAGGAAAACCACCCTCTGTCTCCTATTTACGGGAATTATTTTTATCTCCAATGGGATATTTTTGCCCTTTAACCACACTGAGGACAGAAAGGATCTGGCTGGTAATACCTGAGCACAGCCATGTCAGTGGGAGAAAACGTGAGCAAGGAGTCCTGACCTACCCACAGGCTGACCACCGACAGAAATAAAGATGATATAAGAAAATAAATAAAGCCAAGAATGCAGAAGTGAGAGCCAGCGCCTTGGGGGAAGCAAGGGGTACATCAGCCAGAGAATGGGATTGCTGGGGAAGACAGAGCAGAGGTGGGATGAGAAGGGGACACCAGCATGGTGTGAAGGACTACCCAGGATTGCATTCCTGGGTCACGAAGGATGACATAAAGAAGAGGGAGGGAGGGAAAGAGCAGCTCAGAGCAGTTATGGAGAGGGGGAAACACTCCCTGTAGATCCCCTGGCCGCACCGCTCCCCCTGCCACACATCCTCCAGAGCCTCTGGTATCCATCAACACAACTGCCTGCAGCCCCAGTGAGAGACAGACCCCAGCAGTGGCTGATCTGAGACTCCTCCTCATCAAAGGCTCCTCATGGAGAGCTGCAGGGACACACTCTCTTGGAGCCCCTTCAGTGCTCCCCTGGCCACCATCCTCTCAACCCCTCTGTGCATTCCCCTGACGGAGTGGCTGTGAACCCCAGGCTGGCCTCATTCCCAAATTCTCAGTGCTGAGAGTGATCTTGCCTGCCAAATCTTGCTCTTCAAGACATCAGAGCAGGTTTTCTGACCCTGCTGCTACACCAGCATCCACCACACGTCACTAATGACCAAAGGCTGCAGCGCTGCAGGATCCCACCACCACCAACAACCACCTGTGATGTCTTTTTCCTCACACATCCACTCCAGTCTCCAAATTACCAAAATAATTACTTTTTTTTTTTTTTTTTCCTTTTCTTAAACCATCTTTTCATCAAGGAGCTGCAAGTCCAACACATACAGGTCTGGAGAGGGACTAGGGATGCTGGATTCTCCACCCAGCATCACCCATCCCTACCTGCCCAAACACAGATAAGACCAAGCCAAAGCGCCAGCCATGCACCCTGCCAATAACTCATTAAAGCCCTCTTCAAACACACTCTTCTGCTAACTAAAATATGCAGGAGGGGGTAGGAGAAAAAAAAAGGAGGAGAAAGTGAGCTTTGGAGGATTGCTCCAAAGTGCGTTTATTTTCCTTTCTTGACTGGGTCTCTCCAGTTGGGAATTTTCAGCGCTGCACTTCTGCGCGCGGAAGGGAGATGCCAGTAAATCAGAGCAAATTCAAAACAAATGCTCTTTCATGTGGAGGCATTCAGGGCTTGGGTAGCTAACCATATCCCTTCAAGAGTCAACTCTCCTATCAGCTCCTCATTAAACTAAATGGCTACAATTACATTTGGGGAGGAAAAAAGAGCGGTTAATGATGGTAAAAAGGTTCTGTTTCCAGGCTTGGAGAAGGGGGGAGCCTTTGATAAGGGAGGCAAAAAAAAAAAAATCCAATGCAATAATAACAATAGAATAAAGTAAGTTAAAAATGTACTTTCAGGTAGAAATGTGCTTTCATTTGGGGAAGAAGCTCAATTAAGGAGCTAGGGGTCCCCTTCCCGCAGCCCTTTGGGAGGCACCAGGAACGAGCCATGTTATTTCCTGCAGCCCAAGCCCCCACCTTCTGCCTTCCCTTCGGGAGCAGAGCTGCCAGATGAGATGTTATCAATAGGCTGAACCTTACAGAAAGCCCCCTTTTAAAAGCGAGTACTTCCTCTGCTTATTTCATGTGGTATCCTGTGGAACTGAACTCTCTCCTCCCCTCTGCAATGGGTGTATTTCAGGAGGAAAAAGGAAAGAAAAAAAAAGGGGGAAAAAGATCTAACAACATCCTTATTGTGTTGTTTTGCTTCTTGTCTTTTTTCTTTCTACAGTGCCTTTTTTTTTTAATTCCCTGAAGCTATAGGCTCCAGTGGTAAAAAAAAAAATTAAAAACTCAAGTCCTTCTGCCTTAAGAAAAAAAAAAAACCCAAACAGCAACAAGTTTTCCTGTTCCCTCTCCCCCTTCTTTTGATTAATTCTCATTAGGGCCTTTGAACAAACAATATGCTCCCCTCTCAAATAACAGACAGGGTATATATTACACCCAAAGAAAAACAAACAAGGCTCACTTAAAGACATCACATCCACACCAAACTCAATTCCTGGAGAGAGGCAGGGGCAGATGCGAGCGCGCGTGCAGCCGCGGACGACCTAATTCCGAATTCCAGTTTCAGGGTGATGAATAAATCATAAATCAAGGAGACATCCCCACAAAGGCAAGCACCTTCAAACATCAGCCTGCACCTGCAGGTACATGGTTTCAGACACTTTAATCCTGGTAGAGACACTGAGGTGGCCAGCCTGGGGTGGGAGATGAGGTGCCAGAGACATCACGTCTTGGAAATGGCGTTGGGAGTTGGACTAAATGACCTTCAAAGGTCCTTTCCAAACCAAACCACTCTATGTCTCTATGCAAACTCCAAGAGGGGTGGAGAAACTACCCTACAAGCCTCCATCCTGTAACAGCAACTTTTGAAGGAGACAGCAAATAGGAAAACAATGGAAATCATTGAATGTATCAGGAAGGGATACAAAAATATCATCAACTCTCTCTGCAACATCCTCTATTATAAAACAGTCCACCTTTCCTCCCCAGGCACCATGAGCCTTGTGCATCAGATGGGAGATGCTGGTGACCTCACCAAGAGCAAAACCTGAGCAGGGCTCTCATCCCAGAGACAAGAGATGCCCCCACCACCAAGCCAAGGATTTGGCACCAAATCCGTCTTTAAGGTATGATTGCACCTGCTCCCAAAATCCACACACCTGAATGAACGGCCAACCAACATTGCTCAGCCTTCCCCTGCCTCAATCCTTTTGCCTCTTCCTGCCTTAGCCCAAAAATGAATGGAGCATAAGGCTGGAATTCAAAGGAAACACAGGCATTCAGGGATGGAGAACCTTGTCTGGGATTTCAACACATCCTCTGCACGAGAGGTACACAGCTGCTGCTGAAATGAAACCCAGCTCCCCCTCCGAGCACACCTTTCTCAGTGATGTACATTCCCAAAACTCCCCCAGCATCACTTCACCTTTTGTCAGGACCCTCAGCCAAACACAACCCACAACCCACAGTCAAGACCAAGGGCAAAAAAGAGATGTCTTACCTGAGAGCCCCCCAGGGGCTAGACAATTAGTTCCCCCTGTTTCAGTGGAGGAAGGCACAGAGTCTGGACAATCTGCTGGAGCAGAGGAAAAGGGGAAAAAAAAAAAAAGTTAGTATATAGGTGGTTCTTTTCAGGCTCCCAGCATCGCCCCAAGCAGAATACACATTCCAAAGGGCTTAGCAGGAAGCGATTACTAATTGTCCGTGCAGAGACGGTAGTTCATCAAGAAGCATCCACCCTAACTCGTTGTCTCAGTCAAGGCTGTGCTTCATCACCAGCCAGCACTGATTATAGACTGGCAGAAATTACAGGCTGGCTGCCACCTCTCTGGACAAGTCACTGGCTAAAGGAGATCAAGGTTGTCGCCGTTCTGATGTAAGCGAGCTTCCAAAAATGCTTAAGTTGTGGCTTTGTGCACCCAATTTAGCCAAAACCTGTAACTCACCGAAATGGGAACTGAAAGGGAAACGTCTCATTGCTGCCTTTTTGCAGTGAAGGGGCTGAGTTTGTGGTGCCCTGCTCAGTTTTTGTCACCAGCAGCTGCTGGCAGACCTTCTTGCCACCTCCTGGGCAACTGGACCTGCTCCTCCGTGCACCCACCAAAGGGCAGGGTAAGACTGGCTGCTGCATTAGAGAGTTCTCCTGATGCATGCAGGTGTTGGAGATCAAGGTTTGGACCTCCCTATCCTAAGCCTGTTCTTCCAGGTGACAACAGTCAGAAGCCAACACTGATCTCCTGGTCCTACACACCAATCTCCTGGTCCTACACACCAACTTCAACTTTTTTGGTCACTACCATGTGGGACCACAAGCTGAAGAACACAGCCTGAGAAGACCTGTGAAGTTCATGCAAACTTCTGGTCCTCAGGGACTTTGGGTTTCACCAAATCTGGGCTCCCTCTGCCCTCATTTCGCTCACATCTGTATCCCAAAGCAAGGGGCCACCACCAGGAGAGCCGAGATGATTTTCTCCCAACTGATAAAGCAATTCTGCCAGATCCCACCCCTGAAATACCAGTGAATAAGAAATTCCTGTCTGCATAACCTCATTTTATCAGAGTAAAGTAAAAGCCCTAACAGGAATATACAGTTTAACAGGATATACTTAATCAAACTGAAAACAATAGGGGAGACAGGAAATAGACTTACTTGTGAAATACTGTATATGATACGCTCTCTAAATGCCTTGTCGTGCTTTCTATGCTTTAAAGAAACAGGGCTTTTTAACTTTTTTTTAACCCTTTCTAATCCAGACAGGAGATTCCTCCACCAGGAATCCCTGGAAGCTGAAGCCCTGCCACGGCTTCAACTGCTTGAGCTACAGATGTTTTCCGAACACAGGCTGGACCAACCACTCTGCCCTGCCCTGGGCTCCCTGTGCCTGCAGCTACAGCTCCCTGAGGAGTTCCTGTGGATAAAGGACACATAACTGGTCCTTTCCACGCTGCCTTGCTGTAGAGATCATACGTGAGCAGGTTCTGTTACCACGTCAGGCAGGACAGAATCCTACCCAAACTTCAAATACATAACCCTAACAACGAGGGGAGATGTGCTTCCACGCCTCTTCCTCAGGTCCCTTCCCGTGTCCCATCACCCAAAAGACAACTCCCCTGATCCATGAAGCCTTTCCAAAATGCAGAGCTGGTGCAGCTCAGCTCTAGACAGACCAAGAGAGTCAGGCGTGGGCTGAGCCCAAAGGCAGAACCCTCACAAAGTCTCTGCCCTGTGTGCGGTTGGATTCATTGTTGCACTACTCTTCCTGCCGCCCACAGAGGAGTCCAGGGCTCTTTTTTAGCACTGGGCACTGAGACTCCTTTTACCTTTAGCACCAGAGAGGTCGCAGGAGCAGAGGTGCACATCAATCTCCTCCCAGCTCTGCCTTCCCACAGCACGAAACCATTGCGGAGACACACAATTATTCCTTGTGGCCACCGGCCCAACCTTGCAAGGTGTCAAATAGGTCCTGGGAGCTGCCAAACCTCCAGCTCCCCTGAAAGCTGACACCACAGGAGGGCATTCGGCCCCGCAGCAACATCTCAGTGAGTTCCCTGCACTCTCATACACCAGCACCACTAAGTCCCATCACACAGGAGCACAATAAAGCCACCTGCAGCCCCTTATCCCACTCAAAGCTCAGTCAAAAATCTGCCTGAATTATTTGAGGGTGCTACTACCCATCCCACTTTCAGCACAGCTGCAAGTGGCAGCTCCAGCAGGGACATCAGGAATGCTGAGTGCCCACACACCTCTATCATCCATTCCTGCCAATGCCCTTTGTGAGGGAAGAGGGAAAATCCTCTCCTTGATAAAAGTCCTCCCCATCCCTGGAGGTGTCCAAGACCAGGCTGGAGGTGGCTTGGAGCAACCTGGTCTAGTGGAAGGTGTCCCCACCCAAGGCAGAGGGTTGGAGCGAGATGAGTTTTAAGGTTGTTCCAACCCAAACCACCCTGGGATTCTATGAACGAGCAAGCCAGGCTGACCTACAGCCTTCTCTCAGGTAACTCAGCCATCAAGGGCAGATCTTTCTGTTCTGCAAGTACACAAATACCAGATTTATCCTACCAACACAGCCTGATGTGGCATTTCTTTGCCTGCAGCAGATTCCCAGCTCCTTGTCCACCCCTTGCTTTCCTCCAGCCTGCAATGCAGCCTATCTCAACCTCCATCACCTCCAGGAAAACCAACTGAATCCCCATCAGTTAGGGGTTTCAAACAAAAAGAGAAGAAAGATTTAGACAATATTGAAGAGAGAAGTGGTTAATTATGGCAGTAGTGAGGCACTGGCACAGGGTGCACAGAGAGATGGTAACAGAGAGATTTCCCCCACCACAGAAACATTCAAAGTCAGGCTGGATGAGATTTGGAGCAAATCTGGTCTAGAGTTCCTGCTCATTGCAGGAGGGTTGGACTAGATGCTCTTTAGGGTCCCTTCCAACACAAACTGGGTTTTGATCCTCTGATCTGGCGACCTCTGCCAGAGCCCACACCAGTCCAGGTTTATTATCTGCCTGTCTCTCCATATGAAGCACTTACAAGACACAACACTAAACACCTAAAAAACTTCTACCACAACTATCATGCTTGATGGAAAAGTTTCCTACTGGATTCACAGCTCCACTGGCAAAGCCTAAACACAGAGACTGTTCCTGCCCAAGGCCCCCGGTGAGAAGATGAGCATCAGCCAGGTAAAAAATCTTCACACCTTCCCACAGTTCTCAACATGCAGCTGGGGAACTGCCACAGGAGATGGCACTGACGGGAAACCCTCAGTCCCCCTGCAGAGGAAATGCTGAGAAACCCTGACCTTGCAAAACCCACCTGCCACCACAGACTTCCAGGCTCCGCTGGTGCCTGTCACAGCCCCGTTAGTCAGAGCTCAGCTGCCAAGTGGATTTTTCTTTCAAAAAGGAAAAAAAAGGAGGACTTTTTGGTGAGTAACCCAGTTGTTTCTGTGTTTCCGATGGGCAGCGTTAATCACTTCCTATTGGCCGATAGGAATAACGTTTCCTTTCGAAATGGCACATTCATGTTCTGCGGCTTTTCTGTTTACACACATTTTGCTACCTTGTGTCAACACTTGCTAATGAATAAATATATCATTCGGCTAACTGAAAATGAGATCCTGGCAGAGGCAGATTGGATGTTTAAATCCTGCTAATAGATTTTATCCTAACATCTTTACAGGAAACCAAAACCAAGCTTTAACCCTTCTCTCCCGCAGCTGCAAATCCCTTTGCATCCCAAGCTGGGATCATCAATGAGTAGGAAGAGTATGAAGTATGAGTACGGCATAGAAAAGCCATACAGGCAAAAATAGGAACTTTTGGGGGAGCACTCCAAGGATGCAGTCAAAATTTTGCAAAAGCCATTAAACTTCATGACCCAGCAGACCCTCAGAGTGTATTACAGAACAACCCTTCTGCATCCCAGCACATCCTCTGGATGCTGAACCTACTCCCGATGTCCCTCCTTCATTCATGAGCCCTTATCTTCTGTTTTTTCCACACCAAGAAAAGATAATTCATGCTTTCCAACCCAATTGTTTGTTAAACATCTTTGTTTATTTCCGCAAGGCAAAAAAAAAAAAAAAAAAAAAAAGCCTTATTAGTGTCCCCAAAGAGTTTCCAGAAGGGGAAAACAACAGCCCAGCCTCCGAGGGAGCAGCTGGCAGGATGAGACCCCACCACTGCACCAGACCAGCCTCAAGACTGGGGTTCCCTTCAACCCTGAGACCCCGAAAAGAGGTAATTTTACAGACACTGTTCTTTTGGGCCAAAAAAAACCCCCAACCAAACCAATCTGACGCTGGTCTTCAGGAATATCTGTCTATCTCCCTCTGCCTCCCCTGCCCGCCACCACCGCGGGATGTGACCACAGAGAGACCACGGTGCTCCAGCCCACTCCAGAGCCACTAATCGTCAGGAAGCCAGGAGCTGCTCCTCCCGGGCTCGTCGTGTTTCCGACTCTCCCCACCTCTCCTCCTTCTCGCAGCCTCATTTATCTCACACCCGGCGAGCTCGCTGCCAACCAAGAGTTTATGCAGACAACCGCAAAAGAGCTGGTGCCAGCCTCAAATGGGCTTCTCCCCTGGCACCCTGACATTCAATTACAAGCAACAGGCATGCACAGCGGTGCTAACCAAGTTAAATTTAAAAAAAGGTTTAAAAAGTAACTTTTCAAACTCTTTTCCCACCTTTTTTTTTTTTTCAGTCTAATGAGGTAGGATTAGGCTCCTGCAAAACTTAGAGAGATTTCTAACCAAACAGTCCCCCTGCCAAGGGATTCCCAAGTATTAGGGAAATGCTGGATCCCAACCTAAATACCTAAAAATTCACCCAGGGGTGCAGAAGCACTGCCATTTCTAGCAGGAGCCTATGGTTTTCCAGGCTGACTCAAGCAGCACAGGCCTGTGCTGCACTGCAATCCCTTCTGAAGTTTCCTGCCAGAGTTTTAAAATCCTACTTTGTGCACAAGGTGGCTTAGATAAATTATATGTTAATTCTTACAGGGGTGAGCAGGAGGCACAGAAGCACACAAGCAACCCAAAAGCAAAACGCATGACAAAGCCAGGAGACTGTTTTCCCAGATAAAGGGGCTGTTTTGCCATTTTTTTATCTCTTACACTTGCATTGAAAGAAGTCCACTTACCAGTTGGTTTGAGAAAATCCATTGGATATCTGGAGTAGGGTGGAGGGGGAGACTCTGGAATTAGAGAAGTACAGAGAAAATAAAGGCAGAGCCATGAGAAAGAAAAAAAAAAAAGAAAAAAGATAGGAACTTATGATAACAGTGGCATTCTTTTAGCAAAACTGTTTGTCTTAGCTCTGGGGGTTGGAGGCAGGGCAGCGAGGCGGTGATTGCCTTGATATTTAGCTGTCAGATAAACAAAAGGGGCCGTCTGGCGCCAGTCTCCCTGCTATCTGCCGCTCGGGCTGTCTGATCGGGGCCTCCTTGGCTCGGCGGAGCCGCGGCAGCGCCGGGGCCGCCCGGCCGTTAATCCCCCGGCACCGAGCGGGGACGGCAGGGAGGCAGCGCCGGGGCCCCCGGGGAGGGAGGGGGTCCCGGAGGTGGGAGGCGTCGCCCCCTCCCCTAAGTACTAAAGGAAATACATAAACCGCGGCAATGGAAAGTTCTTGTGCATGTTCTGGGTTCTGTTGTTTGTTGTGGGTTGGTTTTGTTTTGGTTTGGTTATCTTTTTTTCCCTCCAGAAGGGGAAAAAACAAAAGTTTTGTGGGCCGGGAGGTGAGTGGGGCTGCATCCACGTATCGTTGCATCCCGTCCACAGATGCATCCCTTGCATCCCCTCCAACCCCTGCACACCTCCAGCCTCCGAATCCCCTGTAGCCCCTGCACCCCTGCACCCTCTCCATCTCCTGCACCCCATGCCCTCCCATTGCCCACATCCCTCTATCCGTCCATCTCCTGCACACCTTCACCCCCCGCACCGCTGCATGCCCTCCATCTCTTGCATGCAGCCCCTGCACCCCTGAACCCCCTGCAACTTCGTGTGCCTGCCATTCCCCTGTATTCCCACATCCCTCCAAGCCCCGCAAGCCTCTAACCCCTCCAACCCCGGAGACCCCCGGTATCCCCCCGCCATCCCCCGCCGCCGTACCTAGCTCGCAGAGCCGGCTGAGGTGGTGCGGGTTGCAGCAGACGAGCTCGGAGTGAGCCTTGCCGTAGGATTCACAGCAACATAACCGCTTCACTTCGGAGCAGTGGCGGAGGTCGGGCCAGCGGAACACCTTGCAGAGCAGCACGGGCAGCGGGTACCAGTGCTGTCCCAGCCGCGAGTCGGCCTTGGCGGGCAGCAGCAGGCAGGGGGTCCGCGCCCCGCCGCGGGACTCCACGGCGTGCAGCAGCCCCTCCAGCTGCCGCTCCTTCAGCCGCTTCAGCAGCGAGTAGTTGACGGCCTTCAGCTCCTGCTCCAGCAGCAGCAGCCGCGCCCGCGCCTCCCGGCCCCGCCG
>JBBMKD010000111.1:0-12433 GCA_037834095.1 Argya squamiceps
AACAACAACATGACAAGGAAGTTATTAAAACTTAAAGGGCCCTTCATCAACGCTTCAACTGAGCAGCGAGAAGAAATCGGGGCGAAAGGCCAATGAAATGGCTCACGTACTGGTGTATCGGTACTACGCACGATTAGCCGGGAGATCTCCCACGGGAACGAGTTATGAACCTCCCGCCGATTTTGTCACCGCCGACGCGACCTTTCTGCCCGGCCCTCCCGAGCCTCGTGCCGCTGCCCTGCCCCGAAATGTTCCTAACCGGGGCTGTCGCTTCCCTCCTGCGCAGACCAGGAGAGCACCGAGGAGATGTCGGCTGTGAAGCCCGACAAGGGCGAAGGCGACGCCAGCAGCACGAGCAGCGCCGGCGGCGGGGAGGCCCAGGTGAGTGGGGGGAGGATCGGCCCCCGCCCAGCCCCGCTGGCTCCGGGGAAGTCGTGGCAAAGTCCAGGGCCGGGCCGAGCTGTTTGTTGGGCCCAGGCGAGCGTTTCAGCGCGGGCAGGAAGAGGAGGGTGAGCGCTGCCAAGCGGCGCCCATGGCTTCCCCTCCTCCCCGGGTCTCCTCGGAAACTCGCAGTTCCCCTGGCCCGCTGGCCCTTCTCCAGCTCGGGGAGCCCGGGAATGACCCTCCTTCCTGGGGGTTTGTTGTGCCTCAGGGCAATTCCCCGGCTTCGGGGTGGAAGAGCCCTCTCCTCTCTTGGCTTTCCCAGGCAGGCTGCCTCCCAAAAGGCTTTTCCCTGTGTGTTCAGGCTGTCCTGGCCTGACAGCGCTGTGCCTGGCAGCTGTATTTTTCCGGCTGTGGGTGGGTTTGTTCAGGAAGAAGTGTTTATCTTTTCCGATTATGCTCCTCCCTGTTTTCTCTTTTTAAGTTTTTTTTTTCCCTGTTGTTTTGTTTCCCCGTGGTTTTTTTTTTTTTTCACTCCGGGCCTGCCTCTCGGGCCGCCTTCCACCCCAGTAACTCCTCCTCTCATCCCCAGGAGTCACAGCCATCCCCGCTGGCCCTGCTGGCAGCCACCTGCAGCCGCATCGAGTCTCCCAATGAGAACTCCAACAGCTCCCAGGGCCAGCAGGGCGGGAGTGGCGAGCTGGACCTGAACGCGGCCGCCGCCCAGCTCACCCAGTCGGCCAACGGCTGGCAGATCATCTCGGCGGGCTCCAGCACCCCCACGGGCTCCAAGGAGCCGGGCGGCAACGGCGGCAACGGCGGCAACGGCGGCGACGCCTCCAAGAGCCGCCCGGTCAGCACCGGGCCCTACGTGGTCACCTCGGCGTCCAGCCTGCAGAACCAGCAGGTGCTCACGGGCCTGCCGGGCGTCATCCCCAACATCCAGTACCAGGTGATCCCCCAGTTCCAGACCATCGACGGGCAGCAGCTGCAGTTCACCACCACCCCGGCGCAGGTGAACGTGCAGCAGGATGCCTCGGGGCAGCTGCAGATCATCCCCGGCTCCAACCAGCAGATCATCACCAGCCGTGCGGGCGGCAGCAACCTCATTGCTATGCCCAACCTGCTGCAGCAGGCCGTGCCCATCCAGGGCGTGGGGCTGGCCAACAACAGCCTCTCCGGGCAGACCCAGTACGTGGCCAACGTGCCCGTGGCCCTGAACGGCAACATCACCCTGCTGCCGGTCAACAGCGTGGCCGCCAGCCTGGCCCCCACGTCCCAGACGGGCACCCTGAGCAGCTCGGGCTCGCCGGACAGCAGCTCCCAGCCGGCCACCTCAGGGGCTGCCAGCAGCTCGGGCAGCACGGCCACGTCCCAGGCCAGCTCAGGCGCCTTCTTCACCAACGCCAACAGCTACTCCACCACCACCACCACCAGTAACGTGGGCGTGATGAATTTCTCCACCAGCGCCACGGTGGGCACCAACGTGCAGGCGCAGACCCCCCAGAGGGCCAGCAGCGTCCCCAGCTCGGACTCTCTGCAGACCCCGGTGTCCGGGGTGGCCCTGCAGCCAGGGCAGCAGAAGGAGGGGGATCAGAGTCAGCAGCAGCAGCAGCAGATCCTGATCCAGCCACAGCTGGTCCAAGGAGGGCAGACAATCCAAGCCCTCCAGACCACCCCACTGTCTGGCCAGACCTTTGCCACTCAAGCCATCTCCCAAGACACCTTGCAGAACCTGCAGCTCCAAGCCGTGCCCAACTCCGGCCCCATCATCATCCGCACGCCCACGGTGGGCCCCAACGGGCAGGTGAGCTGGCAGACCATCCAGCTGCAGAACCTGCAGGTGCAGAACCCCCAGGCGCAGACAATCACGCTGGCCCCCATGCAGGGGGTGTCGCTGGGCCAGACGGGCAGCACCAGCACCACGCTGACCCCCATCGCCTCCCTGCCCAGCGGCACCGTCACCGTCAACGCCGCCCAGCTCTCCTCCGTGCCAGGCCTCCAGACTATTAACCTCAGTGCCTTGGGAGCCTCTGGGATCCAGGTGCACCAGCTGCAGGGGGTGCCCGTGGCCATCACCAACGCCCCCGGTGAGTGCTCAGGTCCCCTTTTCCCCCCAGGGCACGGGAAGGAGGAACGCTGGGCCCCACGGGGCTGGGCTGCAGCTGGGCTGGGCTGGGCATGGTTGGTGTCAAATGGGGTTGGCAGGTGGGGTGGGGCTTGTGCTGGCCCTGGGGTCGGAGTGTGTTGGTCGCCAGAAGACACCAAGGGTCTTTTTGGGGGGTTTTAAGTCTTGGGAGAGGTGGCTATGGGGGAAATGCGGAGGAGAAGGGGGACACATGGTTCTGTGCCACTGTCCTGCCCTGGTGGCCACCCAGGAGTCCGAGGTGAGGAGGTGAGGACCTGAGTCCAACTCGGCTGCTTGGCTGAGCCTGTAAAGAGTCATGGCCATGAAACACAGGGATTAACTGAAAACTCCATGAAAACAAACAGAGTCACGGCGCCGCGGGGAATTTCCTCACAGGGGCGGAAGAAAGGGCTCATTAAGTGTCTGGGTGCTGGTGCAGGACAGCGTGACCTCAGCGTGGCCCAGACGGTCCCGTGGGCACGGGGCACCCTGCTCAGATCCCCAGGGATCCACCCCACCGTCTCCCACAGCCTGGGAAAAGCAGGATATGTGAACGTGGGAGCTGAGCTGGAGCCTGCTCAGCTTCCGCCGCAGAAGGGATCGGTTCTGGGAACGTTCTCCACTTGCTTTTCCACTGTTTTCCTTGGTTTTTTGGTTTTTTGTTGGGTTGTTTTTTTTATTTTTTGGTTTGTGTTTTGGCTCTGGCTAAAAGGGACTGTTGCTGGATTTAGTCACAGTTGAGAGGCAGCAGAAAATGTTGCTCAATCCAGCCCGTGCTTCCCTCTCGCGAGAGGTGGCGGCTGCTCCCCCGGGCTTGTTTTGCAGCATTATTTTGGGCTGTTGCTACAGCAGCTTGGCTCGCAGGCAAACCACGGGTCACTCTAGCCTCAGGATTAGCCTGATCCTTGGATTTCTCCAAGCGCAGGGACCCGCGGGGGGCTCCCACGGGGCGGGGGTGGCACCCGGGGGAGGACAGGCATAGCCTCTGTGACCCGCGGGGTGTGCAGGGTCCCCTTTGTGCCATCCCCATGCCTGGGGCTGCTCCCACCGAGCCCGGGGCTCATTCCTTGTGTCCTCCCCGGGCTCCTTCCTTGTTTTGAAGGCGCTGGAGAAAGGCATGGCCGAGCCCCAGTTCCTGTATTCGTGCCTGGCTCTGCCCTCGGAGGTGGAACAGGGAGGAACGTTCTAGAGACCACCCATCCAACACGCTCACAGTGCGAAGCCGCCGCCTCCTCCTCCTCCTCTTTCTCCTCCTCCTCCTCCTCCTCCTCCTCCTCTCCTCCTCCTCCTCCTCTCCTTTTTTTTAGCTCGGCAGCTCTCAGCCCGTGAAGAATTCCCCTCGAGGGTGGCGGCAGCAGCAGCAGTGGGGCCTCCTGGCTCTGTCCCCAGCCCCGAGGACATGACGCTGGCACTGTGGCTGTGACACGGGGACATTTGAAATGAAAAGCCAGAGCAGGGTTCAGGGGGTTTGTGGGGAGGCCCAGCTCCCTGGGATGGTCCGGGAGGCTCCTGGGATGAAATGGGGGAAGCTGTGGCCAGGGCAGAGCTCCCTGGCACCGATCCAGTGGCAGGATTTGACTCCAGGCTGGAGGAGATTTTCTCTGGCCACGTCCCTCAGACGTGGCAATAGGTCCCTTTGTCCCCCCCCAGCCACCACCAGCCCCTGTCCAGGGGGTGCTGAGCTACCCCAGACCTGTGTCCCTCTGGATCCGAGCTCTCCAATGGGAATTTGAGGGAGGGGTTTGTTCCCAACCCTTCCCAAATCCCTGAATGTTTTCCAGGCCTCCACGTGTGCTGGAACTTTCTGCTTCAGGCCAGGAGCCGGAAGGGATTTTTGGAGCAGGAAAAGCTCCTCTGCTTCCAGGGGGAGGCAGATGGAAAATGAGCCCTCGCTGGGGAAGGGACTGTAGCTGGTTTTCCTTGGATCCTGCTGCGTGTTCCAGGCTGCAGGAAGGAGGAGGTGTCCAGCCAGGGGTGTGGTGGCCCCAGCTGCCACCTGGGCTGGCAGCACTGCATGTCCTGCCCCTTCCAGAGCTCAGCTTGGCCTCCTGGGGGGTTCTGTATCCCCTCCTGAACCTCGTGGATGGGGGGCTGTGGCTCCCAGACCCTCGGGCCTGTGGCCAATGAAGTTTTCTCCTGGTTCTTGTCAGGGGAAAAATCCCTCAGGGAGAAAACAACACCTGAAAAGGCCTTCAAAACTCAGATTTTTTGTTCTCCTGGGTGTGATGCAGAGCCCAGCTCTCTGTGCGGGTCTGACTCGGTGTCTGTGTTAATAGGGTGGCTCAAAGGCTGTTTCTTCCTCCTCCCTGGTTGGGCTGGGATGGAGCAGAGGCAGGGGCCGGTCTGTGACCACCAGGGGTGGCATGTGGGCAAACAGGCCCTGCTGCCAGCTCTGTCCCTGGGCAGGGCACCCCCAGAGCCAGGGAGGGGGGATTTCCTCAGCTGGCAGCACCCCAAAACCCTCCCGGGGCTGCTGACAGTGCTGCCCACATGGGTGGGCACCAGGGACCCGTGAGGTGAGGGGTTCTGTGGCTCAGGTGGGAGCTGCACCACCTCAGTGAGGTCTGAGAGCCACCTCAGTGTCACCTCAGGCCCAGGGAGGGGACATCCTGTGTGAGGGGGACGATGGCAGGGATTTTGTGAAGTCAGGGTTTCTCTTCCTCTTTTGCCACAGGGAGGAGGAGAGGGACTGTTCTGAGCTCGGTGTCCCTAGAGTGGCTCTGTCCCCATGTCCCTGTCCCTGGCAGAGCCCTGCTGTCCCCACGTCCCTGCCCCAGCCCTACCTGGCTGAGGAATGTGCTGGTCAGCACTTTAATTAAATCCCCTTGTTTTGGGGGCACTCATGAGATATCCCTCATTTTGGGACGTTTGATTCCAGGGCTGAATGGAGCTGTTGGGTGGGATTGGGATTTTCTGGGCAGCACGAGCTCTCTTCAGCTCCTTGGATGGAAGATGTGGGGGAATTGAGCAGAGGAACGTCAGGACTGTCCTGGAAGGAAAATCCCCTGGTGGGTGCAGGAACCCTTGGCGATGTGCTCAGCAAACCCCTCCCTGCTCCCACTTCATCCTTCCAGGGCCCTTCCCAGCGTCGGGCCAGTGGCACAAAGCCCTGATTGTGTCCTGTTTGCTGGTTTTTAAGGGCAGCTTTGTGGCAGGGCCTGGGTGAGGCACGCACATGGCATGGAGTGTGGCGGGGAGGGGATGGAGCCCCGGCAGGACCCGCCCGTGACGCGCAGTCCGTGTTTGCCTCGCCCCACCCCTGACATCACGGCACAAAACAGCAGATTGGGAAACTTCCTGCTCTAAATGCCGGCCAGGCTGGACTTTACATCCCCTCTGGATTCCTTGGCTGACCCTGTCCTTCGCTGGGGACAGACACAAATCCTCAGAGACCCCGGGGTTCGTCTGGGAAGGAAGAGAGTGGTCCCGGCAGAGCCTGTGTTGTCACAACTTTGTGGGGGTGAGGTTGTGCCCCACACAAAGTCCCCGTGGGGGACACCCTGTAGGTCCTGGACTCTGTGCAGCAGCCCAGCTCCTCCTCCTGTTCCTGCCTCTGCTGCTGCTCCAGGCCAGAGTTGGCAGCAGTGCCGGTCGGACGGGTCGGGTGCGCGGCACCCACCCCGTGACTCCTCCTGGGAGAGGTCCCGGCTCCAGACCCGTCTGCCAGGCCCTGATCTGCCTCTCCCTTTTATCTGGGCCAGCCCCAGCCCTGCTGGAGCCCCGTCCTTATCACCCCACACAGGAGACACGTCCTGGCTCCTGGGTTTGGGGGAGTTTCCGCGTGGCTCCTTTCCAGAGCGTCAGCTCCCACCTTGGCGAGGCTGGCAGCGTCCAGACGGCTCCTCATCCCCTCCCACCCCATCCCGGGAGGCCTGGGTTAGATCCTGGGAGTGATACAGGCATCAAGTCCTCCTTGAGATTAAAAACTTGGGATTTATGTCCCAGGAAACCATCTGCCCTTGATTGCGGGGGGGGAGAGGCGCACAGAGGTTTGGGTGAGGTGGGAGATGCCTGTGGGGGTTCCCCGCCCTGGGAATTGCCCTTCGCTGTCTCATCCAGGCACTTCCCTCCTTCCACAGCCCTCACGCAGGGATTTCTGGGTGTCAGGGGGTGCTTTGGTGGGACCTGCCTGTGCTGCAGGAGGAGGTGCTCTGCGTGCTTTCACCCCAGCAAAGGCAAGGCAGGAGCAGAGGCTGTCCCAGTTTTGTGACAATTCAGGCAGGAATTCAAAGGGCAGAGGGGCTATGTCTGTCAGTCTGCAGCATGACAGAGGCATTTGGCAAGTCCTGGAGGATTCAGGGATCTGGCAAAGGGGATGATGAGGTGATTCCCTGCCTCACCTCTGTTCCCTTTCACAGCCCACCTCACTCATTCCATCGGCTCCATCCTGATTTATCCCCTCTCCAAAGGAAGTGTCACTCATCCTGACGCACAGAAACCTCCAGCAATTACAGGAGCTGCCCAAGGAGTGGCTTCTGCAGTCATCAGAGTCCAAATTAAAGCCCAATTACTCACTGGGCTGCAGACTTCAGCCTGCCCCATCCCCTGGTTCCCTCTCCACTGCCCCGATCTCCAAGGGATTGCTGAGCCAGAGCTTGGCTCATTTACATGGATGGGCTCCTGATGCAGATTAACTCATTTTGCAAACCAGCGAGGGAATCAGATAGGGAAAAAACCAAGGGGACGTTGTTCCACAGCCACCTTGTCCTTTTGTGCAGCTCTTTGGTGTGTCTGGAGCAGCTGGGGTTTGTTCTGGCCAGGGCAGTGACCCCAAAAACCAGGCAGGAAATGGGGAGAACTCAAGCTGTGAGCTATCAAATGTGGATTTTGGAGGTATTTTCAGGAACACACCCTGAGAGGTTGGGGCTGCATGTCCCCAGGTTTTGCTTTTCTTTCTTTTCACCTGAAAACTTCCTTGTGCCTGAAGCCACATCATGCCTGGTGCCAGCTCTCCCCCCTCACCCTCTGCTGCCTTTGCCCAGGCACAGCTGCCAGAGGTGCAGAGTTTGCACAATCAGCCCCAGTTTGTTGGTTTTGGGTTTTATTTCCAGCTCTTCTCCTAAAAATGAACACGGGGTCTGTTCCCCCGCCTGAGGTTGGCCAGGGTGGGTGTGAGAACTCCTCTCTCTTCCCCACCAGGCATTTCTCACCTCCTGGTAGTTTGCTAAATAAAGCAAAAAAACCCCAGCTTTTTCCTACACAAGGAACACCTTGTCTGCAGAGAATTCCCAAGCCAAGAATTCCAGGGCTTGGGGATTTTAGTGGGGCACCAGAAGCTGCCCCGTTGCTGGGACGTCTCCGAGGTCGTTGGTGGAGCAGGGCCAGGGGCAGCTCCCCTCTCCTGCCTTCCCCAAACCCCTCTTTCTTCCCAGCATTTTTCCGAGGATTAAACCTCCTCTTGCTCCATTAATAATAAATTTTCCCAGGGCTTTGGTGACCCGGGTGTGGAGCCTCCAGGGAAGCTTTAGTCTTAGCAGGGACATGTATTAGCAGGGATAATAAACGTGAATTATCCTCTCTGCCCACTTTTCCCCTGAACTGGTTGTATCCCAGAGATTTCAGAGCTCCTGCTGGAGGTGGGGTGATCCCTAGAGGTCTGGGATCTGCTGCCCTGGATTTTTACCTCGCTGAGAGGCAGCCACAGATCTACAGCAGCAGGATTTGGGTTTGTTCCCCCCGCGCCAAAAGCCCAGAAAATGCCGCGTAGGCTTTTGCCTCTTGGAGGATTGAAGCCATTCCAAGGCATCCTGCCTGGATTCTCCCCCTCCCCGGTGTACTTTTGGGGAGAGAACTTGTGTTTTCTCCTGCTTGGGTTTTTTGGGGGGAGAACTGTGTTTTCTCCCGGCTTTTTTTTTTCTTTTTCTCTTGCTTTTTTCCCCCCCCCCCCAGCAGCTCTTCCCATCCGGGGAAATCTCTAATCCGTGGCTGGAGCACAAAGCTGTTGGCTCTGGCTTAGGAAGCTTAAAAACCCCTCCCAGGCTCCCCCCTTGTGTAGCTGTGACTGCAGACACGTCACAGGAGCTGCAGGGAGGGACTGGGAAGCTCCTGAAGTCCTCAACTTCACAGGGAGCTCGGGAACGTGGCACCGAGGGCCAGGCTTCCAACGGTGTCACCTTTGGAGGGGACAATGTCCTCCTCCAGGCCTGGCTGGGACAGCATTCCTGTGTCCCCAGGGGTTGGTGCCAGGCTGGATGAAGGGACCCTCGGGATATCTGGTGACATCCTGTCCCCTGTGTGACAGGGTCAGACTCTTCTCCTGAGGGCTGCTCAGAGCTCTGTGGGTCCTCAGCAGGCCCGCACTGCCCATTCCCAGGGAGTCTGGATCCCTGTGGGTTCAGGGGCAGCAAACCTCCCAGTCTGCTCCTGCCTCTTCTCCCAGCTGATAGCACACGGGCAAACAGCCTCAGACTGTGCTAGGAAGCTTTAGCTTGGATTTTAGGGGAGATTTCTTCACTTTCCTGCTGGCTGTTGTCCTTCCCTGAGCCCCAGGGACCCGTTCTGTGTCTCCTGCCCCTCCTGAGCGTGGACCTGGCTGCTCCATGGAGCTTTGCCCAGGCACCACTGACGCCTGCTGGCACAGGCACCACCAGGGACTGGGGAAGTTGTTCCTGCCAGGAATCCTTCCTCATTCCCAGCACCATCTCCGGGCTGTGAAACTCCCTGGCACCTCCAGCCTGTGCCTCACGGGAGATGGGAAATTTATCCTTCTCCACCCCCCTGGCTCCTGCCTCAGAGCTCCTACGTGGAAAACTGGGATTGTAAAGGAAATTTCCCTGCTTGGCCGAGGTGCTGCTCTCAGCAGGGCTTCCCAGAAGGATCATGGGTTTGGGAATGCCAGCTTTGGAAAGGGCAGCTTCCCAAGTACTGGGCAGAGGGAGTGCAGTGAGTGACCAGCAGCCCCCAGGCACCCCCACTGACCTTCCTGTCGCCTCATCCTCGCTGGGGCTGCTGGAAGCAGCGCCAGGAAAAGCCCCAGATGGGTTTTTGGGAATAATTCCCACCTGGAGCTTCATTTCCCAGCCTTGGAAGAACATTCCTGGAATGAGATAAAACCCCAGGTGCGCTCGGTCTCAAACCTGCCACACTCAGGTGGCAGAAATTGGATTTCTCGTCAGGAAATTGCCGGGAAAAAGGTGAATTTGTCTCAAACCTGCCACGTTCAGGTGGCAGCATGTCCTTCCCCTGAGGAAACTGCTGTGGAAAAGGTGGATTTGGGGCTGGAATCACAGTCCGTGGCCAGCCAAGGTTGCGACAACACCT
The DNA here is from genome assembly GCA_037834095.1 of Argya squamiceps. Taxonomy (NCBI): domain Eukaryota; kingdom Metazoa; phylum Chordata; class Aves; order Passeriformes; family Leiothrichidae; genus Argya; species Argya squamiceps. The sequence continues at coordinate 9,770 of JBBMKD010000111.1, forward strand.
CCGGAAGTGGCTCTGCTGCTGATCTGCCAGGAAAACCTTGGGCATCTGTTCATTGCAGCTAAAAAGGGATCCCTCAGCCCCTGCCATCCCCAGGGCTGCTCCAGCTCTGCCACAGGGACACCGTGGAGCCAGGAGGGGAAATATCCCTGGGGTGGGAATGGAATCAGGGAGGGAATGAGAGGAGTGAGCCAGTGGTGAGCAGGGAAAGGCTCCTACCCCACCAACACCCTCGAGGTGGGTTCTGTTCACGGGGAGCTCTCCCTGTGCTTCCCTGGCTCTTGGGAGTCGGGAATTGCTCCTGGGGAGAGGCAGGTTTGCAGCTCGGCAATGGGGATAATGTGTCACTGAGGGATGCTGCTCCTGCAGCCTGCTTTATTTACCCTGGTGCAACCCAGGCTGGAATTCTGCTGGAATTTTGCTGGAATTCTGCTGGAATATCTGCACTAGTTGGCAGGGGCTGTTTCTTGGGAGAGATGCAGCTCTTGCCTCTCCCCTGGAAATAAATTAAAGGCCTGGACCAAAACGAGGGAAATGCAGGTGGTTCAGGGGCTGGGGAGGCCGGGGAGGAATTCCCCAGGCTGAGGAATGTCAGGAAAGCCAGGGGAAAAGGGTGGGATCTACAGCTCCATCCAGCAGAGGAGAGCCTCCTTTGCAGGTGAGGAAGCTGCCCTAAGCTCCTGTGTTCTCTTGCAGGTGAGCACGGGGCCCAGCTGGGGCTGCACAGCGGCAGCGGGGACGGGCTGGGGGACGAGAGTGCCGCCGTGGAGGAGGGGGAGACCAGCCCAGACCCCCAGCCCCAGCAGGGCCGGAAAACACGGAGGGAAGCCTGCACCTGTCCCTACTGCAAGGAAGGAGAGGGCAGGTGAGGCTGCTGCCCACGGCTCCAGCACCAGGAGCACCCTGGCACCCCCAAAGTGCCTCGTTTGGTGGAACTATTTGGGTTGGAAAGGGTCCCTCAGATCATCATGCCCAGCTGTTCTCCCAGCTCTGGCAAGGCCACCTATGTCCCCAAGTGCCACATACAGGTGGCCACCTGGGCACCCCCAGGTCCTTTCCCACCTTTCCAGCCCCAATTCCCTGTGCCTGGAGTGTCCCATGGGGCTGTTGTGAGCCAAGGGCAGGACCTGGCTCTCAGCCTGGCTGAACCTCACCCCAGACCTCAAACCCACCAACTGGGGTCCTGCCTATCCCAGTCCAGCAGATCCAAAGCCCCCCAGGCTGTGTCACCTGCACGCCGAGATCCCCTTGGGTTTAACCCTTTCCCTTCTTGCAGGAGCTCTGGGGATCCAGGGAAGAAGAAGCAGCACATCTGCCACGTGCCGGGCTGCGGGAAGGTGTACGGGAAGACCTCTCACCTGCGGGCACACCTGAGGTGGCACACTGGGGAGAGGCCCTTCATCTGCACCTGGGTGCTGTGCGGGAAGCGCTTCACCCGCTCCGATGAGCTGCAGCGGCACAAGCGCACGCACACAGGTATGGCCTGGAAACCCTGGGAGTTCCCTGGCCTGTGGTGCTGCACGGGGCAGCCTCAGGGATCCAGCCCTGAGATTTCAACGTCTTGGAGCATTGGCCTCGAGCTCTTGGGGCTGAGAGCCTCTCTAGAGCCTGAGTGTTCTCAGGGGGGAACCTTTCCCAAGATCCCAATCCTTTCCCAAAATTCCAACGTCTTTGGAGCGCTGGCCTTGAGCTCTTGGGGCTGAGAGGCTCTCTAGAGCCCGAGCATTATCGGGGGAGAACCTTTCCCAAGATCCCAATCCTTTCCCAAAATTCCAACATCTTGGGGCATTGGCCTTGAGGTCTTTGCTCCAGGGCCTGACCCTTCTCGAGGGCAGGAACCTCTTCCCAAATCCCACCCTTTTCCCTCGATCCCTCCTCCCCATCTCCCCGCTCACCCTGCTCTCCCTTCCCCCCCCCAGGGGAGAAGAAATTCGCCTGCCCGGAGTGCCCCAAACGCTTCATGCGCAGCGACCACCTCTCCAAGCACATCAAGACCCACCAGAACAAGAAGGGAGGCACCACCAGCGTGGGCACCATGAACGTCTCGGCCGTCCCCATGGACACGGCGGGCTCGGCCGAGGGCAACGGCGGCGCCACGCCCTCGGCGCTGATCGCCACCAACATGGTTGCCATGGAGGCCATCTGCCCCGAGGGCATCGCCCGCCTGGCCAGCAGCGGCATCAACGTCATGCAGGTGGCCGACCTGCAGTCCATCAACATCAGCGGCAACGGCTTCTGAGCCCCCGCAGCACTAACCCAGCCCGGCCCCGCTGCCATTTCCCTCAGCGCCCGCCGCCACCTGCGCGCCCCCGGGGGGCTGCGGCCTGCGGCGGGGAGAAGCGGGGAAAGGGAATAAAATGACAAGCGAGGCAGGACTTCCATGACTTTGACAGGTTGTGGCAGGGGCGGGGAGAGGCAAGATGAGGCGCGGAGCCCGGCGTCGCCCAGGGCCGGAGCGGCGCTCCGGGGAAGTTGGCCCGGGTTTGCTGCGCGGGGTGTGAGTGCGCCCGCCGGGCCCCCCGTCCTCCCATCGCGCCCCGCATCCCCTCTTCCCATCCCGCCCCGCATTCCCTCCGCTCCCCCCGATCCCCTGGAATCCGTAAGGAACCGGTGGATCAAGTTTTCCTCTCTCTCTCTCTCTCTTTTTCTCTCTCTCTCTCTCTCCGC
>JBBMKD010000113.1:2582-13186 GCA_037834095.1 Argya squamiceps
TTTTCCATCCCCCTTTTCCATCCCCCTTTTCCATCCCCCTTTTCCATCCCCCTTTTCCATCCCCCTTTTCCATCCCCTTTTCCATCCGCTTTTCCATCCCCTTTTCCATCTCTTTTCCCTCTCTTTTCCCCCTTTCCCATCCCTTTTCATTGCTTTTCCATCCCCTTTTCATCCATTTTTGCCCTTTCCCCCCTTTTCCATCCCCCTTTCCGTTCCTTTTCCCCCTTTTCCCTCTTTTTCCATCCCTTCCCCCCCCTATTTGCTCTTGATCACCTTTTCCATCCCTTTTCCATCCCCTTTTCCACCCCTTTCCCCCTTTTGGGATCACTTTGGGGACGATCCTGTTGGATTTTCCAGAGGACTGGAGTTCCAAGGGGGGATTTTTCCTGATTCCCCCTTTCCCACCCCTTGTCTCTCCCCTTTCCCTCTTTCAGGGTGAGTTTGGGGTGGATCCCATTGGATTTTCCAGAGGACTGGAGCTCTGAGTGGGACTTTTTGGGATTCCCCCTTTCCCATCCCTTTCCCCCTTTTGGGATGGGTTTGGGGTTGATCCCTTTGGGATTTTCCAGAGGACTGGAGCTCGGAGAGGGATTTCTCAGGATTCCCCTTTTCCCATCCCTTTTCCCTTTTGGGGTGGGTTTGGGATTGGTCCCTTTGGGATTTCCCACAGTACTGGAGCTCTGAGTGGGATTTTTTGGAACTGCCCTTTTCCCATTTCTTTTCCCCTTTGGGATTTCCCAGAGGACTGGAGCTCAGAGCGGGATTTCTTGGGATCTTTTCCCATTCCTTTTCCCCTTTGGGGTTTTGCAGAAGACTGGAGCTCAGAGTGGGATTTCTTGGGATTCCCCTTTTCCCATCCTTTTTCCCTTTTGGGAAGGGTTTGGGGTTAATCCCGTGGGGTTTTGCAGAGGACTGGAGCTCTGAGTGGGACTTTTTGGGATTTTTTCCCATCCCTTTTTCCCATCCCTTTTACCCTTTTGGGAAGGGTTTGGGGTTAATCCCATGGGGTTTTGCAGAGGACTGGAGCTTGGAGCGGGATTTCTCAGGATTCCCCTTTCCCATCCCTTTTCCCATTTGGGGTTTTGCAGAGGACTGGAGCTCGGAGTGGGATTTCTTGGGATCTTTTCCCATTCCTTTTCCCCTTTGGGGTTTTGCAGAGGACTGGAGCTCGGAGGGGGATTTCTTGGGATTCCCCTTTCCCCATCCTTTTTCCCTTTTGGGAAGGGTTTGGGGTTGATCCTCTGGCTGTGGGGTTTTGCAGAGGACTGGAGCTCAGAGCGGGATTTCTCAGGATTCTTTCCCATTCCTTTTCCCCTTTGGGGTTTTGCAGAGGACTGGAGCTCGGAGCGGGATTTCTCGGCGTTCCGCCTCGGGGATGTGCTGAACCTGCAGGCCGAGGTGGGCGCCCACAGCCACGTCCCTCTGCGGCTCTTCGTGGACTCCTGCGTGGCCTCGCTGGGGCCCGGCGCCGGCAGCGAGCCCCACTACGCCATCATCGACTTCAACGGGTGTGCTGGGGACACAGGGGATATTTGGGGACATTTGGGGACATTTGGGGACAGTTTAGGGTGAGGGACACAGTCAGGAGGTGATGACAGCTCATCCCATCTCACTGCTCCATCATTGACTTCAACGGGTGTGCCGGTGATGGCAGGGATGTTTGGGGACATTTAAGGACATTTGGGGGCATTTGGGGACATTTGGGGACAATTTGGGGTGAGGGACACGGTCAGGAGGTGGTGACAGCTCATCCCATCTCACTGCTCCATCATTGACTTCAACGCGTGCGCCGGTGACAGCAGGGATGTTTGGGGACTTTTGGGGACATTTGGGGACAATTTGGGGTGAGCGACAAGGTCAGGAGATGGTGACACCTCATCCCACCCCACTGCTCCATCATTGACTTCAATAGGTGCGCTGGGGACAGCAGGGACAGCTGGGGGGGTTTGGGGACATCTGGGGACAATTTGGAGTCTGGGATGTGGTGGTGACACCTCACTGCACCATCATTGACTTCAATGGGTGTGTTGGGGACAGACGGGGACAGCTGGGGACATCTTGGGGGGGTTTGGGGACAATTTGGGGTGAGGGACAAGGTCAGGAGGTGATGACACCTCATCCCATCTCACTGCTTTGTCATCAACTTCAATGGGTGAATTTGAGGAGGTCTGGGGACATTTGGGACCTTTGGGGACTTTTGGGGTCAATTTGGGGACAATTTGGGGTGAGGGACATGATCAGGAGATGATGACACCTCCTCCCGCCCCACTGCTCCATCATTGACTTCAACGAGTGAGTTTGGGGCCTTTGGGGACATTTGGGGTTGGGACATGGTGGTGACACTTCACTGTGCCATCATCTACTTCAACGGGTGGGTCTGGGGAGGTTTGGGGAAATTTGGGGGTTTTTGGGGACATTTGGGGACAATTTGGGATGAGGGACACAGTGAAGACACCTCATCTCACTGCTCCATCACTGAGGGGGTTTGGGAATGTCTGGGGACATTTGGGGACAGCTGGGGACACTTTGGGGTCTGGGAAGTGGTGGTGACACCTCATCCCACCCCACTGCCCCATCATCAACCTCTGCAGGTGAGATGGGGACATTTTGGGGACATTTTGGGGACATTTTGGGGACATTTTGGGGACATTTTGGGGACATTTAGGGATGTGAGGGCACGCTCAGGTGTTGCTGAGCCCTTGTCCCTTCCCTGGGTGCCCTGGGGACCCTTGGGGACACCGTGGTGGCACGGCTGGCTGTGACCCCGCTGTCCCCACAGGTGCCTGGTGGACGGGCGCTCTGATGGCACCAGCTCGGCCTTTGTCACCCCCCGGCCCCGGCAGGACGTGCTGCGCTTCCAGATCGACGCCTTCCGCTTCGCGGGGGACAGCCGCAGCCTGGTACGGCCTGGGGACACCCGGGGACAGCTGGGGACAGCCAGGGACAGCTGGGGACACCCTGGGGACACCCTGGGGACAACCTGGGGACAGCTGGGGACAGCCAAAGCTTGGTAATGGGGACACCCTGGGGACACCAGGGACACCCAGGGACAGCTGGGGACACCCTGGGGACAACCTGGGGACAGCTGGGGACACCATGGGGACAACCTGGGGACAGCTGGGGACAGCTGGGGACACCCTGGGAACAACCTGGGGACATCCTGGGGACAGCCACAGCCTGGTATGGCCTGGGGACACCTGGGGACACCTGGGGACACCCTGGGGACACCCTGGGACACCTGGGGACACCCTGGGGACACCTGAGGATACCCTGGGGACACCCGGGGACAACCTGGGACACCTGGGAATACCTGGGGACACCCGCAGCCTGGCATGGCCTGGGGACACCTGGGGACAGCCAGGGACAACCTGGGGACACCTGGGGACAGCTTGGGACAACCTGGGGACACCTGGGGACACCCTGTGGACAACCTGGGGACATCCTGGGGACAGCCGCAGCCCTGTATGGCTTGGGGACAGCTGGGGACACCACGATGTCCCCAAACCCTGTAGTATCTCCAGCAGTAACAATGGGTGAACATCAATGACAATGGGAGACAATGGGTGACAATCAGTGACAATCAGTGACAATTGGTGACAATCATTGACAGTGGTAGACCATGGGTGACCATGGGTGACCACTGGTGACAATGGGTGACCATGGGTGACAATGGGTGACCATGGGTGACAATAGGTTACAATGGGTGACCACTGATGACAGTGGGTGACAATGGGTGACAATGGGTGGCCATTGATGACAATGGTTGTCAGTGGGCAACAATGGCTGTCAGTGGGTGACAGTGGTGACACTGGTGCCAATGTCCCATCCCCACAGATCTACATCACATGTCACCTGAAGGTGACACCAGCTGAGCAGAGCCCAGACGCGCTGAACAAGGCCTGCTCCTTCAGCAAGGCTCGAAACACGTGAGTGACACTGCGGGGACACCCGGTGACACCGTGGGGACATCGCTGTCACCTCCCCTGCCGGGTGACACTGCAGGGACACTGCTGTCACCTCCCCAGCCCAGTGATACTGTGGGGACACCTCTGTCACCTCTTGGCCCAGTGACACTGCGGGGACAGTGCTGTCACCTCCCTGGCCTGGGTGACACCATGGGGACACTGCTGTCACCTCCCTGCCTGGGTGACACCGCAGGGACACTGCTGTCACCTCCCTGGTCTGGTGACACCACAGGGACACTGCTGTCACCTCTCCTGGCCCAGTGACACTGTAGGGACACTGTTGTCACCTTCCCTGTCCGGGTGACATCGTGGGGACACTGCTGTCACCTCCCAGCCCGGGTGACACCGCAGGGTGTCACTGTTGTCACCTCCCCAGCCCTGCTGTCCCACTTGTCCCCATGTCCCCTTCCCGGCCCGTGTGGCACTGGGTGATTGCTGTGACCTCCCCGACCTGGTTGACACCAGGTGACCGCTGTCCCCTCCCTGGTCCAGTGACACTGCATGACCACTGTCACCTCCCTGGCCTGGGTGACACTGCAGGGACACCGCTGTCACCTCCCTGGCCCCGCTTGTCCCCATGTCCCCTCCCTGGCCTGGATGGCACTAGGTGATTGCTGTGACCTCCCTGATCTGGGTGGTACCATGTGACCGCTGTCACCTCCTTGACCCGGGTGACACCAGGTGACTCTGTCCCCTCCCCGGCACAGGTGGGCACCCGTGGAGGGGACAAGGGACATCTGCAGCTGCTGTGAGCTGGGGAACTGCGGCAGCACGGCCATGGCCCGGAGCCTGAGGCCACCGGAGCCATGGGACAGCCACCGCTACCGGAGACACGGTCAGGGGACACGGGGACAGGGGGACAACGGGACAGGGGGACACTGCAGACAGCAGGGACACTCGGGACATGGGGACAGCAGGAACATTGGGGATGGCAGGGACTGTGGGGACCTGGGGGCACTGGGGACATGGGGACAGCTGGGACAGTGGGGATGGCAGGGACAGTGGGGACCTGGGGGCACTGGGGACATGGGGACAGCTGGGACAGTGGGGATGGCAGGGACTGTGGGGACCTGGGGGCACTGGGGACATGGGGACAGCTGGGACAGTGGGGATGGCAGTGACAGTGGGGACAATGGAGACATGGGGACATGGGGACAGCCGGGACAGTGGGGATGGCAGTGACAGTGGGGACAATGGAGACATGGGGACAGTGGGGACAGCAGGGACAGTAGGGACAGTGGGGATGGTAGGGACATTGGGGACAGTAGGGACAGTGGGGACAATGGAGACATGGTGACAGCGAGGACAGTGGGGTTGGCAGGGACAGTGGGGACAGTGGAGACATGGGGACAGTGGGGACATGGGGACAGTGGGGACAATGGAGACATGGGAACAGTGGGGACATAGGGACACGGGGACAACGGGGACATGGGGACAGCAGGGACATTGGGGATGGCAGGGACTGTGGGGACCTGGGGACAGCAGGGACAGTAGGGACAGTGGAAATGGTGGGGACATTGGGGACAGCAGGGACAGTGGGGACAATGGAGACATGGGGACAGCGACGACAGTGGGAATGGCAGAGAGAGTGGGGACATGGGGACACTGGGGACACTGGGGACAGTGGGGTTATGGGGACAATGGGGATGGCAGGAGCAGTGGGGACATTGGGGACAGTGGGGATGGTAGGGACAGTGGGGACACTGGGAACAGAGGGGATATGGGACAGCAGGGACAGCGGTGACATGGGGACAGCAGGAGCAGGGTGATTCCTCCTCACTGTCCCCTCACTGTCCCTCACTGTCCCCTGCTGTCCCCAGCTGCCACCTCTGAAGCTGACATTGTCATCGGTCCTGTGCTGCTCTCCAGTGACCAACAGGGACAGCGCCCACAGAGCCACCAGGGTGAGTCCTCGTGGGTGACAATGGGTGACAATGTGTGACCATCGATGATAATTGGTGACAATGAGTGACAATGGGTGATAGTTGGGGATAATCAGTGACAATGGGTGACCACTGATGACAATCAGTGACAATCAGTGACAATTCGTGACTGCAGGGACAATGGGTGACCATCAATGACAATGGGTGACAGTGGTGGCTATCAATGACAATGGGTGACAATGGGTGGCAATCAATGACAATCAATGACAATCAATGGGTGACAATCAGTGACCATCAATGACACGGGGTGACACTGGGTGACACTGGGTGACAATGAATGATCACCAATGACAATTGATAACAATGAGTGACAATGGTGGCCATCAATGACAATGGGTGACAACTGGTGACAATCAGTGACAATGAGTGGCCATCAATGACAATGGGTGACAATGGGTGACAATCAGTGACAATGAGTGGCATCCATGATGCTGGGTGACCTTTGATGACAATGGGTGACAAAGGGCAACAATGGGTGACAAAGGGCGACAATGGGTGACAATGGGTGTCAATGGCTGACCATCAATGACAACGGGTGACAGTGGGTGACAGTGGGTGACACTGGGTGACACTGGGTGACACTGGGTGACCATGGATGACACTGGGTGACACTGGGTGACACTGGGTGACACTGGGTTACAATCAGTGACCATGGGTGACAATGGGTAGCAATGGGTGACAATGGGTCAATCATCAATGACGAGAGGTGACAATCACTGACAATCAGTGACAATCGGTGACTGTGATGACAATGGGTGACCATCGGTGACAATGCGTTACAATCTGTGACACTGGGTGACACTGGGTGACAATCCCGGGTCACCTCGGGGTCACTGGTGTCCCTTTGCAGGCACGGTGACAGGTCCGGCCGTGGGGACAGCGCTGGCCTGTGCGGTGGCCGGCGTGGCGGTGGCCGGAGCCGTGCTGGCCATCGGCCTCAGGCGCCGGAATTCCCAATAAACCAGAGGACAAAGGGAATTTCCAACAAACCCCACAAGGACAAACAGAATTCCCAATAAAATCCTGGAGGATTTCTCAATAAATCGTAGGACAAAGGGAATTTCCAATAAATCCCACAAGGACAAACAGAATTCCCAATAAATCCCGGGGGACAAATGATGTCCAAGGGGTCACTCTGGGGAGGAATCCTGGGAATGGGGCAGGGAGGGTGACCAGGCCTTTCCCAGTGTCCCCAATCCCATCCCAGTGTCCCCATTCCCACTGTCCCCATTCCCAGTTTCCCCAGTCCCATCCCAGTGTTCCCATCCCCATCCCAGTGTCTCCAATCCCGATGTCCCCATTCCATTCCAGTGTCCTCAGTCCCATCCCAGGGTCCCCAATCCCAGTTTCCCCACTCCTATTCCAATGTCCCCAGTCCTGGTGTCCCCATTCCTGTCCTGGTGTCCCCAGTCTCATTCCCAGTGTCCCCATTCCCATTCCCAGTGTCCTCAGTTGCATCCCAGTGTCCCTAATCCCAGTATCCCCATTCCATTCCAGTGTCCCCATTCCCATCTTGGTGTCCCCAATCCCAGTGTCCCATTCCAGTGTTCCCATTCCCAGTGTCCCCAATCCCAGTCCCAGTGTCCCCATTCCAGTCCCAGTGTCCCCAGTCCCAATCCCAATGTCCCCGGTCCCAATGTCCCCAGTCCCAATGTCCTTAATCCTGGTGTCTCCATTCCAGTCCCAATGTCCCCAGTCCCATTCCCACTGTCCCCATTCCAGTCCCAATGTCCCCAGTCCCAATGTCCTTAATCCTGGTGTCCCCATTCCAGTCCCAATGTCCCCAATCCCATTCCCAGCGTCCCCATTCCCATCCCATTCCCAGTGTCCCCATTCCTGACCCCATTCTCAGCCCCCAAATTTCTCAAGTCCCAAAACTTCCCAAATCTCTCTGGGCTTAGAAAAGTTGGGAAAACACAAAAATCCCCTAAAACCCCCCAGGATTTCCCTCCTGCCCCCAAATTCCCAGAGCTATTCCTTTCTCCTCTTGGGGACATTCCCAAAAACTTCCCAAAGATTTGTAAGATCATGAGGATTTTATAGAACATTGTGGGCGGTCCCTACTTTTATTCCAGCCTTGGATTCCCTCGAGAAATGGGGAAAAAAATGGGAATAACAGAAAAATTTGGGATAAAAAAGATTCCAAAGAGTTCTTGTGGCTTCCCCGCTTTTTATTGGGAAAAGGGGGAATTTTGGGAACACGTCGGAGCCACCTTGGGAATTTCCTGGGAAAGGGGACAGGCGACGGTCCTGGGATTTGGCTGCCATCAGGATCTGTGGGGAAAAAATGGGAAAATCCCAGAAAATTCCATGGGAAAGGAGCAAAACCCCAATTCCCACCCCAAATCCCAGAAAATTCCATGGAAAAAGGAGGAAAATCTCAAATCCCAGAAAATTCCATAGGAAAGGAGCAAAATCCCAATTCCCACCCCAAATCCCAGAAAATTCCATGGAAAAAGGAGGAAAATCCCAAATTCCAGAGAATTCCATAGGAGAGGAGCAAAATCCCAATCTCAAGTGGGCAAATCCCAGAAAACTCTGTGGGAAATTCAGAAAACCCCAAATCCTGTTTTTTTCCCTGACCTTCACCACTAAAAATGTGCTGGAAGAGCTGGGAAAAAAGTGGGGAAAAAGTGGAAAAAAAGCAGGGAAAAAGCCAAAAAAGCAGGGGGAAAAATGCGGGAGAAAAACCAGAAAAAATGTGGGGAAAAAAGTGGGAAAAAAGCAGGGAAAAATGGGAAAAAACAGGGTAAAAAGCAAAAAAAGCGGAAAAAAGCTGGGAGAAAAGCAGGGAGAAGAATGGAATAAAAGTGGAAGAAAAGTGGAAAACAATGCAGGGAAAAAGCAGGAAAAATAGTAGGAAAAAAGTGGGGGAAACACGGAACAATATGGGGGAAAAGCAACCAAAAAACCAGGAAAAATATGGGGGAAAAAAGCAGGAAAAAGGCGGGGAAAAAAAAATCAAAAGAGTGGGAAATATTTGGAAAAAGGCAGAAAAAAGAGTGAAAAATTTGGATAAAGTGGGAAAAAGGCCAAACAAGGGGAAAATCAGGAAAAAATATGGGAAAAAAGCAGGAAAAAGTGGGAAAAAATCAGTAAAAAGCTGGAAACAGCAGAAAAAAGTGGGAAAAATTTGCAAAGAGTGGGGGAGAAGCAGAAAAAAGCAGTAAAAAGCAGGAAAATTTCAGAAAAAAGCAGGGGAAAAGCAGGAAAAAGTGGGAAAAAATCAGTAAAAAGCTGGAAAAAAGCAGGAAAAGCAGGAAAAATGCAGCAAAAATTCATTAAAAAGTGGGGAGAGAAAGCAACAAAAAAGGCAGTAAAAATTTGGAAAAAGAGGGAAAAAAATCAGGAAAGATTCATTTAAAAAGTGGGGAAAAAAGCAAAAAAAGTGAAAAAAGGGGGGGAAAATAAATTTAAAAAGTGGGGGAAAAAGCAGAAAAAAGCAGGAAAAATTCAGTAAAAAGCTGGGAAAAAGCAGGAAAAATGCAGCAAAAATTTATATAAAAGTGGGGGAAAAAAACAATAAAAAACCAGTAAAAAGGCAGTAAAAATTTGGAAAAAGAGGGAAAAAAATAAGGAAAGATTCATTTAAAAAGTGGGGAAAAAAGCAAAAAAAGTGAAAAAGGGGGGGAAATTAATTTAAAAAGTGGGGAAAAAAGCAGAAAATAGTGGGGAAAAAGCGGAAAAAAGCAGAAAATAGTGGGGAAAAAGCAGAAAAAAGCAGGAAAAATTCAGAAAAAAACCAGATAAAAGTAGGAAAAAAGGAAAAGGAGCCCAAATGCCAGATTTTTTTTGGGAAGGGAATTCCATACTGGGCGATGCGGCAGTTGGAGGCGGACACGAAGCGCCCGGTGTAGTGGATGTGGCACCGCACCACGTTGTTGGTGAAATCCGATTCCAGCACCAAATATTTGGGGTTGACTTGGACCTGGGATGAGGGAAAAAGAGGGAAAAGGAATCTGGAAAATCAGCGGGAAAAACCAAAAAAATCCAAGGGAAAATCAAGTGGGAATGAGGAATGGGGAGAAAATGTCTGGGAAAAGGGAAAGCCCAAAAAGATAAGGGAAAAAAATTCCCCAGAACAGGAAAAAGGGAAGGGAAAAAAATCCCCCAAATTAACAGGGAAATGCGAAAGTCAGGGAAAACGCCCAAAATTTAACAGGGAACAGAGAAGGGAAAAAAATCCCAAAGATGAACACGGAACTGGGGAAATCAGGGGAAAATATCCCAAAATTAACAAGAAAATGCAAAAATCAGCAGAAAAAAAATCCCCCCCAAAAATCCCAAAAATTTTACCAAAGGGAAAAGAAAAGGGAGCAAAAAAAATCCCAAAAATCAACAGGGAAAATTAGGGAAAAAACCCCAAAACAGGGAAAAGAGAAGGGAAAAAATTCCTAAAAATCAAGATGAAAATGGGGAAATCAGGGGGAAAAAAATCCCAAAAATTAACAGGGAAAATCAGGGAAAATCAGGGGGAAAATCCCAAAAATAAACAGGGAAAAGAGACGGAGAAAAAAAAATCCCAAACATTGAGAGGGAAAAGGGGAAATCAGGGAAAAAAATTCCTAAAACAGGGAAAAGAAAAGGAAAAAAATCCTAAAAATCAAGAGGGAAATGGGAAAATCAAGATGAAAATGGGGAAATCAGGGGGAAAAAAATCCCAAAAATTAACAGGGAAAATCAGGGAAAATCAGGG
>JBBMKD010000115.1:0-25742 GCA_037834095.1 Argya squamiceps
AAACTTCCTCCCCCACCTCAGCTGGGGGAAATCTGTGCAAACCTGCTCCCAGCAAAGGGGTCTGTGGGCTACAGCCTGCTCCACTCCGAAGTCATCCAGAGATGATTCTTAGCAGGGCTGCTGGGTTTGGCTCACATGCTTTTCCTTGTTTCCTTGTTTGTTTCAGGTGATTGAAGAGTGGGTTTTCCCTTTATCTAATCTCAGCATTAGATAAAGGGAACTTTCAGTCCAAAGTGCCAGACAGGTGTCTTCAGGGAGGCTTCTTTAGTTAAACAGTTAAACCCATTCTTTCTTTAAACAGTTTTTGATATAGGCATGAACTATGTCAGTCTCTGACAATGTTATGAAAAAAATAGCAGCCAATGCAATATTCTGGAAAGATCATTAAACTTTATTTATATTGGACCAAGAGTAATCTCGAAGGATTGCACAAAGCACAGCCTTCCCTAAGCACCTCCACAAACCATCATTGTGCAATGTATAACAGAGGAAAAAATAGCTCTGGACAAAAAAAATGTATCTGTAAGCAAATGCACAAAGTAGCCTTGGGCAGCTGACATGCATGTGACACACAAATCTCTGTTGCTTTCATTCTCCCTCTTCTTCAAGAAGAGAGAAACAGTTTTTCTTTGCTCATTTTGTCTTAAACCATAACTTAAGTGTTATTCTTTACAGAGACTGAGTCTGGATTATAAATGCATAATGCATTATAATATGCATAAATGTATTATAATATGCATCTAGTGTGCATTCTGTAATCTATTAAATAACCCTAACTACTCATTAATACATTTGATGTTCTCTTCAAATAATGGTTAGAGAGGCTTCAGGCTCAGATAAGGAATGGCAAATCTTTCTGTAACACAAGAACTTGAATATTGTGACCAAAATTCTGGTGATGTTTTCACTTCTTCATCTTAGCTAGCCTCAAAGTCGTTCAACCACCATTACTGTGTTCTGTTTATTAGCTACTAGTAATGTTCAAGTTCAAGACACTCATAAATTCTGGAGTCTTGAGTGAGACCTGATTTGGCATAAATCTGTCGAAATCCATCATTGTCAGTTTCCACTGCCTCACAACTACAATTATTTACTTTTAAATTACTTTTAAATTTACTTTTAAATTATTTACAGTTTAAATTACTAAGTTTGAATTCTTTTTTTTCAAGCTCTTCAGTGTTAACCCAGTGCAACAAGAACAGAATTAAAACGCCATTTGCAATTATTTTTCAGAATTCAACATATGAACATACAAAATAAAAAAAATCTTTATCTAACCTAATAAAGGGTGAAATAACAAATTTATGATGAGAAATTGGAAAGGGACTTGCTCTTAGAAGGAGCTAAACTTTTTTTCTGGTTGATGCTCTCTCTTCAGAAAGAGCTGCATATTATTTAAAGTTGCACAGGGGCTGCACCTACCTTGATAACAGTAGAACATCTTTATTATGTAGTAAGTATAACCAACTTCTCTAGCTGTCAATGTTCATCTAAGGAATTTTTTCTTTTCCCTTGTGCCTGGCCTATGACAGACAACATTAACTTCAGAATTATAAAACATATAAAACGAGGGGAAAAAAAGGAAAAATTCTCATCTCACTATCCATTCCATACCTCATAGAATTTACATTAGTAAAGTATGTCACAGAAATGTACATACTTTGATAGTTTGGAATTCATAGAATCATAGGGTCATAAACGGTCTGGGTTAGAAGCAATGAACCTTAAAGATCATTGGGTTCCAACCTCTCTGCCATAGGCAGGGCCATCTTGCATCAGACCAGGTTTCTCCAAGCCCCATCCAACCCAGACTTGAATACTTCTGTGGATGGGACATTCATAACTTCTGTGGGAAACCTGTCCCAGTCCCTCACCACCCTCACAAAACAGATTTTTTAAATATCTAATATAAATCTACTTTCTCTCATTTTTAAACCATTCCCCCTTGTCCTATCACTACATTCCCTTGTAAAAAGTCTCTCTCCATTTTTCTTGTAGGGTCGCTTCAGGTACTGGAATGCTGTAATTAGGTCAACCTTCTCTTTTCCAGGCTGAACAATCCAAATTCTCTCAGTCTTTGCTTGTAACAGAGGAGTTCCATCTCTCTGATCACCTTGGTGTCCCTCCTCTGGACTCTCCCCAGCAGCTCCATGTCCCTCCAGTGCTGGGATCCCAGGGCTGGAGGCAGCTCTGTAGGTGGGCTCTCACCAGAGCGGGGCAGAGGGGCACAATCCCCTCCCTCCCCTGCTGCCCACGGGGCTTTGGATGCAGCCCAGGACACACTTGGCTTTCTGGGCTGGCAGTGCCCATGGCTGGCTCATGTCCAGCTCTCACTCATCTGCATCCTGTTACATCCTGGTCACTCAAATCCAGGGTCAAACTAAAGTTCTTTTGCTCTGAATAGACAAAAATGTTTATAATTTCTGATCTTCTCAAGAGGTAAAAACCACACAAAAGGTTACTAGTAAATCATAGAAAATTAAGGAACATTAACAAAAAGAGTGAATACAATACATCAGTTATCACAGCATAGACTTAACCCAGTGAACATAGAAAACCTTTAAACCCATTTGATGTTATGTTCTATGAGAAGAGCTAGAAGAAGAAGAAAGGGAGAAAACCAGAAAGATAGGAAAGATGTAGAAAAACAGACATAGCTATCGAGTCCTGGCTTCCAGGCCTGTAAAACTCCAAAGTGAAGGTAAGATTAAAGAACAACATGCTTGCCTCGTGGTCAGCCTTCTTAGAGACCCTTCCTCCCAGCTGGGATTTTTGGTTGCTTGGCCACTCTGGGGCTGGGTTGGGAAACACCTGGGCACTGCCTCCATTGTGCCATGACTGATGGACACTGTGAGGCTGGGGAATATGGGGTACAGGGCACCACCTCACCAGAGCAAGGTCCCTACCACACCCATTCCCTACCACATATTCCAAGCCCCCAAGATGTCTCAAAACAGATTACTTTCTCCAGTCTTTAACACACCCCCAAGTCCCTCTAGGCTGAGCTGCTCTCGATATGTTCATCCCAGTCTGTGTTGGCACTGGGCTTACTCTGACCCAGGAGTTGCAGCACCAGCACTGTTGTTAACCCTCATGGGATTCCTACGGGCCACTTACCAAGCTTGTCTAGGTCCCTCTGGATGGCATCCTGTCCTTCAGGTGTGTCAACTGTACCACTCAGCTTGGTTATCATCTGCAAAATTGCTGAAGGTGCATTCAAACCCTTCATCTCCGTCATTAGTATGGATATTAAATAATACTAGTCCCAATATGGACCTCTGAGGGGCAGCACTTTTCACTAATGTCCAGCCAGACTCTACTGGATGAGCCAATGACTGCTATCCTCTAGATGGAACCAGTTCTTCATCCAGAAAACAGTCCACCCATTAAATCCATCTGTCTTCAATTTAGAGAATAGAAAGTTATGGGGGACTGTGCCAAAGGCTTTAAAGAAGTTCAGATAGATGACATTTGTAACTCTTCCCTTGTCCTCTGATGTAGTCACTCCATCATAAAAGACCACCAAGCTGACCCAGCAGGATTTGCCCTTGGTGAAGCCATTCTGTCTGTCTTAGATCACCTTTCTGTTCTCCATGTGCCTAAACACAGCTTCCTTATGATCTTCCCAGGCACAGAGGTGAGGTTGGCAGGTTGGTAATTCCCAGGGTTCTCCTTTCTACCCTTTTAAAGATGTGTAAAATGTTACTCTTTTCCACTCACCTGGAACTTCACCTGACTGCCATGGCCTTTCTAGTACTCTGGAGAATGGTATAACACTACATAAGCCAATTTCTTCAGGTCTCTCAGATGCATCTTACTCAGCTGCAGACTTATGTCAGGGGGTCAGAAACCTGATCTTCTCTTACAGTGGGAGGGACTTTGCTTCCCCAGTTCCCATTCTTCTCTTCATTGATTTGAGAGGTTTGGGAAGAGAAATCATCACTGAAGACTGAGACAAAAGGGGTATTGAGTACCTCAGCCTTCTCCTCATCAGATGTTACCAGTTTTCCAGCATTGTCTTTGGATATACACCTTTTTGATATTCCTTTTCCAGTTAACACAACTGTAGAAAGCCCTTCCTGTTACTGTGTTCTTTGCCAGCTTCGGTTCCAGCTTTACCTTGGCCTTGCTCTTCCCATCCTTAAATACATCTCTACACTCTTCCCAGGTCACCTGCCCTCGCTTCAACAACCTGAGCATTTCTTCTTCCCTTTTAGTTTTACCAGCAGGTCCCAACTCAGCCATGCTGGGCTCATGTCTTCCTTGCCCAATGTCTTGCTCTTGGGGATTGTTATCTCTTGCACTCTATTGAAGACTTCCTTAAAGATCTGCCAGCTCTGTTCCACCATCTTGTCCCTGAGGGAAGTTTCCCAGGGCATCCTATTGGCTATCTTTGAAGAGTTTAAAGTTTGCTTTCCTGAAGTTGAGGTGTCTAACTTTACTGCTTAACTGTCCTACATCTCTCAGAACTGCAAACTCCACCGGTGCATGTCACTGCAGCCCAGTGCTGATGTCTCCAAACAGCTTCCTCATGTTGGTGACCAACAGATCCACCATATCTCCTCTGATAGAGCTGTTATCCGGGACAGAAAGTTACCCTCCATGCATTCCAGGAGTCTCCTGGATTCTCTACAGCTGGCTGTACTACTTTCATGTAGTCAGAGTAGATGTCAGAGTAGCTGAAGTCCCCCAGCAGGACAAGAGGCTGTGAGCACAATGCATCCAGGCAAAGCCTGCAGCAGGAAGGCTTTCTCAATAGGCTCCCCTTCATCAGGCAGCCTGTTGTAGACACCAGCCATGAGGTTCCCTTTGTTACATCAGTCTCTGATACTTACAGACTTTCAACCTGGTGTGTCGCAGGAACTATGCAGGAGTAAGCCACAAATTTTGCCAAAATCTCAAACTTTTCAGAATCAAATAAAAGGTGGTTGGTTTCGACTATTTTTAATTCTACATCAAAATTGAGATGGCTTGTCATCTTAACTTTTTTGAAGTACTCTAATTAAGCACAGTTTGCATGTTGATGAACAGTGGGAAGAAAAAGAGCAGCTTGAAATGAAGAAAGCAGAGGAGATGCTAAGTTTGCTCTTTTCAAAAACAACAGTCCAGCTAAAGCCTGTGCTACATGTTACTTTGAGCAGATAATACAAATGAAGCAATGATCGTAACACTCATGTGAGTCAAAGATATACAAGGTCTTCAGTGGGCATAGGTGCAGAGCTGGCAGCTAGAATGGCTCAATGACCAGCAAAAGAGAAGGCAGCTCAAATGCCGTATCATCCCTAGAATCAGATAAAACATTCTGTTATCAGCAGAGGGGCACAACTTTAAAAGCCTGCCATTGAAAACAATAGTTTTGTCTCATGTATTTCAGTTTGAGAACAAATAAATTCCCAGTCATGGTCTAAAACTACCAAAACTCTGAAATATTCTAATCTACACCAGAACACCAGCAAGTGTTAAAATCATAGCAAAGTGTTAACACACAGTTAAAATCATAGCAAATTAGCAACACAAAACTCAGTGAAAAAAAAATCCCAGCTGAACAGAGAAGGATTCTAGGTATCTGCACAAGATGCTTAGAGCACAGCCCAGGCAGTCAAATAGGAAGTGAATCTCATCAATGCAGAGATTATGTAAATTATAAACCCAAATGTTTTTTATTTAGGTAAGACATGGTGGTCTTCCTTGTGCTCAGATAGCTCCATGTGTAGAGACACAGCTAGACATCAATGGAAGGAGACATGTAGTAATGGATAAGTGGCTAACCCTTAAATCCTATTGCAAGAAAGATATCAGTATTGTTCAAAACAAAAAAAGAGTGATACTTATAAAATGAGGAGTTCTAAAGTTCATGCCATCATTGATTCTTCCTTTTGAGCATCAATTTATCTACATTTTAATGTCAGTTTTTCCTTTGAAACACACTAATGTCATTTAACATCTAGTGTTTCACAAGCAGGTCATACAGTTTTAGTATAGCACTTTTAGATCTGACAAAAAAAGGAAGGGGTGAGTACAGAAAGGGACAGGACTGTGTTTCATTCCAGCTATTTAGCAAGAATACCACCTAGTTTGTTTCTCTGTGCAGATGTTACCTCAAAGATTAATAGAAATTCATCTGCCATTTCAAATTCAAAATAAACAGGTATATAGGAAGATTGACATAAATTAAGCAGAAGGCTGTGGAAGACTGTAGAGGAATTTACTTCTTAGCTTATTAAAATGGCATCTAACATACTAGTAATCAACCTATAATCCAACAGGAATCAGGCACCTATGTTAATGCATTTCTTTGGGGCACAGAGTAGGATTAATTCAGAATCACCATTTCAGTGATTTAATATGCAATTTCCAAACCACCTGGAAGGATCCTGAGACACCTCATTCATAAGTTTATTAATTTTTAGAGCTTAAGAGCAAATGTCAGCCTACTATTACAGGCTATTCAAGTCAATATACAATTCACTTTAAATATTAGTTTTATGAGACTATATAAAGATTGCTTATTTATCAAATGTATATTAATCTATAAACAAAATGCAAATCTATAAATATTTGCATTTTATATTTTGAATTTTTAAGAAAGCCAAAATTAAAATTATAAGATTGATTTGTGTAGATTATAATACCTCCTTCCAGAGTGATAATTACTCTTCAGAAATATGACCTACTCTTGAAGATTGTAAATTGATGTTTCTTATGGCCCTATTAAATTTACATAATAAAGTCAGACCAACAGTACCACACTTATAAAAACTATATTAGTAGACTCATAGGGTGCAGTTGGAATTTAACTATTTGAAATTAGTTGCCTGAAGCTTTGCGGTGTGTAAGTGAACTCTATTGCCACCTACTGACCAAACTGACAGGAAGCTCTCCTTTTGCATGCATGAAGGACAGAATCATCCTATTGTACCACACACAGATTTCAGAGGAAAATTCACCAATTCTCCGGACAATAACCCTTAAAGTGAAAAGTACTAGATTCCACTTGCCAGCATCAACCAAACTCCATATTTAATGCAGCCACTCTCAGAAAGGGCAGGGAATTAATGAGGTGTGAAGGAAAGCAGGAAACATATTTCACTGTTGTAACAATAATTTTGAAGATAAAATAACTAATTGTACTGAGCTCTCATTTTGAAGTGCCATGAAAGTAAACAACTGTAGAAAGTCTGCTATTGACAGCATTGTAAAGATGTTCTCACATGTTTGTCCACTCAAATGACAGATGCATTTTAGGTCTCTTCTAAAGACCAGTTTTCATAAATGTCTTTTTACAAGTTCTGTTAGCATTTTAAAGGTGGGAATATTGCTGAGGTGGTTTAAAATAGATCTCATGCTCTTTACGCAGTTTTCTGCCAGACACAAAGCACAAATGCCTGCCTGCACTGCCACCGTCCCAATTCGTGGTGCAGCAGTGCCGCTCAAACCCGATGATGCTGCCCTCTAGATACGTGCTGACACATGCTGGGGGGCACTGGGAGGGCAGTCTTGACAATCAGCTGCCCGCAGTCAAGGGGTCTGTCCTTTATATGAAGAGAAATGCGTTCATGACTTGTGACCCTCAGAATTGCAAAGGACCCCCAAGAGTTCAATTAAAAATTCTCACCTAGTTTTAACATGCTTTTGGCATGTAGCTCCTTTTTTTTTCCTGAGCCTTAACTAGCCTTCCACAAAACAAACAAACAAACAAACAAAAAACAAACCCCACACACATCAAAAGCACATCATCTCATAGTCTAACTAAAGGTAATAATCTAGCTAAAGGTGACAAGTTTATTTGTCAGGAAAAAGAAATTGCTTTCACTAATCATACATGAAGAAAAAGCCTCACTTTTCCTACTACTTGGAAGTTTTAAGTTATTCTAACTTGAATTAATTAACAAGTTTTAGCCCATTGCAAAAGATTAGTTTCCCCTTTTCACGTTTTTGTGATCTACAATGTATGTTTTAGGGTTCCCTATGCTACTGTGTGAGGATTTGCAAAGTAGCTATTTGTAAAGTAGCTAAAGTAGTGGTATTCCTTTACTGTGGTTAGTTGGTTGATTGCTATTATGGATTGTAGGTTTTTTACTTTTTCATTACAAATGATTGACAGAAAAGTGACATCCTGGCTACATACATGGAATCACAGAGTCATAGAATATCTCAGGTTGGAAGAGACACATAAAGATCATTGGATCCAACTCCTTTCTCCCTGTAGGACAGCCTAAAACTAAACCATAAATATATAAACTTATCTGAGAGATGAGGAGAAAACAGCAGTTCATATCCACAGTAGCAAGTGCCCTAGAAGCCTGTTTAACTACACAAAATCAAAGCCTCAGAAATAGGTGAGTGTCAAACACAATAACTCCTTTTATCTTTGAAGAAATCACTTGGAAGCCTGGTTTTATTTGAGATAGTACCTCTCTTTCAAGGTGTTTTAAATACTTGACATTAACAAATTTTAAAAAGACAACAAATTTTCAAAGATGACAAAATCTTGCCACATTAGGGATATCATGCATATTCGAAATGCTTCATGCAGAAATCAATTCAATAGAACATACAATAGTAGCATAATATCAGCATTTCCATAGGCTTTATGTAGCACACTGCTTCAATATTAAATTATCAGGCTTTATTTTAGCTGCTGGTTCTCTAGACTGTAGTCACAAAAATACTGGCAAGACTGTAAAATCATTTTACTTTTTTTTTATAGTAAAACACAATTCATCAGATGTGTGTATATTTTTGTCATCTCTGGGCAACTGATAATAATTTATCTGCAGCCTGAAAACTTGTATCTCAGAAACTCTGGATGACTATATATCATCAGAGTCCTTCCCAGCCCTTTCAGATAGTTGATCTCATTTTATCTTCACAATATCATTGCAAACATAGGGAAATTATGACATTTACAAACGGGAAAGTGAAATACAGAAAGACTGAGGATTACTCAAATGAAGCAGCAAGACTCTCACAGTCATCTTGTCTATAATCAACAACATAGACTAATACCTACCTACACCTGGTCGCTGCTTATGCCTATTTGGATTTGAGGTATTACTCTCTTTGGAAGCACCTCCTTCTCCTCAGCTGAGCAAGACTAATATTACAAGAAGCCGTTGGGAAGGCATTCCACTTCTTCCTCATTTCCCTGTCTTCTGTTATCTCAGCTGCATGGCGCCGTGACTTAATTTCTAGCTGACAAAAGGTGCTAGAGAATTAATTCAGTAAAGCAATGGGTGGTAATATCCTGCCATTCAGTGAGTTAGGTCAGCCTGGTAAAGAGTCAAGGCTGGTCTCAGAGGAAGAAAACCATAATCTCCCCTTCAGTAACATGAATTGTATGGGCAGCAGACCTTTTCAAAATTTCAGTCCCAAGATGATTAGGCAGTGCCTGAGTGATTGTTGGGTACACTGTAGGTTAAACTACTCCAGGAGGAGGGATCAACACTACAACTTCAGCTCAGAGCAACAGAAAAGAAAATTTCTTTGAAAGAGCAAGCAGCTGCTTCACTCTAACAGAGCTGTTGTTGACTGTTCTGCTATGCATCCCATCAGTGTAACTCCTGATCAAACCATGAGCCATCTTCCTTTTTGAAATAAGAACTGTCTAAGAAAGAAATTTTTCCTCTTAAGGGAATTTTATGCTCACAAGCTGAGAAGCTACAGAACAAAACTATGGCAACTACTAGTCTCATTTTAATATATAAGTGGGGTTTCGTGTGCAAAGTGCAATCTAAGGTCTTTAAAATATTAATCCAAAGAGATACAAAAAACCATAAAAGAAATACTATTACATGTACTTTGTAAGTTTCCTGTTAACATTCTTTTAGAAATGCTCCCACAGAGCAGATATATTGATATTTTAAAATCTACATGGAAAATCTACATGGAAAATCTACATGGAAACTCCATGGAACAATCTAAGCTAAGACAGTAAAGTCAAAGATTTGTTTTTCTGTATAGCTGGAAGAAAATAAACTGATAGCAATATGCAATCAGTTCAATCTCTCCTGAAAGTCCATGATTTATGTTACACAGATATCCAAATGCTACATGTCTATGCCCTATTTCTAATATAAATGATAGCCTATTTCAGGTTGACAATTTGTTTCAGTGAAAAAAAAAAATTCATGAATCCAGGTCTAACAAGGTAGTTCACAAAATGTAAACAGTGCCTCAATACTTTTTATTTCAAATAGCATTTAGCTCACATACAACATTTTATAGGAAGAAACTGAAGTTTCTGCATTCCCTAGACCTGTTTCCTTTGACTGTGTGCTGATAAAAAGTTAATGATGTAACAGTTACTCAAAGAGGGTTTTAAAATAAGTATATTGTACTCTACCCAAGCATATTCCCTGCTCTAACTGCTTTTCTTGAAATCTCTTTGTCAGTTATTCTACAATGTCTAGGAGCACCAAGAAAAATTCAAACTACCTTCATGTTATAGGGGAGAAAAAAAAAAAGGTGCAGCAGGGAATGTCCTGCTTACAAGTAGAAGAAATAGACTGCAGATGATAGAAAATAATGAACAGGGATCAATAGAAAGCAGATCTACGTTTTCACACGCTTTGCCTAGCACATATCCCAGGTCTATCTACTTCCAATCCTGTTTGCTGCTGTTGCAGAAGAATGTAACAAACAGGTTAGGCATCTGCTCCAGGTTTCTTAGTCACTCATGTTGCTTCTCAATAGATGAACCTGGCCAAAGAGTACATGTAGGTGCAACAAGTATGACAAAAGAACAGTATCACCTAACAGCATCACTGGCAAAGTAACAGTCTGAAGAAGGTAGATAGATGGAAAACAAGAGCACTGGAAGTCATGTGCAAGAAGACAGGATTCCTGAGAAAAGGACAAGGTTATAAGAATGTGGGTAGGGGTCCATCTTGGCCAGCCCTCACTGGCAGCCATAGAAAATTATTTATTTAGGGTATATCCTCATTTAAAGATCATTATATGTGATTTTTTAAAAATCCCTACTGAACCTCTTGATGCTGTGTGTCTCTACAGTCTACTGAAGCAAAAGTAGTGCCAGTTTTGTAGGAAAAAAAGGGGGGGGGGGGGCTTTACTTTTTTAAGTACTCTTCTTACTAGCTATTTCCTACTAGTTTAAGGAGTGCCTCTGATTTTTGGACTTGCCAAAAATAGTGTTATAACTTTGTAAGACTTGATTACATTGCTCCTCATCTCTCTTGTCCAGTAGCTACTCCACCAGCTCTTTCAATCTTACCTTTCAGGGCAATTGCTCCACTCTCTAAATAATAGGACAATAGCATCGTACACTGTAAAGAAAGACAGAAATCAGGTAAAAGCATTTCACAGTTTTAAAAATTAATGGTTTCATATTTCTCAAGAAGAGGAGAATTTTCTGTTTAGGATAGGCAGAAGAGATTATTTCAGAAAACCTAGTTGATTTAAATTTATAATTGGAGTATCTGTATTTTTTTTTACTGTGCTTAGTTACAGGGAAGATATTACCCATGTGGCTCAAGTCCACTATTCAGAGTTGTTATCTTTGCCCAGTTAATTACTTGGCCATTATATACATCAATAATATTTGCAGTGTTGTTCCCCATTTCTTAAGCAGCAGATGTTAATAGAATCTATAGTTCATTTTCTGAATGAATGGAGAATATATATGTATGATCAGTGACTAACAATATTCCAAAGAGACCTGGGATTATTACACTGTGCACAAGTAGTGTATTTTTTGTTGATCTGCATTGAAAATATTGGTCTTTTTTGTTATTCTGAGCCATACTGCCTTTGTTTTTTCTCTTACAAAATCGACTTTTAGCTTCCATAAGAAGGTTTTAGTCCCTTAACTGTGGACACACTGTGATCCAACTGCATTATTAAAGCTTAGAAACAACAGAGAAAAAATACTTTTCTTTTCTGTACTGTTCTGCAGATAATTAGGCATTTTGGACAAATGGCTTTGTTAAAAATTTAAATATTATTACAAATTATTACAACACCACATCAGCCTTGAGCAGTTTTGAAACTGACTGTAGTGTTTACTAGATGATTTACAACCTAGCTTCAATATGTTACACAATGATTTCATCATCTTCTCTGATTATTATTTATTGTGAAAATCTCACCTGTCAGAATAGGGTTCTGTTGTTGCCAGTTTATGATCACTGTCTATAATGAAATGAAACTCCAACTTGATTTTAGTTTTCAACCTTCTTCTTTTGTATACTACAATTTGCACACAGCTAAGAAGCAAGGGTGAATTAATACTCTTCTCAGGCAAACTTTTCCATTTTATTTCCTATAAAGTTCATTTACTTGTATCAAACTCTTTTGTAGACACATAGCAGGAAAACCTAGCCCTGTCATTCTGTCTCTGAAGAAAAGAAAATCTCTGAATCTGTTCTCACACCTTTACTTAAATGGGCCAGCTTGTCGTGAACAGTTCATCATCTGAGACTTTACCACAAGTTGCAACATTCTTATAAGCCCTTCTCAAGTTTGTAATAGAACAAGGAATTTTCTCAAAAAAAAAAAAAAAAAAAAAAGGCAGTTAAACAGCAGCATGTACTCATTCTTATCGACACCTTCTCTTGTGGACAGGCAGTTTCCCAAGACAAGGTAACTAGCTCTCTGATAAACCCAGGCTTATTTTTTTTTTCTCCTACCCAAAGAAAATTTCTGCCTGGAAATATCTATTTATGCACTCTTACTCTTGTTTTGTGCAAGTGAAAAAAAAAAAACCTTTCCTGGAAGCAGTCCCATGTGTTCTGCAAAATCCTGTAGGTAAGGTATCACATTAGGAAGATCTGAGCTCTTCTCCTTGACACATGTTTTTGTGTACTTCAATTTAATACTTAAACTTCAGCATTTACTTCCTCCTCCTTTCTCTCTTCTCTAAACATTTATGTGTTCAAATTTGAGGTAGTTTATTACACTCTAATATATGTATGCTACAAAGGACTCCAAATTAAACAGCAATTTACCTGGATAATACACATAAATTCCCTTAACCTCAAGCATTAAAGAAAACACAGAGCAGCTACTAAGAAAATAACCATGCCCTACCTATCATTCATATAATTATCTGTTGGAATTGATATATGTCTGAGACAATTAACAGTACATAGAGGAACTGGATTTACTTGACATATATCTGAAAGAAAATTAAAAAGAACATTCAGACCAGCAATTATTTAAGTCCTCCTCCTCACCCCACTTCTGTTTACTTTCAACTCCATGTTTCTGAATAATACAACAAAAAATATATTAGAAATGGCTAATCATTGTGTTTGAAAATAAAGATTTCCTGTGAAAAATGAAGCTTGCCTAAAGTCTTCATTTATTAAATTCTGAATAGGTTGGAACAGAAAACCCAACAGCTTGTTTTTTCTTGATCTTTGCAGAAAACTGGAAGTGAAGTTTTGCTTTTCGTGCCTTGCCATGGAAAAAAGAAAATAAAGGAAAACAGAATTTTTTTAAAATCTTGACAAATGATGAAAAAAGGGTATTAAATATCAAACAATGTTAATGGTACCTTCTTGTGCCCCTGCCATTTGTTATAATCACTTTAAGCAGGGCTGTGTCATTTAGGAAAAATAAATAGTTTAAAACATACCAACAGAGCATGAGATTGATCTGACAAGCTGTACTTCAGTTGAACATTGGCAACAATAGTCATTATTTTGTTCCTTTGACAATGTTATTGTTCTCTTTTAGACACGTTCTTTTGCTATATCCCTTCATTTTCTTCTCTCACTTGGCTTTTCTATTCTCTTAAAAAAAAGGGAAGAAGAAAAGAAAAATAAAGGTGGTCTAAGGCAGCTAGAAATAGAATAGGGGTACTCAGAGATAGTCCACTTCTCTGCAGAAGTGGATCTGATTTTTTTTTAATTCTACCTTCTTTTTCACACTCCACCTAACTGTTCTTCTCTTTTGATCCTTTTTATTAATTTGATTATTGACAAGTACTTTAATGCAAAAGGAATAGATGTTTAAATTTTTTTAAGAAAACAATAAGCATAAACAAAAAATTAAAATTCCCACACCAACAGCTGTCAACCTGACAACAGCTTTTCCTTCTGTATTTTTGTACAGCAATAAATTTAAAAAACCTCCTATGAAATCGCAGAATGAGACATTTTTTAGCTTAAAAAGATCATCCAGTTATGGACAACAAAGATTACATCAGCCAAGTCCCGCATTGATTGCCTTGTGTAGCAGATTGAGGCACTGCAGTGCATTACACAAACATCCTGGAACGATTTTCCCATCCATAGATGAACAGGCAAGCCAATCCGCCACTGTAATGTTTACGCCTTTTTCACTAGAGGGAGCCAAAATCCCTCTGTATATAGTTGTAAGGATCATATTTCCAAGTCCTGTGTTAGCAGTTACTGTGGAAAAGATAAATGTGCTACTCCTGGAATATTATTTTTATTATCAGTAATATAAATTTGTTATTGCAGCAGAAAAAGGAGCAAATTCAAAATATACTGGCTAGTTCCTGCTGGCACAAGTTTACAGAATTTTGGCACCTGAACTTAAAAATGTTTGGTATAGCAACAAGTTTTGACTTTGCATCCTAATACTAGTAAGGAAGTCACTTTACATCTAATCATCTCACACTAATTCATGTCAGAACAGGGCTGTCTCAGCATCTGTTTTCACTGATGGAGAATACTCCGGAAGGTATGCTAACTTTAGACTGCATTGCTAATATTGGTTACGGGACAGGCATCTCTGAGGCTCACTTTCGCCAAGGCAAAACAGGGGTAGTGATTACATGGCGGAGCAAGAAATATGAAGAACAACAAAGAGCTAGAGTAAACCTTTCCTCACTCAACTTTGGCAGTCCTTCTAACAGGAAGATTTTGTTAGATGTTTATTAGAACGGGACCTCAGAGCTGATGAAGAGTTGTAGAACAAGATCAGCAACATTGTTGCAGCTTGGCTTCATGACATGTACCCTTTGCAGTTACTCAAAGGCGGCATTCGACAAGCAAGCACCTGGGGGAGCTACACAACCAAACGTGGCTTAATCGTGTTAGTAAGATCATATCCGAAGAACACAGTCCTAATTTTGAGTGTAACAAAGAGAATGCTCAAATGGGTTTTGGGCTGAAAAACTGATCTTCTCCATAATTTTGATAATGTGAGAAACGCCAATTTTTTTTCTCTTACATATCAGTGACATTGCAACACTGAATTTCTATTTGGCGAAAAGCTTCATACAAAGAATGAAAGAATTGTATTTGGGGACTTCAGAGTTTGGAGTTTTCTTTCAGGTTTTCTTTATTCCTGCTTCCTTTTTTTCCTCCTTTCTTGATAACTTCTGAATACTATATAATAATATATACAATGACAGCCACATACTTGCAAATTTTGATAAGATTTTAGTCTTGTTTCCAGAAATTATGTAAATAATTTGGACATAAGAGTGGAAATTTCTACACATGATAGGAATTTAAGAGAAGTAACAATTGTTTTTTTAAAAAACATCATCCATGTCTAATCAAAACCAAACTGAATGTAACACTGCCTTCAGAATCTAAAACCCCTTCAGTCTTCAGATCTGGACAGTGTCTGATTGTGAACGCAAATCTAGTGTCTACATGTTAACTACCACTGTAGCTTCAGCTCCCTGCCCTAATAACTCATGACTGTCACTCCTGTCCTTCTACTGCATTAGTGAAGTTAAGAGCACTTACAGCTCTCTCTTTGATGACACAGCTTCCTTGTCCATAATATGTCTCCAAAGCACAACAGCCTTGTCTCCTTCACCATCCACCCCTGTTCAAGTCTTGATGCAAACACAATGCACCTGGGGATACTTTTCAAGGAAGCTCTCTCAGTGAACCCTGAAGAAACAGTACGTTACTTTGCATAACAGAACTGTGCTTGAAAACCCATTAGAGATCCAATAAAGCTCTCTAAGTACAGAAAGAGGAAGTAGCAGCTAAGCAAGAAAAGATTGCCTAATAATAATGTGCACCGTAGTAATAGAGTTCTGCATTAGAGTCTGTATACCTGTATTGTCCCTGGCTGGGATAGAATTATGTTTCCTCCTAGCAGCCTATATGGTGCTGCACTCTGCATCTGTCACCAAAACAGTGTTGATAACACAGCGGTGTTTTGGTTATTGAGTCGGGCTTGCACAGTCCAGGCCCTCTCTGTCCCTGCAGCAAGCAGGCCAGGGGTGAGCAAGAGCCTGGGAGGAGAAGCAGCCAAGATATTTGACCCCATCTGAACAAATGCAAATGCCATATGCCATACAATGACATGCTCAGCAGTCAGAACTGGAGGTGTAGTCTTTCCAAAAGAGCCAATCCTCAAGGTGGGCACTGACATGCTATTTGGAGATGGCAAGTCACTACCATGACAATGCTCTTTTTTCCCCTCTCTTGTTCATTACTTACTGTTCTTATCTCAACCTATAACTTTTTCTTAATACAAAAAGCAAGAAGTATGTCTTTAATCAGCATGCCTATTCAGTCCATGGATCTCCTTGCAGATTCTTCATACAAGCAGAAGAGGAATGTGGGGGTTGATGTGGAAAATGCATTTACTTTTTAGGTCAAATTAGTATGCAGCCTCTTCACATTTTCTTGGAAGGAATAAACTAAGCATACAGAAAATAACTTCCCCCATCTTTTATTCTATTAAAAAAGAAATAAAATTGTTGACTAACGAATTCAGTTTCAATAAGCCCAGCAGCAATTTTGTGGGCCTTTATACTTCAGTACAAGAATGTCAAGAAATTTAAATTGAACTTTTGACTCCTAATTTTAGAGATTTGAGGGAACAGAATCATAGAAGCACATAATATGCTGACTTGGAAGGGACCCATCACAATCACCTAGTCCAATGCCTGGGCCTGCACAGAACACCCCAAGAATCACACCGTGCACCTGAGAGCATTGTCCAAACACTTCTTGAACTCTTTTAGGCTTGGTATTGTTACGACTACTTCCCTGGGGATCCTGCTCCAGTGCCCAAGCATCCTGTGGGTCAAAAACATTTTCCTGATATCCAAACAAAACCTCCCCAGACTCAGCTTCACGCTATTTACCCAAGTCCTATCCACAGAGAAGAGATCAGTGTCTGCTCCTCCTCTTCTCCTCACGACGAAGCTGTAGACTGTGATGAGCTGTCTCCTCAGTTAGACCAAGTGACCTTAGCTGCTTATCATATGACCCTTCATCATCCTCATGGCCCTACTTTGGATGTTCTCTAAATGCTGAATACCTTTCTCATATTGCAGTGCCCAAAACTGCCCCCAGCACTTGAGGTGAGGCTGCCCCAGCTTAGAGCAGAGTGGGACAATCCCTTCCCTTGCACAGCTGGCGATGCTGGGGCAGGCTGTGTTTGGCCATCTGGGCTGCCAGGGCACTGCTGACTCATGTTCAACTTGCCATCAACCAAGACCCCCAGGTCCCTTTCCATGGCACTGCTCTCCAGTACCTCATTTCCCAGCTTATACACACAGCCACGGCTGCCCTGTCCCAGGAGCAGAATCCAGCATCTGTCCTTGTTAAACTTCACAGTGTTGGTGGTTGCCTAATCTTCTAATTTGTCAAGAATACCTTTTCTATAAGATTTTCCCACCTGGACTACCACTATTGGATCATATACTTCTCCATAAGTAGCACTTTTCACTATCACTGATTTAAAATTTATAATGCAGAAACCCCAGTGACCTATGTTACATTCTGTTAGAATGATTGATACCTGCTTCCAACAAAATCCTTTTTTTTTCACATAGGTGAAAAAATTCCACATAACAAATTATGTTTCAAAACATTCTAATGAAACTCCCTCCTCTACTTCAGAACTTGTAGGGGACATTAAGCATACTGAGGTTATCTACAGATAACTAATGATTGATTAATTTACAGTCCTAATGCATTTTAACATTCTTTACTATAATCAATTCCCCCTGGTTAAGCAGTAATTGTTCAGAGCTCTTCATTCAATCAAGAAAGTGTACAACACTCTGAAGGACACAGTTAGTAAAATACTTATTCCAAAATTGACCCACCCTTATGTCCTCAGTGACAAGGTATTTACATTTTTTAAAATCAAATCATTTTTCCAGTTAGTGATCAGACTAGACATTTCTAGTATCCATGTTATCATATTAAGTATCAAAAAGAACAGCAATGAGAGATGAAAGATAAAGGTCTTAATTTTTAGTTTAGTAATGTTTCTTTAATATTTCTCAGTTATTTGCAGACTTCATCCTTCTAGAAGGGAATAAGATCTTCCAGTTTTTGAGTTAACATAAGTTATCCTTAACAATCTAGGAAAAAAACCAACCACAAAACAACAAACCCAGTAAAATCTAAAGGCAAGTCAACAGCACTGGTTTAGAATTAGTGGACCTACATAGTAATTTAATAAGTACCTTCTGTAGAATATCATAATGTATGTTATTACAACTCAGCTATGACTACTGCCGGAGTATCAGTTCTGATTAAAGTAATATAAAGATACATAAAACTAACGGACACCCTAAAAGTATACTGAAGATCCAATTAAATAATTCTGTTGGGTCTAGCCAGAATTCCCACTGATGCTCCTTCTAATGCACACTGGCAAATTGTACCAAATTTCACCAAGTTTTAGAATACATAAGAATACATAGAAATAGAATACATAATACATAGAATTTAGAATACATAATACATAGAAAACATAAGAACATGTTAGATCACACTTTTTTTACATTTACTCTCAAAGTTCAAGTGCCAGTAGTATTTCAGATAGTAACTTGTCAGTGTTAAAACACAGACATAAAAATTATTACAAAAACTATTGCCATTATTGTTAAGAAGTATAAACT
The DNA here is from genome assembly GCA_037834095.1 of Argya squamiceps. Lineage (NCBI taxonomy): Eukaryota > Metazoa > Chordata > Aves > Passeriformes > Leiothrichidae > Argya > Argya squamiceps. Next base: position 18,824 of record JBBMKD010000115.1, read on the forward strand.
AAAATAGGGCAGATACTTTACTAGTGTAAACTGTTCCAATATTACAGAACTAAATCAATTTCATAGTGAATAAAAGTTACACTGTCACTGGAGAACATCCACAATTCTAGTTTCTATAAATGCTGATTGTTCCATTTATGGCTTTCTAGGGCTTGTTTCATAACAAAATTGTTATTAATGTGGGGGATTTCCCTCTGGATTTTAGTATAAGCTACGAAAAACTAGTATTTCAGATAAATTAAAACTACTAATACTACTAAAACTATTACTACCAATTGCAAACTGACTGTGAAAGACTATAGTTACATACTAGGAAAAAAACGTTTTAAAACACAACTACTTACATGACATTAGTTTCCAAGCAGAATTTCCAATGAAGAATAGGTTACTTCAAGAAGTAAAAAGGACATCAACTAATAAAAGAAAATTTACTGTATTGGTTTTCATTCCCAAAATGACTATTTTTTATTTATGCAAGGAATTCACACCAACTACAACTCAGATTTCAGGCAGACACAAGTACTAGAACATATTGAATACAGACTTTTGCACAACAGCTACATAATAACCCAGAATCTGTAAGTGAAGCACTACTATTTTTAATTTACCAACAGCTTCAAAAAGTGGAACAGCTGCACAGCATATTTCTTTTTTATTTTCTTAATGTTGGTAATGCTGGCCATGTAATAATTCCATTTTCTTCTCAAGAAATGTACAGGATAGTACAAACCTTAGAACATAATATAATTTATAGTACAAAGAAAGACACGATACAGTGATGGGTCCACCCAGATGGAGGTCATCTCATGACTTCTTAACCCATACTTACTTAGCACTCACACGTGAGCATAAAATAGGCACTTCTCAAATATTTTAAATTATAGCACTGCTTTTCTCAAGATGTCACAGAATGGAAATCCAATTCTTTAACATGATCCTCAATGACATGAAAGTGATCATTTGTGTTTCTTAAACAAAAGTACACTCCAGCTGAAAGCTGAAGTTTGTAAGTCTCAATTTGCTCATTTTTTTACACCATACTTCCTCAACACTTTAACCATAGGCTGCAGTATTCACTAGCTGTCTTGTTCTCCTTCCATGTACTGACTCTGATTCATTGAATTTTCTTGGAAGAAAAAAATTAATCTTTTGAGATTTCCTTCTTTATCCCAAAATGAAGCTAAAATCTGATTTCAGAATGAAAAAGGTTAAATCTTACAAGAAAAATCTCCCAGAACTTAGATCCAACAGTTTAATTACTAGGTTCCCACACAAGAAAAATGCATATGCAAATCCTACTCATGAGTCAGAGACAAAAAAGGTAAACTGATGTTTAAGTGCCAGTGGAGGACACAAACAATGGATTTGCTACCTTTTCTGATTACTCTTACCTCTTCCTTCCTTAAGTATCTTTTCCTCCTCTGCTGGCTGATTCCCAAGGTTACATTCTTGTAAGGAGGGAACTACATAATATGCTGTTTCATTTTTGGTAGAGATATGCTTTGTACATACAAAGGAGAACCACCAAATCTAATGTAATATGTGATTTCAGTTGGTCCAGTTAGAGAATTGCATTACTCCACTACACAGGGCCTAATTTTCAAGGTTTTGGCCAAGTGTAACCAATATACTAGCATAAAATATATAGGTTTGCTAGAACTGATGCCTAAGAGTGGCTTTCCTGTAGCAGAGAGGATGCTCCGTACATCTGCATTTGTAAACAGTTGTAGTGTAAGTTCTGTCATATATGACAGATACGAGCAGGGGAAGCTTCTGACTGAAATAGCTGTGCAAATAAAATTTCCAGGTGTAAATATAGTGTTATATATAGTAGCATGTAGTTATGCCCCTTAATGCTTCTTAACTTCCAGTAAATTAGAAAAACTAAGGCTACAGTGGCATGTTGCAAAGAATTGGCATTTTATGCATAAAGCCACGTAACAATGCTTATAAAAAAATGAAAAACAGGTTCCCACTAACACATGGTCACAGAGGAGGGCCCACAGCACAAGAAGTGCCGTATGATGGGAGTTCATTAAACAAGGGTGCATACTCCATCAGACCTGCCCAACATAATGCCTTTTGCTGTGACGTGACATTCCATCTGCCAGGTGTGCCTGGCCAGCGCTCTACAAACCAGGCCAGCTGGCCAGCCACCTGGATTTGGGAAGACAGATCATAATGAGACCTGTAGAAGTTTATGATACACCACCGCAAACAACAAAAGCAAGAAAGGTGCCAGATGAACAAGACTTGGATGATATAACTGTTGCAAACCCTGAAAAAAGGCAGTTTGCCCTAGAAATGTTGTAACAGATCTCTAAAGGAGAGTTATGGCATATTGTACCTACATGTAGAACATGCTTTTGATGGTTCAGGTTAATATCTAAGAAAAGAAAAAAGCATACTTCACACTCAATTTACACTTTTGTTAGCTAAACATTGAGAAGAAAACACTAATAGACATAATGCTTATTTGGCACCTAAGGTCTACACCCGGCAGCTGCTTTTGGAGAGGATTTATGTCTTCAACTCTGTTACAAAGAAAAACCAGAAAAATTAGATAGAAGGACTCAGTTTCATTGACAGACAAGCTATAAGGACAAAAATATCTTGCTCACTTAAAACTACAGACTGTAGCAGAAACAAAAAAGAAGATGTTAAAACTCACATTAGAATTTCTTTCTGTGGTGACTTAGACTAAACAAACCAGTACTTTAAAGAAAAATATAAACCTTTCTCAGCTGTCCTGATGCGTATTTAAAGGCTCATTATAACCATACAAACGCCCCTGTTTATGTTACTTCTTTGACCTTTCCGGCAAGATATTCAGCAAATGCAGAGATACAGTGTTTCTGTTGAGGTTGGAGTGTGTACAGATACTTTGTTCAGACAAGGCAGCAATCTGTTAAAACTTTAGTCGGTTGTAATATGTAGCTTTAAGTGAAGCTTAGTCACGCTTGTCCGGACACCAGTTTGTTGTTCAATTTAATTAAATTCATATAGTTAAGAAATTTTATACCTACATTTGTACCAGCTGAAGGTGTTATTTTTAACTTGAAAATAATTTAAATTATGTACTGACATATTTTTTAAGGAATTGCATTAAAAAAGTAAGAAATTTATAATTAAATAATGAAAAAAACCCCTATGCTTCGTTGGTCAAACTTAACCAATGTATTTAAACTACTCACTATTTATTTTCTCTTCCACAATTCCTGTTTTGGTGCACTGCAGTTGACAAATCTACCTGAACTTTAAGCATTGGCAGATAACTGACACTTAAATCTAACAAGACTTTGCATCTTACAAAAAATTGATTTGGAATAACCACTTCTGATCAACTGTTTGTGCAGCTGGCTGGTTGGTTAGGCCCAGGTGAGAATTCAGGGTGTGGTAAAAATAAAAGCAGTGTGAAAGGCAAAGAAGATAAGAAAGATGTAGTATTCAAGTCACAGGATAATGACTGTGTTACTTATACAAATTGCTGTTGATGGCTTCTTAGTAGAAGAGAGAATGTAAAATTAAATGGAATAATAGTAGGGATAGAAAATCAACAAAAAGAAGCAAAGTAGACCACACCTGCTGCATTTAACAGCTACTCAAGAGAAAGAAAATCTTTGCTATGATATTTCATCTCAGGCTGTGGCCTTTGAGCTCTTCAGGACATGTTTTAGAATTACCTGAAGGGTAGAAGCTGAAAAATCAAAGTACTAAGTGTGGTGGAGCTGTTTAGAAAGAAGAGAACAAAAAATGAAGTAACCAGAATACAAATTAGTGCATGGTTAAGTCTTAGGCTATTTCTTTTGTCTATCTTGCCTCATTAAAGACTGATAGATGCAGCATTGAAGGTTTCAGCACATTAAAAAGGAAAAGCTTCTTTGTCCAGAACTTCTAAGTGTTAAGAACAGAACAGTAATATAACATAATTACTGTAACATAATTAAATATAATTATTTATATTTACATAATATAAATATATTTTTATATATTAATTAATATATTATATTAATTAATATATTTATAAATATATTTACATAATATAAATCTATTTACATACATAATAAATATAACATAATTACATAATAAACATAAATTACTGTGATAAACATGAACCCCTACCAGTGTTAGAAAGATAAGTAACCTGAAAACATAGACATTGAAAGGGATTGTGCTCAGTGCCCAACCGTACAGCTATCTTGTACAGTGTATTGATTATGTCTTGTCTATAAGCAAAAACCCAACTCACAAACTGTTGCAGAAGCAGGGGTGGGGTAAATCAGTGACACCTTAGGCACAATAAATATATCCACCCACACCCTGGTGAGGTGCCAGAAACTTGCAATACAGCTTTAAAAAAAAATTAATTCTTTATTTTATATTTAATTATAAATTTTTTCACAGGTGGTAGCCTTCTGTAATAACAAAAAGCTTTGTCCGTCTGTCCTTAAAATGTGGTGCATTATGTGTATTTCACTCTTGATTCAGACTGAAAGTTATGCACACCAGAAGTCAGTTTTACTTATGGTATAAAATGCTGCTAAGACAGGAATGTCATCCATACTTTACCATGACATCTATAAAAGAAGGAATTGGTGAAGATGTAATACAAAGAAGTTCTGAAGTGAAAGAAAAGTCCTTCTCTCGCATGGATGTGGAGAAAGATCTCCAGACACAGTTATGGCAATTTTTAAGCACTCTAAGTAACAACTGCTGCTACTATCACACTGCATGTGCGGTTGAGTGATGACCTAGTTCACACAATTAAGTGGCTAGGTTTTGGCTCTCATAGCAAATGAGATTGGTATCACACCAGTTCTAACTCCAGTTATTTAACTGGAAACATTGTGAAAACTTACCTTCGAAGGGGATTTCCAAGGCTGAGAGCTGAGAAACTCTACTAAACAAATCTAGGTAAAGAAAACTGAAAAAACAGAGAAGATTATTAAGTAAAATACAACTAAACATCTAGATGTGCTAGTTTTGGCTGGGATAAAATTAGTTTTCTCCACAATAGCTGGAATGGGGCTATGTTTTGGATTTGTGCTGGAAACAGTGTTGATGAAACAAGTATGTTTTAATTACTGTTGATCAGGGCTTACATAGAGTCAACACTTTTCCTGCTCCTCATCCCACCCCACCAATGAGGAGGTTGGAGGTGCACAAGGAGGTGGAAAGGGACAGAGCCAGGATAGTTAAGCCCAAATGACCACAGGGATGTTTCAGACCATATGCCATCATGCTCAGTATATAAAACTGAGGGGAAAAGAAAGATGGTGGGATATGTGATAGGGCGCTGCTCCCCCAGGGATGGCTGAACAACCACCTGCCTGTTGGAAGGGGTTAGATATTTTATTTTTAATTTACCTTAATTTAAAGTTTATTTTCATTTTGACACTCTTCAATTTAAACTTCCATGCATTGCTCTTTGCAGCACTCTTATCTATCACAAAATATTCTCCTTTAAGATGGCTTGGGCAAACTTCAGTGATTCAGTAAGGAACATAGCATAATTATACCCTTGTTGTAAATTTTCAAGCTGTTTTCAATTGCATGTCCAAGCAATTCTTAAATGTATTTTTCTTAACTCTAGAGGGATTTTTTTTTCTCTGCCACCAATCACTGAGATTTTGTGGTAATCTCCTATACAGTGCTTGAGAGCTGAGCCAGTGCACATGCCTCACCTGGCCTCTGCAGCTCCTCAGACAGGGAATTGTTGAGCATGACAGCCAACACCATATCATGCTTGCTGCAATGAAGGCTCCTTGGTAGGCTCCAGAAAACTTAACCAACTCAGCTGCAGGGTGGTGTGTACATCAGCTGTCCACACATCACTGAGCACCAGGACAGCCAGCATTGTTCACCCCGGAAGAGCAACCATGAGTTAAGATAATGGCACCAAGAGATCTCCAGCTGACTGACTGTGGCTCACATCTGGGTCCTGGCCAACACAACTCTTCAAGCTTGAATTAATTTGACAGCTGCTGTGACCATCTTCCTCTCATATACCCACAAAGTGAGTAGCTTTCTTCAAGATCTCCTTCAGTGATGAGGAAACGGTGTTTTCCTGCTGATTTGACCTCTTTCACCCTTGCAAAGTGTTCAAAGGTCTGGTGCCAGACGTCAGTCAGTAATGTCCCCACAATCCTCTTGCAGAGTGACTGAGCCTTACAGCGCAGGTGTGCCTTCACCGGGAAGAAGGCAGGTAAGCTGCTTCCACTTTCCAGCTCCGTGTTGTGTTGTTCACAGCACACTCTCAGTCAGCTGCTACTTTCCTTTGCCACTCTGGGAACGTTTGAACACACAACTTAAATTACTTTTTTGATTGTGTATTGGGTTTTTTTCGGGTTGAGCTGTTCGTTTTTTTCAATAACCACCGTGCGTCTCGTTAAGCCATGCTGATCACTGGCAAGGAGCGGGCACAAGACCGGGCACAGATGTTTGCATTCAAAAAGGAAGGCCAGCTCCCTGCCAGGGGACAGTCCAAACCTTCCTAAGTACGCCCGACCACCGCTTGTGACCGCGTGAAGTGAGAAACGCGGTTGCGTTTGTCGTCGGGCCGCGATTTTACACCGAAAACGGCAAACAAAACCCCTGCGCCGAGCAGCGCAGCACCAGGCGGCCCGCTCCAGGCTGTGGACCGTGGCGCTCAGCTCATGGCGCCCCTCGGGCAGCGCCCTGCGCCCACACGCCGGGGTGGGAGCCTTCCCAGCGCCAGGCAGAAGGCAGGGAAGGGCGGATGGCGGACGGGAGCTGCGGGCCGGAGCTGCGGCCGAGCCCGGCGGCTGCCAGCGCCACCGCACCACTTCCGCCGCGCGGGCCGGCGGCGGCGCTGCTGCTCGTCGCCCCCGCCCGAGGCTTCTCCTCCCGCTGCCGGTCGGTCCCAGGGCGCAGGGCTGACATCAAGCCCGGGGTTTCC
>JBBMKD010000115.1:32800-109400 GCA_037834095.1 Argya squamiceps
TTCCTTTTCCTTTTCCTTTTCCTTTTCCTTTTCCTTTTCCTTTTCCTTTTCCTTTTCCTTTTCCTTTTCCTTTTTTTGAATTAAATTCCATTTAATACTTTTTGCTAGTGGTCTCTAAGGAGCTTCTGGTAAAGACAGCATTGTATTGCTGCTGGATCCAGCTGTGTGTTGAAAGTTGCTCACATTACACAACAAAGTAGTAGACCCCTGGGTAATCACTGATACCTCCTACCTGTGAGGGGCTTTTGGAACTTTCTTATGCTCTTAAGATGTGTGACTTGCATATTTCATATAAAGACTTGCAATGTAGTTCATAAGGTCACGAAAGTTGGTAGGTAGTCAGTTTAATTTTGATAACATTGCTTTGTTTGCAGTAGTAGCAGCAGATAATTAGTCTGCAGGACAGGAAACAAAATGTGTTAGCCCATACCACGAGAACTCAATTGAGTTGATACTCTGAAATAGCTAAGCACAGGAAATTACATTTGGCAGATTGAACATTATACTCTTTGTGCCCTCTGTTCTTTACTGGCAGTGATGAGTAAGATAAATCTGCCTTATGCAGTATAATTAAGTTAAATAGTTAAGATTTCTTGAAGAAATAATACTAGAGAAGCTTACTGTTTACACAGCATCTGCCTATAGAATCTTGCTTGCTATTTTACCAGTTTGGCATTTAGTATCTGTTACTTCTGCACATTTTGAATGGGCTCTTCATATTCCAATGCTTTTCTTCCTTCAGCTTGTTTAAAAAACCCCAACAAACCAAGCAGCAAAGGAGACAGTCCATTGTCATCTTATATAAGTTTCAAAGACTCTTCAGATAGTAATCTCTTTCTTTTTTTAGTGTGTTGAACTTTAGTTTGCTTAAGTTGTTACTCTCTTACTTGCTAACCTTGAAACAGAAGATCAGTAAGGTAATGCCTAGTGAATGTGCTTGAAATCAGTGATATTAGATTAGCTGTTCATGAATCAGTTATTATCCTAGACAGGAGTCTAAATTTTGTCAGTTCATTCACACTGTGACTTGTTTAGCTTTCCATTTTAGGGTTTGTATTCCTACTGCCTAGTTTCTCACTGTATGATCCTCTCAGGAGCACGTTGTCTTAAAGGATGAACTAGTAAAGCTGAAGTTAAGACTGTGGCAGCTAAACTAATGGCTCTGTGGCAGGATACTTGCTTTAAGCCTGTCATTTCCCCAAAGCATTCCCCAGTTTTATTGCATAGGTATATTTTGGGGAGTTGGAAAAAAAATTTTGCATTTGTTTTAACCTGTTACCTGCTTTGGTACCTTCTCTAACCTATGTTGCTTTTCTTTCAAAGAGTTTGCAAATAAGTATGTCATTCAGGTATAGATTTGTGAACATGTAGGGAGTACCCAGAGACAGTGTTCATTTAAAAAAACAGACAAATTCCTTCAGTGTGTCTAAATTCCAGACCAAATCAGATTTGACATGTGCTGCTGTACAGATGGAACTATCAGGGGCTAGAGGTAAGAGGTTTCTTAAGTGCGTGTCCTGGAAAGTGCTCTTTCTTTACACCTCAGTTTGTCAACATACATGAAACAAATTTTTGATGTGGAACTTCTATCCTGAAACCTGCTGTTCATTTTCAGTATATGCTGTTGGTCTGCTACTGAAAGTTACTGCTGACTGCTAAATTTTTCATTGTTACCAGAGTTTGTTTGCACAGTATAGAAGTCTCACTTCAGCAGTACCAAGGAGATCATCATTAGTGCCTTATCCATCATGTTTGTTTTTATTTTCCATATCCTTATGAGGGTTCGCTCTTCTGCACAGTCTTTTACACTACTGCCTTAGTTTAGTTTGGAGAGGAAAGGTTGGGTTTGTGAGTGTTTGGTTTTCCTGTTTCAGTTGAGCAAAGTGAATGCAATATGAGGTTTCTTATTCAGGAGCACCTGTAAACACATAATGACATTTTCATATTACCTTTTAAAAAATAAGTAATATATGTAATCTGCTTGGAGGTGGAGGAGGGAAGGAGGCTTATGTGACACAGAAAATGGACTTAAATTTCATTTTGATTAATGAAGTTAAGTGCCTAAAAGCAGAGTCTTCAGTGATTAATCTTAGCAAACATTGTATTCCTGTATCTATTATATTAACACCTCTGTTATGTGGCTTAACTTGCATTGCCCTGTTTGCATCTGTACCTCCTGTTTTGGTCTTGATAGTGTTTATAATTTCTGCAGCCATTTGGGTTCTTGGAATCCCAATTGTCTGGGAAGAAGGTAAGAAAAAAAGGCAAGTTGGACAACAAAGTAAAATCAGTTAGAAGATGTCAACAGTACAAGACTAGAGCAAGAAAGGGGTAGACATAATGTGACATGGTAAAGTATGGTGAATTAGACAAACACAGGTTCACAACAAACATTCTCAGTTAACTGAGAATGAAGTCTGTCATGCTGATAGTTCTTCTGATTGTGTTAGGTAAAGTGACTGTTCTGCCAGGAGACCTGAATGAAAAAAATGGATTCCAGTTCTTCACTGTCCTGTAGAGAGACCATCTTGATTAAGTTTGGAAAGGCTGAGGGAGAGGCAGAGGTAGGTTCTAATTTGTGCTGCCTGAAAATAGTGGAGTTTTCTTCTAGTTATCAGTTTTAATCAAGCTTTTTTTGGAAGAAACAAAAAAAGTAGATACAGATGCATAGGCAAAAGAAAAGGCTGTATCTAGGCCGTCTGTCCTATCCCACCTTAGGTATCTTCAGGATATCTATGGGAGTGTGCGTAAGGTACCAGCGTTTGTGCTTTGCTGAACTCTTTCCCATAGAGCAACTTGAGCAAAGACCTTGGCTTGTATAGGAAGAAGAATTGTCCAGAAATAACACATTTAGCGACTCTTTTTCTGTAAAAGGAACTTCTGGAGAGGGAACCAGAAGCCCTGTTTCTGAGACAGTATTTGTGTGATAAAGCTGCGTCAGGGGAAGTACTGGTTGGATATTAGGAAGAAGTTCTTCACTGAAAGAGTGATTAAATACTGGAATGGTTTGCCCGGGGAGGTGGTGGAATCACCATCCCTGGATGTGTTCAGAAAGAGACTGGATGTGGCACTTGATACCATGGTCTAGTTGAGGTGTCAGGGCTGGGTTGGACTTGATGATCTTGAAGGTCTCTTCCAATCTACACATTCTGTGATTCTGTGATGGCATTAGACAGCAGCAGACAGCTAATTGTGACAGTATTCCAATCAGTGTTTGAAGAAATATTCAACGTTCCTTGCATCCTCCCCCTAGAGATCTGATAGCAGAATCACAGTAATTTGTACTGTCATTTCAGGTGATTGATTTTGTGAAAGTCAGTGGTGCTACTTTGCACTAATGGGCATTACTTGTAGCAAAGAAAGTTGGTCAAATTAGGGACCCTAGTTAAACTGTATCAGCTTGTAGTTCTTATAGTATAAGTATAGAACTTATAGTTCTTTGACTAGAAAATAAATTACTTACAAACTGTGCCTCGAAAAATGCAGGAAAAGTTAAAGAATCCCGTAGGCAACCATGGAAAAGAAAGCAACCACATGTTGTGACTACATCACTGCTGTTATCTTGCTGTGTTTTTAATACTTTTATTCCAGAACTCGGGTTCTGTTTCTTTAATGCAAGTAAACTGCCTATCAGACAGGTTTTTGCCTTATTGTAGCAGTGATTTTAAAGGTCGAATTTTAGCACAGTATGAAATATTCTCACTTATCATTTGATTTGCAGTGGTAGCTTCCATTGAGTATTTTCAGAAAATACTTATTTTCTTCGTATTTCACATCTCCTTTCCTTTTTCACGTTTCTGGAATTGTGCTAATACAAGTTGTTAAAATCAGAAGTTACTTGTTAAAATAAGAGGTGACTTGTCTTCATGCTCTGGAAAGGTTTTAGAGCTCTCTCCAGCTGATTATAATTACTTTTGCCTTGCTGTACCTGGCTGTTGGGGTGTCCCATTTCAACAGATGAAGAAAATGTCGTATGAGCTACTAAAAATCTGTCTGAAACTTCTGTATATATTTTCCTGTGACCTTCAAAAACTCAAACAATTGCATTTCAAGAACTGGTAAACACGCTTCTAAATTTGCAGTGGTGCTGGTAGACGGCAGTGTTCTATGAGTTCTCTTTGCTGGTGCCCATTTTATTAGTCACATCCCTGCCATGTGCCAGGGAAAAGGAGAGTGGGTATTGCGCCATGTGGTATATGTGCTAAAATTGAATAATACCAAGGACACCTTTTTTGTTTGAAATCAGTTTAGCATTTTTTCCTAGATTCTATGTTGATTTCCACTGGTTTATGCTTCAGTTTCAGGACAGCAGTCTCAAGAAATACTGTGTGATCATTCCTGCCTGTTTTTCCACGTCTTCCTAGACGTTTAAGAATATTTATGAGAACAGCCCTCTCTGTTCTCTCTGTGGATGGTACTGACACCATAGGGGGCATTGGAGAGGGCAGCAATATCAGTGTCAGAAAAAGTTTTTATATACCCTCACCAATAGGTGAATGTATTGGTGAGGGCTGGATGTGTTTTCAAAGTGTGGCAGTGCATACTGTTCCCAGTACGAATTGAGTAAATATTTCTGCAACTCAGAGCAAAGGTAGGAACAGTTAAAGAGAAATTTTACAGTTCTGTGTATCTTCTTTCTGCATGCCCCTTTTACTATGAGGACATGACAGATGTAAATACTCCCCTTGAATGCCTGTATGTAAGTGTATATACTTTTCCTTAAATAATTCCATTTTTACTCTTAAGTTTAGCGTCTAGCATACTAGGATTTAATCTGAATTATTGCTCATGTAGAAGAGGGTCATAGTTAACTCTGCAAGAGGGAAACAGATTGATGTTCGTTTTTCATAATCAAGGCTTGCTTAATATGTCTGGGTTAAGGAGAAAGGAGGATATCTCTCCTTTACCTTTTTTTTTATCCCTTAGTGCAGTGGTCTCCAAAATTGTTGTTTGCGCACTCCTGTCAATATTCCAGCATGCATCTCAAGGTGTATGTAGTTCATTTATGAAGTATATACATGTAATATTACTTGTAGTAGGATCTACCTTATAAAACATACACAAGAAATAGAAAATTTAAATGTATGAGATAAAGATTTAATATTTGAAAATATCAGGTTTTTCTTGCCAAAAGAACCCTTCTAGCACTTACTAAAAATATTAAGAATATTCTTGTTTAGTAGTATCTTGGTTTAACATTTTGTGACACAGTGCTTTGAAGGTATGGTACTTTGTCAAGTTTATTTTGGTACCTCATTTTAATGACTAGCACATCTGAAGAAGATACCTAGCAAAGATACATGGCTTCAGATAGAAGTGCATTGTTTACTGCACTTACTAAGACAGTACTATTTTTTTCAATCCCATTAGCTAATTATGCAAAGGTTTTTCTTAAATTTTGTCTAGTAAATTTCCAACTAATCATTTTGTGCATATTAATCTGAAGTGATTGCAGTTTTCATGTTTTTAACAAATGGGTTCAAAACGTGCTGAGACTTCTTAAAAGATTTTTTTAAAAGCTGGAAATTTTTATCTCCCAGCTTTTGATGTGTATGGATATAATAGCTTTTTTTTAGGTGACATGCATTGGTTTTAGTAGTAAGATCACAAAATGTTCCCAAACATCTCTTTTCAAAATGCTGTCTCTATGGCATAAATTTCTTTTGAAAAGCAGCTGTTAAAATGTCACCTTCATTTGGAAGGGATACATAAAGTCTGTTTATCTTTGTCAAAAATATCTGCCAGTAGCTTACTGCTGGTAACAAATTGTTTCCACACAGATTGTCAGTGTATTTGAAGCACTCTTCTTTTTAAAACAAACAAACAACAGCCTCAAAACACACCCAAAACTAATACTCCTTGTGGACAATGCTTCTTAGCAGTTCAACCTCTTACAGTGTAAATATTTTTAATATTAATTTCTTATCTTGTTACAAAGTATTGTAAATATTTTAGTATTTAATGGACTTGTTTTCATAAAATTAAGAACATCAGTGACTTCCTGCATTCTTCTGGCTCCAGATTCTTTGTGCAATAACTTGCCTATTGTTGATGGAGTAGATGAATTTATTTTGTAGTGCAATCTGTTATTGCCTCTACTAGATTCTGGTTTTTATTCCAGTCAAAGCAACTACACATTTCTAGTTATGTTTGCGTGGGTTTTTTTGTAAGACCTTTTTTTTGTTCTTTAGTTAAAGAAGTAGTTTACTTTTGATAAAATAACTTCTCTAATGCTTTTCCGTTAGGAAAAGTAATTTTTCGCATACCTCACTATTGAAAGTCCTGAATTTGAGACACATTAAAAGCATCTGTGCTTTCATCCAACCATAGATCAAACCTCCTGAAATGGATGATTTGTTCTAATACTTATTTCTTCAAATCTTCAGCAATGTTTTCTAAGTGTATCTCAAGAGTGTGTGCTGACTGAGGAATGTGCTTCAGTTTGTCGTTGTAGTTTTCCATGCATTATTTCAGTTATTTTTCAGCAATAAAAACTCAGTTCTCTGACGGCATGTATTTTTTCCCCCTTGATTGTAGGTGAGAGAATTTGAGAGCAGACTGCTAAACATCACTAAATTAAGGGACATTTTTTAAAGTACAAGATTGACTACTGCATTACTTGAAACACTGCTGGAAAAAATGAAGGCCTATCTTTGTGTTCTGGATGGTTAGTTTTCAGATGTCTTGCTAATTGTGATGTTTTCATGCTACCATTGGCTAATATCTCGATACAATACACGTTTAGGGTAAGAGTAATTGTTAATATTGGTAAATAATATTTTGAACAGTCTTGGCAGCTGAAATTTTCTTTAATCTGACTTCATGTCAGATGTCATCAAATTCTTGTCTCTTACCTTGGAGTGTGGCTTATGAAGAGCTCATACTGCAGTAGAAGCGTCGGTGCTGCCATTTTCTTTTCACATGCACTCAAAGTACCTTCAGTCCATTGTTTTCTTTCAGGACTCCTTTTAAATTACTTGTCCATTCTATAAGGGTTAGTTTGGTTAAAACTAAGTAATGCTATCCATGAATCCACCTAATCAGGCAGAGACAAACTGCAGTTTGTCTCACTGCACAGGGAAGGGAATGGAGTGATCTCACCACTGTCACCCATCTGGGTTGTGGAACACATGCTTCTCCCAGGGCCGCTCAACTGCCTTACTGTGACACCAGCCCATCAGACACATGGGCTAAGTAAGCTCATGGGTCTCAAACTATGTGTTAAGTACTTGAATGTTTGTAAGAGTTGAATTTGTAGTTTGGGGTTTTCTTTCTTTTTTTTTTTTTTCTTTTTTTTTTTTTTCTTTTTTTTTTTTTTTTTTTTTAATTTTTTTTTTTATTTCTTGGATTGTTACTCTGTTTTGGGTTTGGGTGGGATTTTTTGGTTTTGTTTGTTTGTTTTAGATAAAAATAAATCGAAATGTCAGTTCTGATATATTCTTTACATACCCCCATGAGTTGTTATGCACACCTCCTTTTGTGTGCTCCTCATCTTCGTGTGCCAGTTTTGTCTCCTCAGAGAAGTGTGGTGAGGCTGGGAGAGGGGGAAGCTACTTCGTTTTCAAAGAACACCTTAGGGCAAGTGCTGCAGCCTAAAGGCTGTCTCTTTAGAGCATGATAAAACCTTTAGGTAAATCCTGGCATTCCTCACATCAGTTTGTAGTATGGATTGTCTTTATCACTAGGAAGGCTGCCTTTAAGAGATAGTTTCTGTTAAGTCCAGGGTCACTGTGGCTCCTGTGATAATGTGAAGCAACAACTCTTTGTTAAAGTTTTGTTTGGGTCAGCACTACACGTGGAACAAAAATAAAAAGATAATGTCCCAGTGATGTTACATCTGCAGAGGCAAAGTGATAGAAATCCTTGGTCTCTGTGTTAAATTGATACGATATTGTAAACTGCTAGTATCTGTGCTGAATAGAAGTTGAAATGGAAAACTGCTGCTACACTGGGTTTTCAGTAAGACTTCATTTTCACTGCCTAATTTTTTCATTATGGACACTGCTTAAGAGACATGGCTAGGAAATGCCACAGATACATTTCCTTTCTGTTCGTTGTGAGGGGAAATGTAATTCTTTATTCTTCTCTTTATGTAAGTCTTTGCATATTTTGGTGGATGTCTGCATTTTTAGAAAAAGTTACATAGGTCTACATTCTTACTTCATTGCTGCTGCTTTCTTACACGTGTTTTGTAAAAAACAAATAAGGTGCTCCTTTATGTCCAAAGTGAATCATTAGTTGGGTCTGATACTGGTCTAAAACTGCTTTGCGTGAGATGTGAAGAAACAAAAAAACCAGTTGATAATCAACTATTCTGTCTGTCTGCCTTGTAGATACAGAGCTTTAGAGCTAATTAAGAACTAATTCTTAGGCTGGAAAATTCTATTTAATTTCTGTTTGAATAGATAGCTAGCCCTGTTAGACAACAGAGGGGTTTTTTGTTGTTGTGTTGATACAAAAATGTTTTCTTTAAAGTGCTGTGTTATACAAAATATTATCATTGGAAGTGCTAGACAATTTTTTTTTTTTTTTTAAGTACAGGAAAAGCAAAGGGGCCGTATGCATCTGGAAGTGTATAATATTTTGGTCTTGGCATAAACACGTTCTCTTTTGGATCTTTGACTTACAACATAGAAAAATACTAATTTTCTCTCTAATATTGAAAATCCTTTACACTCTGAAAACTGAGCCATAAACCGGTAGTTCTTACTATAGGTGTGTTTTTTGCCTTATGTCCTATTGCTGTTACTATTGGTTCAAATCCTTCATATTTCTCTGGAGGAAAGTAAGTCCTTTGATGTATGGACTGCTGCAGCTATTGAGGATTTGTAGGTGTTACAACTCATGCAGTGCTGCTTGTCTAAACTGTCTTAAAGATCTGCAATTTGTCTTTATGCAGAGCTTATTTATTATTCAATTTTCTACCTCCTTTGCAAACAAGATCTTTAGGTTTCAGACTTACAGCATTGTCTTTGTAGAGTTTGTGCCTCCAAGGTTCAGGTTGAAACAGTGTATGAAAGTATATGATAGAAGATAAAAGCTTTGATAGCCCTCAGAGCCTCTCAGTTGTCCTGTGGCAAGTCAACAGGGAAGATTTGGCTGTTCAGTAGAAATGAGGACCTATTCGTTATTCTTGCCTAATTTTTTTAATATGCACTGTAGTTTCATGAAGATATTTGGGAGTATGTGGTGCACAAGCAGAACTTGTAGTTCACACAAGTTTCACACAACTGCAGTAATTTGGATGATCATAGTTGAAGTAAGCTCTTCCCAAAAGACTTGTGTGTTTGAACTGCTGCAGTGCTTTTTATGAGTTAATTTCAAATGTTTTTTGCATGTGTGTAAACTGACATAAATTACTAAGCATTGATAAATGTTTCAGCAAGTTGTGGCTGTTACCCTAGTTATAAAATTACTTCAGGCTACTCAGTTTGTCTTTTTCCCTTTCCTTGTTCAGTTCATCCCTGGTAAAAGAAAGCTTAGTAGGATACTATTGGTGCTATAGTCTTTGAATTTCATATGACTATTTTTTTTCTGTTTTGTATACCGTATGTTAATCTGTGGTAGGGACCCTACATTGCCCTTCATGCATGGTATCATTTGGGCAACTCTAAATCAGTTGAGCTGAACTTCATTATTTGTTTTTTCTTCATGTAATTTCACTAGTTTCTCTCCCCATTCCTTTTACTTCTGTGTGCAGGTTTGTTTTGTAGTCTTGTGTTTATTAGTAAGGTGGTTGAATTAAGATTTTTACTCTTTGTCAGATTTTACTTTGAGTTGTGATGCCGCTGAGTTGTTGGTGGTGCGGTTGTGGCTGCTCTTCTCCCAGTCAGGCCAGTTTATTTTGAGAAACTGGGATTATGGAGTAGCTCCTACTTTGTAGGTCCTTCTCATAAGCCTAGTGGGAATACATTACCAGACTCAGAGCTTTGATGAGAGCTAACTGACAAGATAAGGAACCTGTGTTTTTTCTTTGAATACTGTGTGATCTGCATCAATATCAACATGTTGATGTGTTGGTATTGTTTAACAGAGACCTTAGATGACAGTTAGCTGATCTCTTAGTAAATAATAAGATTTGGCATTAGCTGTTTATTTGCATCCAACCCTACAACAAATAGTATTATCCACTAGACTTTTATTTTCCTTATTTCAGTCCCTTTGGTTTTGAGCTTACGCTTAATTCCTGTGAAGAACATCAAACAACTTAAAATTTCTCATCAGTTGTTTATCCCTAGAGGTGTCCAAGAGGCATTTGGTCTGGTGCTGGGTGATGTGGTTTAGGAGTTACAGTAATAGTCCTGGGTTCACTGAATGATCTTGAAGGTCTTTTCCAATCTTGATGATTCTGTGATTCTATCTCATCAGAGTATTTCTTGCTTACTTATCTAAGTAAACTAAATTTTTTCATCTTTTCTGTTCTCACTCCACCATTCTCTTCTGTATCTGGTTTAGATATTTGTTATAATGTTAGCAAGTGGACTGAGATGTCTATTCCAGTGTTAGTTTCCCTGTGCTACCTTAGAAAACAAGCACTTTGTTTTGGTTGCCCCTGTCTCTACATGCAATTGAGCCTATGGTTAACACTATTCATAGTGTGAACTATTTTACTGCTGCATGGAAAGCTAACTTAGTTACCATCTAGTTTTTTTGGTGTTTTACATAAATTTTTGATTTGGTAATCCACGTTATTATTGTCCTCTTTGAGCAAGCCTTGTCCTGCATGAAAGTACTTGATTCCTTTCCCCTCCTTCAAGGTTCTGCAGGATTTACATATTTTTGGTAACTTTTTATGTCGGGTACTTTGGCTGGTGTTTACTTGTGTCTCTCCATGATGAATTTTCTTCTATATATCTTCATTTACAGTTAGTGCTGCCTTCTGTAGGCCCCCTCATATGTACTTATGGCACTTTGCTTTGCTGAGAAATATGGTTGTTTTATAAAGGAGTGATTCACCCACTATCTAAGGTAAAGCAGTATTTGTGTGCAAAAACTCTATTACAGTGAAGATCTCTTAAGAAGACAATCATGGAGTACCATTAATTTCTAGTGTCATTTAACCTCCGGTCATATGTTGTAGCACCATATTCTGTAACCTGCTTTTTGGGCAGGTGAGGTTAGTTTTTTACCACCATGCCTGAAGTGAGACTTTGATGAAAGAAATTGGAAATTTTGGAGCAGCCTTGTTGTTTCCTGGCTTTCCTCTCAGCAAGTGCAAGGAACCCAGTGGCAATGTGTTTTTCCACATCTTGCCCTTTAGAGTAAGGAAACTTCGCCGTGTTTGCTTTGGCCTTCTTTGTTTCGTGGTTGCTTGTTGCAGATAGTTGATGGAGGTGCACTTCGCAGGGATCTGTTAATGAATACCTTCATTTCTGCCTTGCTGTCACAGTTGGTGGCAGCAAAAGCAGAAGAGTGATTTTTGCATTGTTTTGCAGTTTTAAAATAGTTAGTTAAGTATATTCTGGGGCAGATGATCAATCTTCCCTCTCCCGCACCTCACCTCCAGCTGACTGTCAGCCAGATGACTTGTGCTGGCAGAGATCAGCTGGGCTTTGATACAGTTTTAGCTTTAAAATTTTCAGTTCTGGCTTCATGTTTGCCCTGGATTTTAAGTGTTTATGTCAGTGTGTACATAATCTGAAATTTTGTCATGTGGTGTTTCTTTCTCATATATCTTTGAAATATAGCAGTAATCTAGTGAGGAATTTTACTGGAGTTTCAAATTCATCTGCTCTGTGAAGTTGTTCTAGAAAAATAAATGCTGTGAAGTTTTTGAGTGGTCATAAAATACATATCTTTAATTAATGTGTGTTCTAATTATGTTGAATCTGGTGAATATACGGATGAAATAATTTAGACAGGTCAAGTGTATGCCAAGGAAAGTGCTTTGGCACAAGTCATACCACCTCTGACAAATTTTGTGCTGCTCTTTTAACAGAAAAGCGTAATCTGTGTAGCGTTTTGTTTTAAGAATTACCACTGATTTTTGAAGATTGAAAACAATATTGGATAGGCCTTTGTGAAGTAGACTAAACCATTAGCCAGTTTGACATTGGATGGAGCTAAGCATGGATTTTGAAGGGGGTGAAGCTCAACAGTCCGTGAGCTTGTAGTTTGTGTGGCTACAAAGCATTTCTACCACTTTTAATTCCCCTTTGTGACAGTGCCATATTAATTTGCATGGTTTTGCTTTATCTTCATTTTGGCTTCACACAGAGTATGTAATTACGCTTTGAATTCTTATTCCTTGTTTATTTTTAGCTTTATTCAACTCAGCTTACTTAGTTGACTGCCTCCATTTCATCTAACTTAACAGTTGGGTTATAGGTAAAGCTAAGGTGACTCTTCTTTTTTTCTTTTAATCCTGTTACTGTGGCAGTTGTCTGATATTCTACTAACTTGTCATTGCAGCCGATCAGATGATGATTCTGGGTCAGCGTCAGCTTCTGGCTCTGGTTCAAGCTCTGGAAGCAGTAGTGATGGAAGCAGCAGCCAGTCAGGCAGCAGTGACTCTGACTCTGGTTCAGAGTCAGGCACTCAGTCAGAATCAGAGTCTGACACATCAAGAGAGAAGAAACAAATTCAATCTAAACCACCAAAACTTGATGGATCTGAGGTAAACAAGATACATAAATTAATCCTTTGTTGGGGGGTGGCAAGGAAATACTAAAAAAATCTTCTTAAATTATTTTGAAGAGAAGTGTTCATTTAAAAAATAAAAAAGGTAATGAAGTGTTCTTAATTAGATTTTAACTTAGTTGGGTTAGTGAAAGCATGTACTTTGCTGGCTTAAACATTGGGCAAGTTTCTCATGTAACTTAAATTTGTGCTTCTAAAATTCTCACATCTGTAAGTATTTTGAGTTAAAAGCCTACCTACATTTCGTCATACAGAAGTACTCACTAATTTTGTGAAACCTGTGGAAGAGAGATACACACACGTTATTCCTGAATTCTGTTTTTATCTTGTTTCTCTAATGTTTGGTTTCATTGTATCAATAAATAATTGTATAAAAATTCCAGGGTTGCATACACTTAGCTTTCTTTATCAGTGGCTAAATGCAGGAAAAAGTGGTGAAATTCTTGAGAAATCTCTTCATTCCAGTGGGCCAGAATTACCTGCACTCTCCCATGTTTATGGAGTGGTATACCATGTTTATGAAGAATGTTATAGATCAGTTACACCACGAACTGAAGACTTTTAAGAATTCTCTGTTAATTTTTTTCCCGTGTATTTAAGTATTACTGTTGAAAACAAAATCATAGAAGTTAAGCAGTCTGAAAGAATTAATCTGCGTGAATTTAAAAATGTACTTTAAAAAGTTTTGCTTTAACAATTGCCTACACAACTATGGTTAGACATGTTTCAGTAATTATCTTGGTGATTAGGATATAACATTCTGTTTTGTAGAAATCTTACGACTTTAAAAAGCTGTCTGATGTTGTTAGTTAATGCAGTGTTTTGTAATGAAATTTTATAATTGATAAAATTAAGATGCTTAGGAAAATAAAGGAGACTTTCAGTATGTTTAACTGACTCTTGCATCTCTATTCCTGTTTAGTTTTGGAAGTCTAGTCCAAGTATACTTGCTGTGCAAAGATCAGCAGTGCTCAAGAAGCAGCAACAACAGCAAAAGGCAGCC
This sequence comes from Argya squamiceps, assembly GCA_037834095.1. Classification (NCBI taxonomy): domain Eukaryota; kingdom Metazoa; phylum Chordata; class Aves; order Passeriformes; family Leiothrichidae; genus Argya; species Argya squamiceps. Next base: position 46,443 of record JBBMKD010000115.1, read on the forward strand.
TCATCAGATAGTGTTTCAGAAGAGGTGATTAATGTGATTTTTTAAATGTACACATGCCTGTCTCACTGTCTTACACGTTGCAATAAAATTACATAGAGCAAATATATATTCTCTGAGTGTGCATAGAAGCCTGGGGTGAGTCTATAAAATTAACATTCAAATAACTGACATTTTTATACAAAAAAGTAAAGATATCTCTGATTACATGTTTTCAAGTGAGTTGTCCCAAAATTATTGCAGTCTTGATTCTGTGCTTGTTTTAGGTAGCTGTTCTGTGTTGCCTGGACAAAATTTTCAAGCCACACAGTACTGACTTAAATTGTATTTCCGGCTTCTTGAGCTTTGTATAAGAGAAATAAAAATATTAAAATATTTTTTCAATGTGGGTTTTTTTTTTTTTTGTGAAAGCTGTCTCTTGTAGTTTTCAGAAATTCCATATGAAGTAGAAAACTAATTTTTACAAGTCTTGCAATAGTTGCTACTAAAGAATTCTTCTATTTTAAAAATGAGGCCTGTATTCCAGATATTTCAAAACCTAAATCATAGGCTAAAGAAATGTTGATTTTTTTTGCAGTAGGAACATCTTTTAAGAACACTAATTGGAACTATGAAATGTAATTTATTTGTAAAGCAGTCTTTTTGTCCTATATTACAAAGACTTTGCCATGTAGTCACTCTCATTTGGTTGGATTTCTGTTCTTGTCTAATTTAGCTACTCATCTTTTAAACAGGAAACTTAATCACATATCATTAAAATGTTAATTTATAAATGTTAAGCACTGTCTTCCAGAAAGATACTTTTCAGGATAACAGTTACTGTATACTAAATTTAAGACAATGAGATTGACCTTAAGAAAATTTAACTTTAAGAGGATTCTTGTTTTTTCTTCTATTGTAAAGAAAGAAGGGACATGCTGTTCTCAAAATTTCTTAAACTGGTGTTTTAATGTAAGCAAATATGGCAGGTGAAAAAGCCCTTGAGTGTAGGAGGTTTCATGAGGATTTTTACAGAGACATCAACTTAATTAATGTGGAGCAGCTTACACCATGACTGTGTTTATGTGGGCACAGTGTTGATTTTTTAAGACGGGGATTGTATCTGGTGTTCTCCAGAGCTGTATTGGCACAGTGTATTCATAGATGGATAAATACAAAAACAATAGAAGTATTCTAACAGCTAAAGTGCAAGGCATGAAGGGGGTAAAACATGAATAATATGCCTCCAATTTGAAAGTGATGTATCTTTTCAAAATCTGCTTGTTAGAAATACTTTATTCTTTTTGTAATAATGAATTGGCTTTGGTTTATTTACTCCCCCTGCAGGACTCCTCGAGTAGTGAAGATTCAGCAGATGACTCATCCAGTGAAACCAAGAAGAAAAAACATAAAGAGTAAGATATTTTCCTGAGTAATAGCACAAATTTTTTATCATAGAGACAGATGCTTGTAGCTTATGCTTGATTTCCTCACTCTGAAATTAAGTTCCCTTTTTAATTTGTCTTGTTCTTTCATTTACAATTTTTTAATTTTAAAATGAACTCTGAAATGGTCATCTCTATCACACTAATTTCTCAGCAAAAGAATCTGCAGTATTGTTTGAAAACATTCATCAGTGCTTTTATTTCTAAAATACTTTGTTGCAGTTTACTTTTGAAGTCTTGTGGAGGTGGGAAACTACTTAAATAGGCTGTCTTAAAGCAAATTCAGGTTAGAGTCCCTTAGTTAATGCCAGATGGCTTTTCTTTTGGATTTTGGTGGGGTTGCTTTTGTTTCCTTTTGTCCTTTCCTTGGACATGCTTAAAAGTCATTATAGTTTTGATATTAAATAACTCTGTTAACTTGTTAATTAAGCTATTAAATTGAATTTTCCTGTATAAAGTCAGAGTTTGAATCAAGATCCTGTACCTCATCTTTCCTGTCACAAATAAAAAATCTCAGTTAAGGAGAAACCAGGGAATCCTGCTACTCAGTCACAAATGTCTTACTCATGGTAGCTTGCCTGACTGTGAAGCACTGACATCAGAGTTCAGTGGGAGCTTTTGGGAGCCAGTGCCACTCACCAGTTGCTGCAGTTCACGTTTTTCTACGTTCCTCAAATCTGCCTCTGTTACTTTTCAATTCTTGTGCCAAAGTTGCTGCTTCTTTACATGGGCCACAGACCATGGGCATTAGACAATGTGGGACTCTCCAGAATACAGTATGATAGGACTTTATGATTTGAACATTTCTTAACTTCTGATGAGTATGTATCTTTCCAGATAGACTTGTTAAGTGCTTTGTTTTCTTAATGTCATGTTAGTTCATTTTTTCATGCTGAAATGTATATAGAAATCTGGATTTTTGTTGTTATTTTAGATTTTAAATCTACCTCTTGAGAACAGAAAACTTAGTGTAAATCCTTTTGGTGCCGTTGGGCGTTTTTTTACTTACCTAATATTCACTGAGGGCAGTTTTCTGTCTCATCAACTGACATAACTGTTACAAGATTTTTATTTCTGTGAAGAGTCTTGAAATTGCAGCAGATCCCTCATGGATGGATAACTGTTCTAGAAAATGCAACTACTTGAAATTACTGTTTTGTCTTTCATCATGTACAGTGAAGACTGGCAAATGTCAGGATCAGGGTCAGTATCAGGAACTGGTTCAGATTCTGAATCGGAGGAAGACAGGGAGAAAAGCAGCTGTGAAGAGAGTGAATCTGACTATGAGCCAAAAAACAAAGTCAAAAGCCGGAAACCTCCAACCAGGTAAGAAATTGGGCATTTGAATGCTCTGGTACTATTTCTGAAAAGCAGTTGAGTATTTACTACTACTGTATGTGCAACTGAAAACAGTAATACTTACTGAGAAAAAAAGCCCAATTTTTTTTTAATATACATAATATGATAATATATTAATGCTTTCTAGTGAATACCTTTTCCTGTCTGCTTTAAAATAAGGCAGAGTAATTGAACATTCATTAAATAGATGTATTCAGAAGACAATGCAGAAGATTTATTGTTGTCCCTGTTGAAACATCATTGTTGTGTCATACATTGTCTTCAAGAATTAAGCCAAAAAGTGGGAAAAAGAGTGCAGGACCAAAAAAGAGGCAACTTGATTCGTCAGAGGATGATGATGAGGAAGAGGATGATGATGATTATGATAAGAGGGGATCTCGTCGCCAGGCAACAGTCAACATTAGTTACAAAGAAGCTGAAGAAACCAAGACGGATTCTGATGATTTGCTAGAAGTTTGTGGAGAAGATGTTCCACAACCTGAAGAAGATGAATTTGAAACTATAGAGAAATTTATGGATAGTCGAGTTGGCCGTAAAGGAGGTATTTTTTTTTAAGTGTTTTTAAGATCCTTGTTAAGATCATGGTGCAACTTTAACACATATTCTCAGCTATAGGTTAAAGAGCAATAGTTTTAAAGTTACAAAAATGTCATACTGCTTTATCTTTCCTATTCATAAGAGTGCTCCTATTCCCATCTAAGTATTGCAGAATAAAATTCAGAAAAATTGCTTAAGTAGAAAACAAAAATCGGGTGGCAGATAGCTCTGTATTGCATAAGTGCACACCATATTGTTATGACACTGTACAATTCAGTGGTACTTGATCAGCACAAATTATGCACAATGCAGTGAAGAAAGTAGACTAGATGGGAGAGCTGACTGGTAGTCTGAACATGGAGAGACATTGTTGGCAAGGCTGAACCACTGAAATCGTGATTTCAGTTACTGCAGCAAAAATACAGAACAATGTGTGGAATGGCTAAAAAAATAATCTAAAATTGCAGTGGTATCTACAGTTCTGCTTTGTATTTAAGTCTGCAAGTTAAAATCGTAGATTCATAGAATGGTTTCAGTTGGAAGGGACCTCAAAGATCAGCTAATTCCAACTCCTCTGACATTGGCAAGTATGCCTCCAACTTGGCCTTGAACACCTAACTTCCAACCATGGGGAATCAACGGGTTCTCTGGGTGTAAGTGGGCAACCAGTTATGGTGTCTCACCCCCCTCATAGCAAAGAATTCTTCCTAATACCTCTCCTTCAGTTTAGAGTTGTTACCCCTTGTCCTACTACTACATGCCCTTGCCTGAAGTCCCTCTCCAGCCTTCTTGTAGCCTCCTTTAGGTACTAGAAGGTGGTGTAAGGCCTCCCTGGAGCCTTTTCTTCTCCTGGCATAACAACCCCAACTCTCAGCCTGTTTTCATACCTCATACCTGTTTTCATACTTCCCTGTTCCAGCCCTCTTACCATCTTGTTGACCTTCTCTGGGTGTACTCCAGCAAACCCATATCCTTCTCATGGTGGAGGCCCCAGAACCTGGGGTCTTCCTTTTTTCCCTTTTTCATAAGTGGGGTTTATATTTCTCCATTTCCAGTCAGTGTGAACATCCCTGGACCACCATGACCTCAAAAATTATGGTAGTGGCTTAGTTATTTCATCTGCCAGTTCCCTCAGGATCTGTAGGTGTATCTCATCATGTTCCATGGACTTGAGCACTTCCTATTTCCTTAATTGGTCTCAAATGTGATCTTTTCCTGGAGTGGTTGATTCTTCCTTCTGCCTTTTCTTCTCTGGTGTGCTGAGTCACTTGCTGGTGAAGACTGAGGCAAAACAGTTATTGAGTACCTCAGCCTGCTCCTTGTCCCAAGTAACCAGTTCTCTCATACTAGGATATTCTTAATTATAAAGACAAACACATGAAAAAACCCTACCCAAATGTGGGGCCACTTGCACTCCAGGACCATTAATTACACCTATTATCCATTAATAGGTGTAATTAATTACACCATTAATCACACCCATTGTCTATAGTTACTGACCCATCTCAGAACTTGTACACTTTTTTCTCTCAAATTCCCTCTCTCATGCTATCCCATACCCTGCTCCGGTATATGGTGTTACTGCTGACAGTACACACACTTCAGGAACTAAACTTCTTTCATTCTTTCTGCCCAGATAATGTTGCTGGTTTTTAGCATTGCCTCTCTGTGACTTCATCTGCTCCGGCAGCTTGCTGGTCTCATTTCCTTATCAACACCACTGAGATTAGCTCACGTGATTAGAGCTGGGTGCTAATATCACCAGGGTTATGGGTTTGATCCCCACAGAGGCTTAAGAGTTGGAATCCGTGATCCTTGTGGGTCCCTCCCAGCTCAGTATATTCTGTGATTCTGTAACCTGTCCTCACCAAAATGAGCCTGTTTCCTGCCTCTGGTATGCTGCAGCTACAGTAGAGTCTGTACATAATCTGTACTTTATAATTTTTACCTCGTAAGATAACAGAGGCAGGACAAGCAACAGACTTGTTTAGGAAGCAGGAGATTTATAGTGTCCCTGTTAGTAAGTTTTTCATGTCTTGACGCTGATCAGGCATAATATCAGATGTCTTCTTTATGCTCAGAGATAAGAAGAGTGTAACAGAAAGATGACAAGCAGTGTTAGTGTGGAGCATTCCCTAGTGACTGCTTTAAAAATGGGGAATACAAATAAAATTCTCATGAGGAAAGATAAGATATTGCAGGTTAGGTGTAGAAGTTTTGGTTGCATTTTTGATTCTCTTGACTACTTGTGCATGTGTTAATACATCTACATCATAATCTTTCAAATTACAGTAATGACATGAGTGCAGTAGACACTAGTTAAGTATATGCTCATCTAAAATTACCACCAATTACTTTACTACATTTCTAACTTGTTAACTTATGACAACACACACTTACTCAAGACATATGATGTGGTTTCTTTCTCAGCCACAGGTGCTGCAACCACAATATATGCAGTTGAGGCAGATGGTGACCCAAATGCTGGGTTTGAAAAATCAAAGGAACCAGCAGAAGTACAGTATCTTATTAAATGGAAAGGCTGGTCACACATCCATAACACTTGGGAAACTGAGGAAACACTGAAGCAACAAAATGTTAAAGGAATGAAGAAACTTGACAATTACAAGAAAAAGGATCAGGAAACAAAACGATGGTGAATCTTTTTATTTCTATGATACTTATTTTGAAACACTCAAGGTGTTCTATTGTGTTTCTGAGACATGTTACCTGGTTTTGAGGACATAATTTCGAGTGCCTTTGCAATGGGAAGATAAAAACTTTGAGAGCCAAAAAGCCCTTTTAACATGTTCCAGTAACATAATCTCTGAATCTGGTGTGTATTTGTGCCTCTGTGTCTGTGTGGTATAAAAGGATTTTTAACAAGATGGGTAGTGTTTAAAAATGAATAATAAATTGTAGCTTTTAGTATTTTTTCCATTATACTTTGATTTGAGTTCTTCAGGAATTGCTGTGAGGATCCCTGTTTTCTTGGTGTATTACCTGTTTCAGGTTACTTTGAAGAATTCGGTTTTCTTTACTGAAACCTGAGGTTGAAGCTTGAGAATAAAAAACATGAAGAAATAGACACATTTTAAAGTCACCTCTTTGGTGTCCAGTTTTATTACTATGTTTAATATAATCAGTGAATGCTGGTGGGATTTTTAGCAACTAATTATTAGATGGATTCTTACAGAGTGAGCCACCCTGACTACTATTCCATGACAGCAATGCCTGAAGTGTACTGCTTATCCAGAGACACAAGTTACTACAGCTATCAGTTGTACTAGTCAAGTAACTAATGGAGAATACTTATTTTCAGCAATAAGTATTTTTGGTCATTAATGCTGAGGCACTTAGGCCAGACACAGCCATTTTGTAGGAGGGATTTTTAAGTTGTTCCTTCAAAGAAGCTTTCCAGGCAAGCTTCATGGGATGATTTACATTCAGAGCTATAGAGTTGCTGAATTTCCTTAGTTTTGAAAGTATATGGTGTAATAAGTATTGTAAATTAATTCCCACTCCAGGCTGAAAAATGCTTCTCCAGAAGATGTGGAGTATTACAACTGCCAGCAGGAGCTTACAGATGATCTACATAAACAATACCAGATAGTGGAAAGAATAATTGGTATGTTACAAACTTGTGGACAGAAATCCATGTCGGATTCTGTATGTTCTCAATGCTCTTGTATTTGTAGTTAAGAAATGTAAAATATTGATACCCACAAACTTTTTAATCCCAAACAAAAATTCAGGTAAAGAGAAGAGCTGTCGGACTGTCTGTATGGGTCTAACTTCTGTTGTATTATTACCTAAAATGAATGTTTTATTACAGTATGGAAATAAAATGCTGATCTGTGGTGCATTTTTGCAGCTCATTCAAATCAGAAATCAGCTGCTGGTTATCCAGACTACTATTGTAAGTGGCAGGGTCTGCCTTACTCTGAATGTAGCTGGGAAGATGGAGCTCTCATTGCCAAAAAGTTTCAGGCACGCATTGATGAGTACTTCAGCAGAAATCAATCCAAGACCACTCCCTTTAAAGACTGCAAGGTGAGTAGGTAATTTGCAATGGATTTATAATCAATTGCATTGGGTTTGACTGGGATAGGGTTAATTTTCTTCATAGCAGCCTCTGCAGTCTGTGGTTTAGATTTGTGACCTCTAAATGGTTTTGGTAACAGATATTGACTGTTGCTGAACAGCACTTCCACAGTGCCTTCTCTGTGTCCTGTTGTGTCATCCCCACCATCAGTAGGCCAGGAGGGAGCACACCAGGAACAGCTGAACCCCAGATGACCAAAGAGGTGGTTGGTGCAATTCAGTGTCTTACTCAGCAATAAATTGAGTGGACTGAGCAGGGGCTGCCTGTTGCCTGGAGATTTGTTGGTCATCAGTCTGCTGGTGAATTGATGTGTGGCTCGCATTCTGTCACTTGTGTGGTTTTTATTCTATGGGCTTTTTTGTTTTGATTGGGTGGGTGCTTTCCCTTCACCCATAGACTCCTTATTTTGACCCACAATTTTTTTCTCATTTTTGCCTTTTCATTCCTCTGTCTTGTCCCTCTAGGGTGGGAAGTGAGTAAGCAGTTGAGTGGCAGCTTGGCTCTTGGCCGAGTTCAAGCTACCACACCATTCTACCATTGCAATGGTAGAAATGTGAAATTTTTTTTTTTCCAATCTGCATATCAAATACATATGATGAATTTTTTGGAAGTTTTTTCAGAATACCAATAATGATGTATAGTAGGATGGGTGGACAACAGCACTACTGAGAGTAGGTTTTGTAGATACCAGTCCCCTGCATTTTTACTAGCATTCAGAAATGGGTTTATTTTAAAAGAAAACTTTAAATGAGTTAATGTCACTCATGTTGTGACATTCAGATTAGCAATCAAATTAGTTTCAACTTGCAATTACTTGGTGTTCTTATATGGCCTTTTTTACATTGATGGATAAAAAGTAGAGTTGATGACCTGGTAAGTACCTGCTGTTACTTTTTCTATAAGAAGATCTTTTGGTAGTTTTGATCAGTTGCAGTTCAGTCATTGACTGATGATGAATTTACTTTTCACAGGTTCTAAAACAAAGGCCACGGTTTGTTGCATTAAAGAAGCAACCTTCTTACATTGGAGGACATGAAAGTTTAGAGTTAAGAGATTATCAGTTAAATGGGTTGAATTGGCTTGCTCACTCATGGTGCAAGTAAGTAGTCTCAAATTTGTTTGTTTGTAAATTACAGGCATTTGTAAAGTTCTGAATTTTTTTTTCTGTTGGGTAGGTTTGGTTTTTTTTAAGTTGGAGATTTTCATACTGTAAGCCCAAAGCAGAGGTCTGGAGGGACTGGTTTTGTTTTAAGTAGTACCAAAATTACAATTCTATGACCATTCTCAACAAAAAACAGCTAAGATGTGTCATTACATGCTTTTAGTTTTAATGGAATAAGTCATAGTTTTAAAACAACCAACTAACCTAAAACCGTAAAATGAGAAAACCCAAACAAACATTTCTGGAATATCAACATTAGTATTAAATTTTTAAAATTAGACTCAAGAGGACTACTTGCAACTTTTTTAAGGGAGTTAATTTTTTTTTAATTTAAGGGAGTAGGAGGGGTTGGAAGTCTTTTTATGGAAAAACAATATAAATAAATTTCTTCGAAATGTATAGCAGCAAAAATCTTGGAAACTTTTATAAGTAGGTTTTATGCTCAAATGATAGTAATTTCTTTTTATCCAAACCTTCCCCATCTCCACACCTCCCCTTAATAGCTTTGTTTCTTTTTTTTTTTTTTTTAGAGGGAATAGCTGTATTCTCGCAGATGAAATGGGTCTGGGTAAAACAATACAAACAATTTCCTTTCTGAACTATCTGTTTCACGAGCATCAATTGTATGGGCCTTTCTTGTTGGTTGTGCCACTTTCTACCTTGACGTCTTGGCAGAGAGAGATTCAAACCTGGGCGCCTCAGATGAATGCTGTAGTTTACTTAGGAGACATAACTAGTAGAAATATGGTGAGTATTTCTCCTTGTCATTGGAAAGTCTTGTACATAAACAAGACATACTTCATATTCTTATCATCTGCATATCTCACATATTTTGACTGGGACTGAGCAAATATTTGCTGAAGCCCTGTGTCTTTAAAATGTGAATTGAAAGCTTGGATTTTGATATCATGTAAATGTGTGTGAGAGAGATCCTTTCTACTTGATAGTCAACAGAATTAAAAATTTTGTCTTGCTTTTGAAAACCAGCTATCTTCTGCCATGGCGTTATTTAGGTGGCTATAGGGAAAATAAGTATGTAAGAAAACCAGTCATGATCTTATTTTATTTCCTGAAAGGTTATTGGTTTGTTAATGTTAGTAATCTTACCCATTAAAGTAAAAAGTTCTTGTATGGTTATGTGTGTGTATGTGTGTATATATAGTGTATATATGTATGTTTACATATTTATGTATAGAATGTTTTTAATATATATAGATATATATGCACACACACTTTTTTATATATATATAAGTACATTTATATATATAACTGTCATATATGTGTGTGTTGTTCTTCTGTTTTATTATCATATTGTTTTATGCTGTTAATTACCTACATTGTTGCAGTATTAAAATTGATTCCAGTCAGCAAGACTTTTTTTCTGCAGCTTATAGTTTACTTGTTTCTTTTTGTAGATAAGAACTCATGAATGGATGCATCCACAGACCAAACGATTGAAATTTAACATACTCTTAACAACATATGAAATTTTGCTAAAGGATAAGGTAATTGCCTTTCTGTGGGGAGACAAAAATAATTTTCCCAATATAGAATTCTCTTTAGACTTGCATGTATCTGATTTATGGTCCATTAAATTTATGGACAGTCTGATAGTTTTTGCTTTTGAAAGTACAACAGTGTGTAGTTTGGGGTTTTGGTTTTTGTTTCTTTGGGAGCCTTTTATTTTAAGCGCTTCTGAGTTTTACATATGTACGGTGAGGCTTTCAGCCTTTCAGCCTTTTCCCATTTTGTGAGGTGGGTAACACTTAATTTTCTTCAGTTTCCTTCAGAGTCTCATTACTGTGATGTTCTCCTCCCAACTTCATGCTCTACTTCTTTGCAGATCACCATCAAGGAATCGAAAACAGGACCTAATCCTTAGTCCCAAATATGATACAAACTAATATTGGAAATATGGAAACTAGGAAATCCCATATAGTTTTTCTGTGATATTGTGCGTACAGGAGTATGTGTACATGTATTAATACTGTCTCTATAGTGATAGCACATAGAGTTACTGTTAATCATCATATCAGTATGAGGAAGTTGAAGAAACACTGGACTTGGCTTTGTTTACTTCATTGGTTTGTATGGGAAGAAGTCAATAATGATTTTTTTTTTTCCTGCCATGTTGAAAAATGTGGGTCAGACTTCTGGGAATTTTTAAAAATAATTAATTTATGCTTTCTTAGGGTGACTACACAGCTTTTCATTGAACCTGGAAAATGTAAAAGCTATAATTAGTACTAAAAGCACATAGCTGTTATTTTATTAAAATACCCCAAGAAATTATTTGGTTTATAGATTGATTATATAATGTGGGAAATCATGTAATGTGTTAATTTGAGTAATGTTTCCCCCCTTCTCCACTTCTTTTGCAAGTCATTCCTTGGTGGTCTGAATTGGGCATTCATAGGAGTTGATGAAGCTCATCGTTTGAAAAATGATGACTCTCTTCTGTACAAAACTTTAATAGATTTTAAGTCTAACCATCGTCTTCTTATTACTGGAACGCCTCTACAAAACTCTCTCAAAGAGCTTTGGTCTTTGCTGCACTTCATCATGCCAGAAAAGTAAGAAAGCATTTTTTGTCAAGTCTGTTATGGCAAAGTAGTGGAGTGAAGTGAGAATCAGTAGAAGTAGGGAATTGTACTGAAAGATAGCTTAAATATCCTACATAAAGTAAACTCATGTATCTTTTCATGCTGCTTTAGGTAAGTAATTTTGATAGCAGATGTCCGCTTTTCCCATTTTACCACTGCGCAACAGTGATGGATCCGAGGTGTGGGTCAGAACCTGACCCTGAACCAAAAAGGGGTTTGTCTTAGCCTAAGAGAAAAACCATATAGATTTGCTCTGGGGGAAGAAGAATGGATGGAATCTTTCTTGTGTTAGTACTATTAATGAAAACAAGTTTGTGTCAAGATACCAAATACCCAGTAGTTCAATCAGATAACTGGTTTTTCCATATGTTTTGCATACAGTAAGCTTATTGCATTGACCTGATTTTGTACTGACTTGTTTAAATCTGAGGTAAACTAGAGCTTGTGTGAAAGCACATGCTCCTGTCAGACATCTTGTAAAAGCCAAGCACCACAGCTCTATTTAGTTTGACTGATGGATTATACTGATTTTCTCAGAACATTACAGGCAAAGCCACTGAGGTTGGGTGGCCATTTTTCATTTTTTTGATCATAATCTCCGTTCTCTAAGTCTATAGTACAGACAAGCTATGCATCAGCTAAACCATACAAACTGCAAGACAGATTTTAAGTATATTCTTGTTCTCTTGCACACCCTCTAGACATGGAGCTGGCTTTTATGCTGTCTTGATAAAATATAACAATGGAATTTTCTTCAACCATCTAGAAAAGTGTCCTCGCAGAAGAAGAAAAACCTTGCCATGTCCATTGTGGAACCAGAAGTTTTAATTCTGTAGACATTTCTGGAAAATTCCAGTCTTCTATTTACAGGCACAATATCTGGAATTTCTTGGGAGATAAAATTTCAGAAATTGGATAGAAGAGAAGAGAGTGGGGAAGAAATCTGAATGTATATGTCGTTTTGTGATATATGTATACATGTTCTGTGTCTGTGTTACCTTTCTTCCTGAATTTTGCTTCATCAGGTCATTCACAGCATGTCACTATTTTGCACTTACACTTTATTATGTTGAAGGTTTTCCTCCTGGGAAGATTTTGAAGAGGAGCATGGCAAAGGGAGAGAGTATGGTTATGCAAGTCTTCACAAAGAGCTTGAACCATTTCTGCTGAGAAGAGTTAAAAAAGATGTAGAAAAGTCTTTACCTGCTAAAGTTGAGCAAATTCTGAGGATGGAAATGAGCGCATTGCAGAAGCAATACTACAAGTATGTACCAAATCTTTGTATATTCTGCTGTTTCAGTGATATGTCTATGCACAATTTACTGGATTACAGTGGTTTGTATACTGTTTGGAAGTTGAGGCTTCTTCATATATCCTACAGTGTAGGATTTCACAGCAGTAAAATTCTGTGAAGCAAGGGCTTGGGAATTATGTTGGTCTAATGTCCACTCATGTAGTTTCTTTTGTTTGGCTTATTGAGAGATGCTTTTTTTCCTTTAGTTGAGGGAAGAATCTTTTGGGAGATGCTTTTTTTCTTTAGCTTGTTCCTGTTTTGACAGCTTTCATCTGTCTTACTCCCACATGTGGTTAGAAGTTACTAATATTGTACATCTTATTTCATAGGTGGATTTTAACCAGGAATTATAAAGCCCTTAGCAAAGGTTCAAAAGGCAGTACCTCAGGCTTTTTGAACATCATGATGGAACTCAAGAAGTGTTGCAACCATTGCTACCTCATTAAACCACCAGATGATAATGAATTCTATAATAAACAGGAGGCCTTACAGGTAATGTCACTTTTTAATTAAAAAAAGAGAGGTTTTAAGTCTGTAGTTTTCACAGAATTTTATAGTGCCTTGGCAGTTCATTATTTCTTATTGAAGTGTATTAAGGAAAAAAAGATGTGCAAAATGTGCATCTTGGGTTTTTACAGTGAAGTATTTTTTTATTTTTAATTGGAACTGAATAATTGACAGAGAGTTGAGTAAATTAATATGTGCAGTTTTAATTACATATTATTTGTATGGATGTTTTAAACTGTAAAATTCTTCAGGAATGTTAGAATTTGCCTTTTATTCTTCTGCTCACAGTAATAGAAAGAAAAGCAAACCTCAGATGGATGTCCAACCTACCCCAGTGTGTATTAGTGTTGAGATTAATTTATTTTGCAATGTATGTTTCTTGGTTTTTGTAGCATTTAATACGTAGCAGCGGGAAACTAATCCTGCTTGACAAGCTACTGATTCGTCTGCGAGAACGTGGCAACAGAGTCCTGATTTTCTCACAGATGGTAAGGATGCTGGACATCCTGGCAGAGTATCTGAAATACCGTCAATTCCCATTTCAGGTAAAAAACTTGCTGGTAATAGCAGCTAAGAAGCTTTGATCTTGACTATTAAAAATTTCTTTTCTTTACTGTGAGGGTGCCAAAGCACTGGAACATGTTGCCTAGAGTTTATGAAATTTCTGTCTCTTGCTGAGGTCCAAAAGCTACTTGGACTTGACCTTGGGCAGCATGCTTTAGCTGTCCCTGTCTGAGTAGAGGATTTAGACAAGATGACCCTCAGCAGTCCCTTTGAGTTTTGTGATTATATGACCTTTACCCCTTTGATTAAAAACACGTGGAAGAAAATGTCTTCTTTTTCTACAAAGGGACTGGCTCTATGATGAATGTTATTTTGAAGTGAAACAAATGAATTAAAAATTATGTGGGTTGTTTATTTACTTTTTTTTCCTTCGCATAATAGTTTTGGTAGCTGACAATTGAAGTTGCTCTGATACTGAGTATAGTATAAAAATATTTTTTAACTGTAGTTCTCAATCTTTTTAGAGACTTGATGGATCCATAAAAGGGGAATTGAGGAAACAAGCACTGGATCATTTTAATGCAGAAGGATCAGAGGTATAGTTTTTTTTTTCTTTTTTTTTTTGTGAAATCAGTTTTATTTTTTCCCAAGAAGTACAAAAAGACATTGCACAAAAAAGGAGGGCTGGAAAAAGTGAGGAGTATATCAGTAATTGGAAAATCATTGCTACTGCCTGGAGTATAAGGTTTGTATAAGAAGAGGTTAAGTAGAAAACACATAAATTCGGAAAACGGTAGCTGATTGCTCTATAAATGCTGCAGAATTTTAACACCAGCTTTGTTCCTCTAGAATTTAATAATGTTTACAAGAGTGCTGAACTTAAACAGTTAGCATGCAAAAATCCTTTGGCAATGGGCAGAACTAACTTCATATATCCTTGCACAAACGATCATATTTTACTTGTTTCAAATACAATTCCTGTTACCTTCATTTGTTGCCACCTGTTATGTGCCATGCAAGAAATAGTAAAGTACTGATTTCTGGCAATTCTTTGTGAGCAACCTGTGAGTATGTAGTCATCTGTTACAATTCTTTAGATTCTGAACTGGAATATTTGTACCTTATTTAGCACTCTTATTATGCAAGTTGTTCCATGTCTTTGGATCAGTTTAAATCTTTTGTCCTACACTCTCAGATTTGGGGGAGGGGAGGTTGGCTGGTCGTTGATTTTAGGGTTTAGTTTGTTTGGTTTAATTGGTATTTGAAGATAGCATTTGTTAGTTGCTGCTGAGCTTGTCTGCTTTGTGGAGGGAGAAAGACCGAGCTCCATGTTCAATACAAAAGCTAACTCTTTCAGATTTCTTTCATAGACATTGTTGTGAAATCAGACATCAGATATTTCAGACATTTTCTGAGATCTTAGCAGTTACACTGTACATTTTTTGCGATGAAGAAAAATTTAAACCATGCATTTCTAAAACTGAGGTAAACTCTGTATTTGTACAGCAGGAAAAAGAATGCTCTCAGTTTTATTTTTTATTTCCTAAAATGTCATCATATTTTGGAGGGAATTTTGCAGTTTTTGTATTACTGAACTAAGGGCTACCTGGAAATCTTTAACACAATTATCAAGGCTCTTTCCTTATTGTAGTGGTTGCTGTTTCCTGTAGCTGTACTGAAAACTGGATTTGTTTGGGGTTTCTTAACCTGCTTTACTTTAGCTTGGATTTTGTTTTTTGGTTTTTTGCATGTCTCAGTATCCTTCTACAGACTTTCATAGCTACAAAAGACTGCTTCAATAATTTTATATTGCATACAGGGTTTTTTCTCCTTGCTGTTTACCCATTTTCATATTGTTCATGAATATGCTGGACAGCATTGAACTTGGAAGATTTTTCCTTCTGTCTCTTAATCAGTTATGTGTAGGCTCAAGTGCTTTCCCTGCTCTGACGTGATTGTTTAGTCTTCCAGGGCTTGGGGCAGGGAGGGTGGAAGAGCACTTCTGTAACATTAAAGGCTTTGACAGTAAGATTTGGTATTTTTTGGCCAGTCTGGTTTTTTTGCGATGTCTTGCTTAGTGATCCTCATCTAGGATACTGCTTCCTTTAAACTGTTGAGAAGTCAATAACTTTAGGAAAGAAATTGGTAATCACCATTTGCTTTGTATTTAAAAAAGCTTTAAGCATAGAGCAATTACAGATTTGGTAGTATATGATTCAGTATAGTCTGCACCACATACTACATAAAGTTGATTCCTTTAGGAATATTGGAGTATTGTATATAAAGCTGTTTCCTACTTTATAATTTCAGGACTTCTGCTTTTTACTGTCTACCAGAGCTGGAGGATTAGGTATCAACTTGGCATCTGCTGATACTGTGGTTATATTTGATTCTGACTGGAATCCACAGAACGATCTGCAAGCACAGGCTAGAGCTCATAGAATTGGACAGAAGAAACAGGTAAACACACTCAGTTTAAAGGAGACTTCTGTACATCAGCTGTCCACTCTCTGTCTGCGCCAGTCAGTCCTCATGTATTTTTGAGAATTAACTAGTACTTTCTGCATATGTCCAGAAATGCTAGTAATGATCGTTTCTTTTTTCCTAAGTCTCCATACATGAAGAAATAATCTAGCAGCTATGGTAGTTGGGTGGGAGAGGGAGAAGAGTTGTGGACTTGTCTGTCTTATGTTCATTGGTATGATGTCTTTCTAGTAAATAATTGCTACATCAGGCACATCCCCAATGCTTAAATATTCTAGTTCTCAACCGGATTGTTTCCTTCTTACAGAAGACATACAGTAACAATTACCAATATGATATTATTGCCTCTGGCAATACTTGTGCCAAGTCACTGAAGTTCATAAAGAATGATCTAAGACTGTTTATTCAGGCTTTTAAAAACATTTCTGTGAAGACTGTGGTAATGTGATTAAACTAGTATTTCATATTTGAAATCCAGGAAAAAAAAGTCTGAAGTTATGTAATAAAGACTGAGATTTCTGCTTTTAAATATTTTTATTTTTTAAATACACATAGGTTAATATTTATCGACTAGTCACAAAAGGATCGGTAGAAGAAGATATTCTTGAACGAGCCAAGAAAAAGATGGTGTTAGATCATTTAGTAATTCAGAGAATGGACACTACAGGGAAAACTGTGTTACATACAGGCTCTACTCCTTCAAGGTACCTTTGTGTTTTTATGAATACCAACTTACTCTTAAGAATATTTAATTTGTAAATGAAAGGCAAGACGTAAGATGCAAAGTCTTTGTAGATTTTTATTTGCATATTAAATATGTTTCTCAAATATATGAAGAGTTTATATTTAACAGTGAAAAGAAAGCTTAATTGACTCATGATTATAGCGAACTTTTCCAAATTAATAAATTAAAATGTTTTTCCTGAAACACCATTTATTTCAGCTCAACACCTTTTAATAAGGAGGAGTTGTCTGCAATTTTGAAGTTTGGTGCTGAGGAACTTTTTAAAGAACCTGAAGGGGAAGAACAGGAGCCTCAAGTAAGTAGCGCTTCTGGACTAGGTAGATAAAACAGCTGAAAATATGTATGAATTATTTAATTGAAAGAAAATCTTCTTTTTTATACTCAGGAAATGGATATAGATGAAATATTGAAGAGGGCTGAAACTCGGGAAAATGAGCCAGGTCCATTAACTGTAGGAGATGAGTTGCTTTCACAGTTCAAGGTATGGCTCTGCTTCCTCCTTCTTGCTATCGTTATACTTCCCTTTTTAAACAGTACTATTTCTCTTCTGTGTATCTGTCTCTCCATTCATCTGAAATTGATGCCTCAGTAAGTCAGCTCTGTATCACTTCCTAATGAAATGGGTTTTTGCCTATACGTGGTACTTCACCATCAGTATAAACAATTAAAAATACATTATGTATTTTGATAATAAAATGAGATGTATTTATGAGCGTGTTAATTATTAGAATTTTAATTTTGTGGTTTATTTACTGCCTTTGTAGTTAAGCAACTTAGTATCATTAAGTGCAATATATTCTTTGTGTTTCTTAGCTGATCATTTCTCCAAGTTGCGTTTAGCCCCAGAGTAAACTGGGAATGGCAGGTATTTTTAAGTGTTATCAGTTAAACATATTAATGTGGGGGGAAAAAATAATGGAGAACATGATAAGTTTGTTTAGTTCAGGAGATTATTAAATGGCTCTCCTGCTAATCATTCATTTGCAACATATTTTGATATCTGCATAGTATTGATGTTTGGTTTATTTTATATTATTAAAATTTCACATTAAATCAGGCATTTAAATGTTGTTAGTCCTATTTTAAATTGAGTTAAACAACAATTGTATAGGTGTGAGGGGCATAATCCTCCTTGTATCTCAGCCCATGCTGAAAGGAGTCTGTCTTTCCTAAACGAATAAATTAGATACGATTTCATTAAATTTGTAATTTGTAAGTTTTATATATATCTTACAAAACAATAGCATATATATAGAGATAAAATATGCGAATATTATATGTATAAATTCATAAAATATGGCATCTGTAAGTTGATTAGTCTTTTTCAAATTGTGTCATGTATTGACTTGATGAAAATATATACATTTTGATGTACAAGGTGGCCAACTTCTCCAATATGGATGAAGATGATATTGAGTTGGAACCAGAAAGAAATTCAAGAAATTGGGAAGAAATCATTCCAGAGGTCCAGAGACGAAGAATAGAAGAGGAGGAAAGACAAAAAGAACTTGAAGAAATATACATGCTTCCAAGGATGAGAAACTGTGCAAAACAGGTGTCTCTTGGTTCTGAATGAATTGTAGTTCTGTGTTGCTTTTGGTGTTATTTGTTGCTTTTGGGGTTTGGGGATTTTTTGTTTGTTTGTTTTTTTCCTTTTCTGAACACTTTTTTTTGACATAAAAGGTAAAACTTGCTTATATTTGTTACTTACATAGCTTGCTTGCTCTGGAATTCCAGATTAGCTTCAATGGCAGCGAAGGGAGGCGCAGTAGGAGTAGAAGATACTCTGGATCTGATAGTGACTCCATCTCAGAAAGGAAAAGGCCAAAAAAACGTGGAAGACCACGAACTATTCCTCGAGAAAATATTAAAGGATTTAGTGATGCAGAGATCAGGCGGTAAGATATGGGAGGACATGCATATTTAAAGGGGCAAGAAATTAAAGTTATTTTTATTAATAATATTTTTATTAGTCTTGAAACTACAGGTGGTAATCTGGTTTTCCTGTAGTTGTTTGAAATCTTTTTATTCTAGGCATTTAATGTTTTTACCTTGTGGTGCTGACATAATGAACTGTTACAGCCAGAATCTGAACCCAATTTAATGAGGTATAAAATCAGGTTTGAAAATATTCATGTTTGATTTAGATTTTTTTAGTTCCTGCAGCCCATGAAAACAGTAATTTCACTGGATGATTACTGACAGTGATTTTACAAGGTCTGAACTTTCCTTTAAAAAGAAACAAGCAAAATAATCTGGTTCGCACCAATTTATCTAAAACCTGTGGTGCTATAACACTATGTTACATCTGTTTGGTGACGAAAAAATTTGATTGGATTTTGAGTTCTTTTTGAACTTCTTGGCACTATAATTGAATTGTTGTATCCTGCTTTTTTAAAATTAAAAAAATATAAAATCATATTTGAAGCTTGTACTATCATTGGTCCCTTCTGTATATGCTAAATACTTGCTGAAGTATTGTTTTGGTAGGAGGAGGAGGAATTCTTTTAGTAAACATTTTTGGGTTTGTGAAATGGTACTTGCTTCTGAAATTTAAGTATGCATGTTTCTCTAAAATGCTGTTAAGTTTTCAAAGTATTTTTTTTAGAGGAATAACTTTAAAGATTCTTTTTAGCTATCTATCTAACCTAACAGTGAGATTAATTGGTACTTTTTTCAAAGCTATTCTTGTCCTTGCACAAGCAATTTAATTGTTGAGGAACTTTTCTTTCTCCTTTTTATTAATTTGTTTATTTTAATTTTATTTTTATTTAATTTCCTTTCTCCTCCAAGTATCTCCATTTTCTTTCCATTGCGTAGATATTTCAACAGATAGTATCTTTCATGTCGTTTTCTGAAATCTTCCAATTACCTGTTGGAGATTGCTCTTTTTAATAACTGTATAATTACACATAGCACAATGTTTGAAATTTTCATTTACTGTAAAACCACATTCAGTTTTCATTTTTAGCTACATACAGCTGTGGAATACTCAGTCTTGTGAAATTAATAAAGTAATTTCTGAAATAAAATTTATCTTCTACTGTTTTATTTATATCAGTTCTCAAACCCATAAAACTGATTTTATTCATCTGAATATATGAAGCTGCTCTAATCTCGCTACCTTTTTTCCCCCATTATCCACATAGCCTTATATTAAGATTAACAATTGTATCAATACAAAACGAATGTAGTTTGTTAAACATATGTTTAAATGGCAAAATTATTTTCTGTTACTAGGTTTATCAAGAGTTACAAGAAATTTGGTGGCCCTCTCGAGAGGTAAAGTTGTTTGATTATTATTCATGTGGCAACTTGGAATCTCTTTTTTATAAAAATTAGAATGTACCATGACACAGCAGGGGAAATACATCATCTTGAATATAGTGTGACTTTAGTGACTTCCATTTCTTCATGTGTGGTGTGTGTGCAGACAGCCATGCAACAGACCTTGCAATTTGGAGGAATGCTTCATTTATATTTATCTGCTGACTTGTTTAATCATCTTTGTTGATAATCATTCACCTGCCATGTTAATAAGCCTGTTGAAACCCTGTCAGTTTATCCACTCTGACTGTCAAAGTTAGTTTTGCATTTTGCGTATTGTCAGTTGTAGTTTTTAAGCTTCTTTCGTTATTCCTATTTAAAAAAAAGCATTCCCATCCTTAAAACCATTAATCCTTAGAAATATTTATAGTGCCTATGATCATATGATACATATATGTATGTATGATTTAGTGATTAATTTTCTTTTCTAAAGAAATGTGCAATAATTTAACACTAGGGTTAGGGCTCTTTACAGTTCTTGTTTTATTGTCCTCATACCTAAATCATTTTATGGGGTTTTTTTCTTGGATCAAAACTGTACACCAAATAGAAACTACAGGTGACTGATAACTTCCATGATCATTTCTTTAGTTTTGAAGTCTGAAGGAGTCATTCACAATAGCCAAATTTTCAGAGTTACAAAATGAGTATTTTTTTTTTATTATTACAGGTTAGATGCTGTAGCTAGAGATGCTGAACTGGTTGATAAGTCAGAGACAGATCTCAGACGTTTGGGAGAGCTTGTACATAATGGATGCATTAAAGCCTTAAAGGACAATTCATCTGGACAAGAAAGAGCAGGTACAGTATTCAGGGGACTTCAGGGGACAGTGAGAAATGTCAAGAAGAATGAGTTACTCTTGCAGTCTGATCATAAAAGAAAAAAAATTTTGGGAAATATGAACAAAAATGTGGTGTGTACTGGATGATTTAAAAAACCCAGGGTTATAGTAAGGTGATTTTTTGCCTTTCTGTGTGTGACTTATCACTGAAAAATGCAGTAGGTTTTTGATTTGCTGTGAAATTTAGAAGTACTCCTGTTATGTAGGGGCTTTTCAGTTCTGAAGCAGTTAATTCACTCATTTGGTCAAGAAAAGGTGATGTGATGTAATTGTTTTCATTACATTTTTCTGTAAAGGTAAATATTTTAGTACCTTTGTCTTTTATTTTAAGGAGGTAGACTTGGGAAGGTTAAAGGTCCAACATTCCGAATCTCAGGAGTGCAAGTAAACGCAAAGTTAGTCATCTCTCATGAAGAAGAATTGGCACCATTGCACAAATCCATTCCTTCAGATCCAGAAGAAAGAAAAAGGTACTGATTTGTGCATATTTTTAAGGGAGTAGTAATGCAGAAAACTTCTCAAGTCTTGTTAGCATTTTTTTTCAGCTTTGACTTCATTATTCTGTTAAAAGCCTTGTGCTTCTATTCCCTTTAAGAACTGGCAGCAGTAACCTGCTCCACAGCTGTACTTTGTTTTTTCTTCCTTTGCCACAGAAGCCAGTAACAGCTTTAACTTGTCAGTGGTATTCACTATGAACTGTGTTCAGTTACTAACAATAATTAGGAATAGAATTTTGGCTTGCTGAGGAGCTAAATGTGTCAACTCTGCTTGAGAGGAGTATCAAAGTGCAGCAGTAGTTGTTTCTGCTCTGTAAACTTTCCACCTTGTATATTGCAGTTCTTAAACTATCCACATAGTTA
The DNA here is from genome assembly GCA_037834095.1 of Argya squamiceps. Taxonomy (NCBI): domain Eukaryota; kingdom Metazoa; phylum Chordata; class Aves; order Passeriformes; family Leiothrichidae; genus Argya; species Argya squamiceps. The sequence goes on from JBBMKD010000115.1 coordinate 68,193, forward strand.
CAACATTTGGATGGTGATTTTTGCTTTTATTTGTGACTAGCCAATTCTGTCACACAGCTCATGGCTACAGACTGTTCTTCATATTTTAGTCTTAATCAGCTTTAAAACACATTCCAGTGCTGATTTCAATAACTGTTCAATAAAAATACTAGGAAAATATTATGATAAATATTTGGATTAATTTCTTAAATTTACCAACATCTTAGCAGAGAAAATAAATCTAGTTACATTACCTTTAATATGTTCCCTTCCCCCTTTACTAAGTTTCAGATGTAAAAATTATTTATTTATCTTTCTAATATATTTCTTCCAGATACGTCATCCCGTGCCACACTAAGGCTGCTCATTTTGATATAGATTGGGGTAAGGAAGATGATTCCAATTTGTTAATTGGCATCTATGAATATGGTTATGGCAGCTGGGAAATGATAAAAATGGATCCTGATCTCAGTTTGACACATAAGGTATGTGTGTAACATCTGCAATAGTTTATCAAGGACTGTTTGCTTAGGTATTGATGCTGTTAAGTAGTGTTATTGGAAGAGCTTATTTTTTCATAAATGAAATTTCAGAAACATTGTATGTCAGTTGTACTTAATACATACTTCATGTCCTTCTCATTATATTTTACTAGATTTTGGGGTCTTGAGTATTTTGAAACATGCTTTCTTGCAGTCAGTTGTGTTTCCATATACTCACGTTGTTGGCCCTGTGTCATTTGATTTTTTTTCAGTCTTTCTCTTCTTCATTTCAGATGTTCTGGTTTTGTTAATTTTGTGCTCTCGATCTTTTGAGAAGGGAGGTTTTTCTCAAGATGTAATTCAGTTTTTCCATCCTGGCTTAATCCCCAGGTTCTTCAGTTGAAGCTGTCTTCCACTCCCAACATTGAGAGTAGCTGTATTAGAAATTGTCCAATAGCTTCTTAGCAATAGTGAGCAGCAGAATACTGAGGAAAATCCTGGGGTGAAGTAAACTTTGTGACAGTGCAAACAACCTATAGCTTTGGGATTTCAGGAGCCAGGTTTGGGTTCAGATTTGTTTAATAATGATTCCTACTCCTGCCTTTCATTAATTTGTTCGGCTTTTGAAGGCACATATTTGTATTCTTGGCAGCTGCATTTAGAAGATGAATGAGTCAGAGTCAGGGGTTCTGTTACTGACTGCTACAGATGCGTGGAATTTCTTAGATGAAGTATCAAAGTGGAGACAGAAATCTGAGGCTGGTTTCTTGAGTTGATTTTAAACTCTGAGGCAATTTCCAAGACTCTGCATTGGTTGCTTGCATTGCTTTCATTGGAGAGAAATTAAAACTTTTAAGAAATTCTCCTTTGCTTTAAACGTTCTGACACATTTACTAGGTCTAGATGGAGTGGATCGTTTACCATGTCCTTTTGTGCAGCTTTTTCTGTTCTGTGTGCTCCAGCCTAGCATCTGAAGTTGATAATCTATACTTACAGCTGTGATGCTACCATTTTCTCCTCAGATTTTGCCTGATGATCCAGATAAGAAACCCCAGGCAAAGCAGTTACAGACCCGTGCAGACTACCTCATTAAATTACTGAATAAAGACCTTGCGAGGAAGGAGGCACAAAGACTTGCTGGAGCAGTAAGTAAAATGTGGTATTCATTACTAAGGTAAAGCAATATGCTTATGTGCATGTCACCTAATCCTTTTCATTTTTTAGTTCTGCACTTTGTATAGTATTCCTCTGTTGCTAATCATAGTACATAAGAAGAACTCAGGATATTAATTGCAAGTTTCATGTTGTATTATTATTCTCTTGTTGTTTGTGTGTATTCTCTACTGCTGCACTGAGCTCTGTCTCCAGTCCTGAGTAAAGTGGTGGTCATTAGTGGCAGTAAATAAAATAAAAGGAACCCTCTCTTTGATGTAAAGCCAAGTCTTGTTTTGCAAATATAGTGGAAAGATAGTTGTCAGTTGACATGATTAAAGAGATCAATTTGCATTCAGGGCAATTCAAAGAGGAGGAAAACAAGAACTAAGAAGAATAAGGTGCTAAAGGCTGCAAAATTAAAAGAAGAAATAAAAAGTGATTCTTCACCACAACCCTCAGAAAAATCTGATGAAGAAGATGATGAGAATAATAAGGTATCTTTCACACAATAAAGATTTCTGTTCTTCCTGTTAGTATCCATTTGTACTGATACTTCTTCTCGGCTTAATAAAATTAAAACATCTGAATGTCATCCTTTTCCTGTGGCCACTGCAATTGGCGTTGCATCAGTACAAGCACATACAGTCTTCTGACTGTATCTATTTCAGTTTAATAATAAACTAATAACTGAGGAATTAGGAGTTTTCCAAATTGTTATAAAAATGTTGTGGTCTAATTATTAGTGATATTGCTCAGTTTCAACATTCTTCAAAGGCATTAGCACTGTATTTGCTAGAAGTGCAAATCACAGTTGTAAGACCACTGGGTTTTGTTCATGTGTTACTGCTACTACTAGTGATTCTTAAGGTAAAGGGGTTTTTATTGAGGCTGAGAAAAATATCATCAAGCTCAATTAGAATGAGCAGCATAAAAATTCTATTTCAAGGCTTGCATATAAAAGCTCATGTATACATTGTGGCTCTCATCTTTCAGAAAGACTATTTAACCTTGTTGGGTTTTTTTATTTCTGATTATTAATCTTAGTATTATGCTTTTGTTTTGTCTTTTTATTTTTGTTGTTTATCACATAGAAAATTCACTAGGCATAAAAATTTGGATGAAATTTAGGGTTATGTCACAGGTAATTTGAAAGCAGTTGAAATAAGTCACTGAATTCTATATATATCAATAAATTATTCTCTACTTTGTTTAAAGCAAACCATTACAAGCCATTGTAATTATCAACTTGTTCTAAAAGAAAAAATACTTACAGAAATACATAGTTAAAATTAGCATTAGAAAAACATGATAAATATAAGAAAAATACTAATTTTTAACCACTCTTTCAGTGTACATATTTAAATTGTATTATGAAGAATAAAATGTGAAGCCTGCAATTAAAAAAAAAAAAAAATCAATGTAGACTGCCTTGTGTTTATAGCTACAATAATTACCTGGAATTACAATAATTACCTGGAAGACTAAGACCTGTAAATGTTGCCACACTTCCCAGTAAGTTAATGGGGTCAACTGAACCCCAAAACTAAGCAAATTAATTCAGACTACTTTAAAAATGAGTGTTAGTCTTCATCTTCACTCAGAAGAGAAGACACTGCCATCAGTTGATTGACTTAACTATATATTGGGAAACTGCCTAGAATGGTGTGCTCTCTTTTAACAGCAGGCACTTATCACTTTAGTACTTTTGGACACTGAATAACAAGTGTCCTGAAAACTGGACTGTGTACTACAACCTTCCTAAACAACTGGCTTTAGCTACTTAGATTCCATACTGTGTTCAGTATTGAAGACTTTACTTTTTTTCTGCTAGAATTATCAGGAAAGTTTTTAAATCATTGGATTTTTGCTAGAAAGTTTCCATGATACCTAAACACTAAAACAGAGCCCTGGTTAGGCTGGTAACTTCATACCTCTTCTAAGTAACTTGTTCAGTTCAAGTACTAGTTGGTCTTCCATCTGTTTTTATGCAATAGATGAGCAGTTTCTGTATGGGCCTTTGTGGTATGTTCAGATAAATTCAAACATGATAATGATTCTTCCACCTGTGTTATAATAATATTTTATTTGTAGTATTTTTCTGTATCTGAAAGGATATTAGTTTCCATCTCAGACCTTCTCAGTGAATACTATAAAGAGCAGTGAGTAATACTTTGTTCACCTGTTCACCTCCAAACAGTTGAATGGGCACCTAACGGAGAGTCTGTAACTAAAGATTTTTTTTAAGTGTAGTAAAACTAACAGTTCTGGAAAAGAGAAGGTTGGGATTCTGTTACCTTCTGTTGTGAGTGTTTAATATGGGATTGGAACAATGCTAATTAGTTCAGAGGTCTTCTGTCATCTCCCATCACTTGGCTGACCTGACCGATTAGGCCAGTTTTGCAAGACCATGCTTCCTTTCAGATTTCAGTTCTTCAGACTAACAGCCTTTAATAGGACCAAATTCAAACTTTATTCTAAGTTAAAATGGACACAATTTCTCTTAACACTGCCTCTGGCAAATCAGTACTTGCTGTGTCACATCAAGGAAGCGAGTACATAACTCTCATATTTCTTTACCAGCTACATTTAGTGCTATTTGAGAAGTGATTTGATAAATCTACATCCAGAAATAAAAAATGGACAGAAAAAATGCACAAAAAGTGTTCTAATCTGATAGTTGCAAAACTTCTATACATAGGAACCCAGTTTGACATGACATATATGCTTGCATATTGCAGGATGAGATTGTTTCAGTGAAACATCCACATAAAAAATTTAAAGCAGAAAAAGAAAATGAAGAAAAGCCTGAGCCAGATACTGGTATAAAGAAGGAAGCTGAAGAAAAAAGAGAGACAAAAGAAAAGGAAAGTAAGAGGGATTTGAAAAGGGAAAAAAAAGAAAAAGAGGATAAGAAAGAATTGAAAGAAAAGGATATTAAAGAAAAGAGAGAAAACAAAGTAAAAGAATCCACACAGAAAGAAAAAGAAGTAAAGGAAGAGAAGGTAACTAGGTTTACTTATCTTACATAGTTCTAGAGAAGGCCACCAGGTTTATGCGAATGATTTTGAGATGAGAAAGTGTTTTGGATTTGATCAGTTGTCATTTTGGTAATGTCTTTTATGTCGTTTGGAGCTTTATTTTTTAGTACCTGAAACCACAAGGACAGGCATTTGAAATGAGAAAGTACGTCTTCAATTATACACCTCTTAATTGGACTGCACGTGTGCAAAAAATTCCTTTTTTCCATTTTCTTTTTCCATTTCACAGAGAAAGTAAAATGTACTGTCACTGAATGTCAGCATAGATTTTATTCTTATATATTGAAGAGAATGCATGTTTTATGTTATAATTGCAGAACTAAAATAAAATGTATTTAAATATTTTTATATCTTATTCTTAGGTAAATGAAATCAAGTCAGAAAATAAGGAAAAAGCTAAAAAAATCCCAATGCTGGATACTCCAGTTCATATTACTGCATCTAGTGAGCCAGTTCCTATATCAGAAGAATCTGAAGAGTTAGATCAGAAAACTTTTAGTGTGGTAAGTTCCCTTTTGATAAATTAGTGTGTATACTTAATAGTCTAAATGAGGACAATTGCTGATATTCTTGACACTGTTACTTGGCACAGTACCACAGATGATCTTTCGCTAAGTCTTGGATCAATAAATATTTTTGACAGTGTACCAAAGTACACTTTGACTATGTTCTAGCAGTTTTATTTTGGCTTTTTGCTGTATTTATGCAGTATAATAGAAAATATTTTCCAATGGTTTGTAGGATTAATCAGTTGAGAATATAAACTCTAAAGATTTATCCTCAGGAATCACTTGTATATCCTGCTTCTTAAAGAGAAGATGTGAATGAACGTAATTGGAATTGATGGAGTTTTTGGCTTCACCATATCATATATGCTTTTCTTCTTTGTAAGATAGTAAGAAAAACTAGGTTTCAGCACTTCCTTTCTGAAGTATTGCAGACTTTAGTTAGTGAACACAGGAAGAAACAGTGCTAAAGCACTTAGAAATATCTTGCTGAGGTAATGTCTCTGACACCAAAAGCATTTTGTTTAATCACTACTGCTTACAGTAATAGAATTGACATTTGAGAAAAATGCATATGCACAATTTATATGAAGTTTTATAGGTTGGCTGAGGCTTGTGGAAAGGTATCAGTGAGTTACTTTGAACAGCTGTGGTTGTTTTGTCATTCAGATTTCAACAGCTATGTTTTTGCCAGCCAGGTCTGTTGGGTCTGTTTTGGGTGCTGGCTGTGACAATGCCAGTAGGATTCTCATGAGTATGGCAGCTACTGTCCATGGTTTTGTTCCAAACAATCCAAGTAACTCAGGTGTGATATTCAGCATGGATCTTGAGTGATTCAAGTAGATATGCCTGTGTGGCTAATGACAGAAAATAATTTGATTTCCACATGCAGTTACATATTTCTGATCACTTTTTCCATTTAAGAATTGTACTCTGTAAGCTATCTTTTTAAAAGCTACTTTAATCTCTGGCAAGTGCAATATGTAAACCAGATGCTTAATTACTTAGTGGCATAAGATGGCAATGGAACAGCTTCCCCAGTTTTTCTGAGTTGTCCCTAGATGCTTACCTGGTAATGGTGATATTCCATTTCATTCCATTCCAGGTATTTGTTTGGTTTTTCTTGGTTTGGTAGTGTAGTGGGGAAGAATGGGGAAAGGAGGTAATTGGAGTTTATCGTTATGCCATGGTCAGGTGCAGTCTAATTAAACATACTTCACTGCACTTTCAAATGGAAGTGTTGTTCAGGCTTAACTGAGTGTGCCCTTGATGACAAGGAGGATATGTGTGTCATGCTATTGGAGTACAATGTATGACTAAGCACGTGTCTGCAGTTTAAACCATGCCAACTGGATTTATCTGGATTTATTATTAAAACATTGGATTCGAAATACAAAAATAGGAGTCTGCATGACCTGTATTTGTGGCTAGTGCAGGCAATCCCTGTGGCCGCATCTTGAGTGCTGTGTTCTGTTCTGGGCACCTCAATTCAAAAAGGACATTTTGGGGCCTGGAATGAGTCCAGAGAAGGGAATGGACCTGGGGAAGGGTCTGGAGCACAAGTCTTACAAGGAGAGGCTGGGGTAGCTAGGGTTTTTGAGCCCAGAGGAGGATCAGGGGAGACTTTACCACTCTCTACAGCTGCCTTGATAGCAGGTTGTAGCCAGGTGGGGGTCAGGTCTTTTCCCAGGGAACCAGTTACAGGACAAGGAGAAACAGCCACAAGTTGTCTCAGGGGAGGTTTATGTAGGATGTAAGGAAAGATTTCTTCAGTGAAAGAGTGGTTAAGCAGTGAACAGCATGCTCAGGGAGGAGATGGAGTTGCTATCCCTGGAAGTGTTCAAAAGAGCAACTGGATGTGGGACTTGATATAGTTTAATGGGGACAGTCAAAGGTGTTCAGTCAAAGGTTGGGTTTAATGATCTTGGAGGTTGTTTCTAACCTTTATGGTGCTATTCCCAAACTAGCTTTCTTCTAGGTAGCATAACTTCTGCTAGTGTCTGCATAGGAGTGGGGTTTAAAAAATGCTCAGAGAAGCAATTTTGATCATTTGTTGAATACCAAATGTAATGGTTGCCAGAAGTATTTGTTTGAAATGTACTGAACACTCTCATATTCAATTGTGACATTGAGTTTGTATAGCTTTGTAGGTGCTAAAAAGGCTAAGTCTGGTCCTACATGACGGTGCTCAGTTTAAATTGTATAATACAGTTGTATTAAGTCCTTCAGAAATCCTATGTATTAAATTAGTGATTTCTCAAATCCTAGTGTGGCATCCCACCCTCAAGGGGAAAGCATCACCTTAGATTCTTGGATGCTTGTGAGGGAAAGGAACAATAGAAGTGAGAGGGTTTGCAAAAGGTTACAAGTTTTATTAGTAAATTATACACTTGGAATAAAAATCAGTATGTTAGTCCCTGACCTGCCATGTAAGCCCACAGCAGTGGGTTTTGAACAGAAAAAAGTGGCCTCACAGTTATCCAGCTGCTGATGTTTGAGATAGACACATTAGCACCTTCTGCACCTTGATATATGTATTTTACACAATCTAATGCTTTCAAAGAGAAGTGAATTTTCAATTGGATTGAAAATTTTCCAAAGGAAACATGTAAACCATTTTTTGCATCTGTGAGGAAATCTTGTGTTTCATTTGACTTCTAACAAGATTGTCTTTACCTGTGGTTATATATTGCAGTAAAAGGTGGATCATGCTTTAGAATAATTTTTTTTCTTTTGAATTGATACCTTAATTTTTTCCATTTTACAGTGCAAAGAAAGAATGAGACCTGTCAAGGCAGCATTGAAACAGCTGGATCGACCAGAGAAGGGCCTTTCTGAAAGAGAACAGCTGGAACATACTAGACAGTGTCTTATCAAAATTGGGGATCATATTACTGAATGTCTAAAGGAGTATACAAATCCTGAACAAATTAAACAGTGGAGAAAGTAAGTTACTTTCTTGGGTTTTACTTGAAAAAGGAAAATCTACAATTAGTTCCATCGACAAGAATAGGTTTTAGTTATTTCTCCTGTTTATTGTTCACTCTGTGTTCTATCTTTCTGCTGCTTTAAATAGGAGTCTATTAAGAGGTGATTATAAGAGGTGTAATGGATTGAATTTAAGCATTGATGCATACATAGCCCTGTATTTTGTCCAGAGGGTGGCGACATCTCTCTGCTTAAAACCGACAGCACATGCTGGGGACTTGTCACTACCATTGTGTTTAGTCAAAACCATTCTTCCTTTTAAAGATCTGGTTTTTCAGGTTGTTTCAGTTTTTTAATAATTCCTTTTGCAAATACACAGTTCTAAAATTGTGTTGACTGTATGATGCCAACTTGTAGAATTCTTTATTTTTTTAAAATGTGCTCTAAAATTAAATTACATATTATGTACTAACTATGACTTAGTAAAAGTATTTATCATAATGTACTCAGATGTCCTTCAAAAGTGAGGGAAGAGTTTGTCACCATCTGGATCAGGTGACAGTATAGAAAGAACTAAGCAAGTTAACTTATGCAAACATCTGGACAGAAATTACCATGTTTAAATAATCACAGTGAAGAAGCATACTGTTGCTTCCTGAACCTCCACCCTTCAAATATTTTTGAACACTGTTATTCTGTAGACTCTTCTAAGCATCCCACCTGCAAATTTCACTTAAAAAATCAGTATCTACTAAAAAACCATTTCCTTCCATGATCACAGGTAAAGTTTTCTTCAGAATTTTGGCATCTTGACAGAAGACTTAATTTGTTCTTTTTTGGTTCCTTCTAGCACAGATTAGGCACAGATTTATTAGCCTGTGACTTCCATCCTCTTTCACAGTTCTGACTTGGTTTCAAAAGCCTTAACCAGACTTTCAGTCTGTGGAAAATTTCTTTTGCCGATGGTTTAATATAACGTTTGTTGGTCAAGTATTTTATGCTGTAAGAGATTAAAGCAAATCTGAAAGGATTTTTACTTCCTTTATGTACTTAAATTTTTTATTTACAGACTAGTAAATACTCAATTCAAGCACATTTTTAAAAGATATACATTAACTGATAGCTATGTTTTTTATAAACATTTCACATAAATTTAACAGAATTCTTATTAGTACTACTGTCCATGCACTTTACACTATGAAGTACTTATGATAAATACAGAAAAGTGAGAAAGTGTTAAAGGAATCAATCTTTCAAATGTTTTATTTACAACTACATAACATTTGTTGTGCAGTTAGGCAGTACTGTGAAGATTATATAGCATTTCAGGTTTAATGAAGTAGTGTTCAAATAATTTCAGTCAAATCCATGTGCTCCTACATAATACAGGGAAAAGATATTAAAAGAAGAATTACAGCTTCTCTTTTCTTCTTCCTCAGAAATTTGTGGATTTTTGTCTCTAAGTTTACAGAATTTGATGCCAGAAAGCTGCACAAACTGTATAAACATGCAATCAAAAAACGTCAAGAGTCTCAGGTAATATTTTCACATCCTTTCAAAACACACAAATATATATTTTAATTATTATAACTTTTATTAGATATAGAGGATTATAAAGAACACCAAAATACACTTCAAGTTAGTATTTGTATTTGCAGTATAGTAGTCTCTTTTGTTAGGGTATTTCGCCAACATATTCAAATGAACTTCAGGATTTACCAATAAATACATTTACCAATGTTCTTGTCCTTTTTAGCAACACAACGATCAGAATATTAGCAGCAATGTGAATACACATGTAATTAGAAATCCAGGTAAGAAATTTTTAAATATATTCTTGTGTTAAATACCTTGAGTATTCATGTTTATTTCATTTCACATGTCTCCTGGGTTTGTTTTCCACAGTGCTAAGTACCACAGAGATAGGCTAATTTGAAAAGCTTCACTAATTTGCTGGTGAGATCCGGCAGAGTGCAGAGTGAAGCTGGTACTTACCAGGTTATTTGAATGTCTCTTAAAAAAAACAAGGAAGCCAGTTTTGTGTTAAATTTTGGAGAGGGCAAGAGGTCTACTTAAAACCTGTAAACTTCTCGGAAATTCCTTGACTGTTTGTAGCTGTTGCAGTATCACTATGGTGTAAGAAAGCAGTTTATTAGTCAGCCAGAATCTGTTGTTAGGTACAGGGGCTGTCTTTTATTGTTAATAGTAACACTGATTTTTTTCCCCATATTGCCACACCTGCCTTTTTTTATGTAGTACTTTTTATTATCTTGTGAATAGATACTTACTGAACCTTCAAGTATATTGTCATGAACTTAAAATCATGTATTTTAGGAATAATGCTGAAATTCTTTCGGTAATGAGGTGTATCTTTAAAACTGTTACTCATACTAAGTCCATCTCTTCTTAGAGAGGAAGTTGCTGCCATTCTGTATATAAAATTGCTCTACTGACAGTACCATCTACTCACTGCTCATTTGGACACTTAACTTCATAGTCTGACTGGAGAGGTTGAGAAGTTCAGTTTATGAGTCCTACACATCTACATTCTAGCTTGCTTTCCTCTTAATTCTAGAGTTTTCTTCGGTTCGCTGGCATTAGTGCTTTTGATTTTCAGCTATTTAGATCTTGTTTCTTTTAAATTATGTCCCTTTCACACTGGTTTACAGCTGATGGGTAGAAGTGCTGTTTGAATTAGGTGAAGTAAAGATACTACAATACTTGCTTTTAACCTCTGCTTTATTAAACAGATGTGGAAAGACTGAAGGAGAATGCAAACCATGATGACAGTAGTAGGGACAGCTACTCCTCTGATAGACATCTGTCACAATACCACGATCATCATAAGGACAGGCATCAGGGAGATGCTTACAAGAAAAGTGACTCCAGGAAAAGGCCCTATTCAGCCTTCAGCAATGGAAAAGATCACAGAGACTGGGATCACTACAAACAAGACAGCAGGTGAGTTTCTTGAGCAGTTTTGAAATCTGGACAGAATTCCTTTTGTGTTTTTGTGCTTATGCTTGTAGGAAGCACCAAACAATCTTTTCTGAATAACACAAAATTGCAACAGTGATCTTTCTTTAATGCAGTTCTGTCAGTTTTACATAATTGTGGCTCTTGATGTGTTACCAGTAACTCTAATACACATAAGTTCTTATTTTTTAGATACTACAGTGATAGTAAACATAGGAAGTTGGACGACTATAGGAGCAGAGACCACAGGTCAAGCCTGGAAGGGAGTCTAAAAGACAGCTGGGTTCATTCGGATCACCGTTCCCATTCAGACCACAGGATACACTCGGATCACCGTTCCTCTTCTGAGTACAGCCATCATAAGTCTCCCAGAGATTACAGGTACCACTCAGACTGGCAAATGGACCACAGAGCTTCAGGTAGTGGCCCAAGGTCACCACTGGATCAGAGGTCTCCTTATGGTTCAAGGTCTCCCCTAGGTCACAGATCTCCATTTGAACATTCATCAGATCACAAAAGTACACCTGAACATACGTGGAGTAGCCGGAAAACATAACAAAGACTAATATTTTCTGGACCTTCTTTTAGCCATATACAGTAAATTAACACAGTAATTGCCTTACATGACTTGAAAGATACAGATGGGATATTCTATCAGTAGCAGTATTGTTACTTCTTTCCAGGATGCAAGGTCTATTATCCCAACAGAAGAAAAATATTTTTGTATTTAAAGTTTATGCTGCACTGTGCTGCAAATGCTGTGGCACTTTTTTTTAAGAAATGGAAGATGTTTACTTTTACAGGGACCTCAACACTGCCCATTTCAGACTGGATCTTACTATAAAACTCTTCATGTTAAAGTGGTTTGAGGCTGATAATGTTTTAAGTTATGTTTGTAAACGAACTTTTAAACACTGACCTGTGCTCATATTTCAGGAGGGAATGGGGAAAATATTTTTTTTTTCTTAGTAAAGAACTCTCAAGGACTTTGTTCACTTTCCAAAGCTACTTGTTTACATTGTACACTGCGACCACCTTGCCGCTTTTCATCACAAGCTTGAATATTTAAATTCTGTACTTATAACTGTAAAATAGCCAGGATTTCTCCTGTTTGTGATCAGCTACAATGCCTTTTTACAAAACAAACAAATAATAATAAAAAAAAGAAACACAAACGATGGCTGTAAATTGTTGTAAATTTATTAAATGAGCTTTTTTCCCCCCCTCAGGCTTTTTTTGACTGTTCCTTTCCCCACCAACTCAGGACTTCTTGTCACAATGATGAAACTAAATCAGTGTACTTAAATGTTTCAATAAAAGATTTTGATGGAGTCACTGCTCAGAATGTAAAAATGGGGATAGGAAACTTTATTCCATTTAGTGCTCCCTTTTTTGGATACTTTAGATACATGTTTTGGTTTGTGGTTTTGGTTGTTTTTGTTGTTGTTGGGTTGGTGGGATTTGTGTGTGGATTGGGATTTTTTGGTTATTTGGGGGTTTGGGGTTTTTGGGTTTTTTGTTTGTTTTGTTTTGGGTTTTTTGTTTTGGTTTGGTTTTGTTTGTTTGTTTGTGGTATTTTGGGTGGAGTTTTTTTGGAGGGGGTCTTTTTTCCATATTAAACTGTCGGTGTTGTGATTGTTTGTAATGAAATGGTAAGAAATATCTAGCTAAACTATGCTCTGGAAAGCTTTTCAGGTGCATTGGTTTTAAAGGATGTGTGTCAAACACCCGAATACTTCAGTATCCAAATCAATCAAAATTAATTGTAAATTCATATGTTCCCTCTTCAACATGGGCAATAATGTCAAATGTGCTATGCAGGTAGTTAATATTTTAGAAGATTTGAATTATGACTTTATTGACAGAATTGTTACAATGCACACTGATTGTACATAGATAACTTCTATCTGACAAATTAAATTTAAACTAAAAGGACATGTGGGTCTTGTAGTTTTCTGCTGTGTTTTTCTATACAGTGTTACTTTTCCCCAGGTTTACCATAAAAACATTAAAAGTACTAAATTTTATTCCTGGTGATAACTAGAGAAGGTAACTAGCTTGGCATCGTGTGGCAGGAGCTGCATCTGCTGCTCCAGCTTTTCTCTACTCCTGCAATGTGGAGTATTTTTTCCAGTTAAGCAGGTTTATATGGAAGCATTAGTACAGAACCACAGTCTGTCTACAGAGTATCTCAATTACTATAGTAACTGTGCTTGTAGTAAGTAAGAACCTTACTATAGGCACAGTTGCTGCACATTAAGTATTAAGCTTATTTATTGTAGGCTGGGACTTGGTTAATTAATGCTGCTTCATTTCTTAACTTTTCATCTTTGACAGGATCTGAGGGGTCTGAGTGGTTCTGCTGTCCTGCTTGATTGTTCAACACTATTTAGGCAGCAGAGTCTGATAGGGTTGTTCATGTGTACCATGCATATTCCACTTCCAAGGGTGGAAACCTGTAAGTTAGAGCATCTCCAGCCACAGACAAATTCTTCCTGGTTGGGAAGCACACAGATGCATCCTAGAGCATAGAGAGGGCATTCCCACGGAGCCTGGTTCTCCATCAGTGTGGCTGTGATACAACATGGTGACCTCACATGTCGGTCTGTACATTTTCACCAAAGGTACCTCAAGTCTCTGAAATACTTGGTGGCTTTGATGATGTAGATCTTTGGGAATTAGTCTACTTATGCTTTTTAACTGTAACTCTACTCAGTCATATTACAGATACACAAATCACATTTGCAATAATTTAGTTTTTTCCCCTCTGGTTTCTGTTATGTTATAAGTATTTGAAGTTTGATGATGGAAATTAGCTTCATTGGTGGTAAGGCCTGTTACGGTGTATATTACCTTTCAATCCCTTATCCTCTGCAAGTGAGCCATTTATCATTCAGTCTAAATGTAGATTTGATCCTTCCTTTGCTCATTTGTAATGAAAAGTCTTCAAGGAGTGTGTCCAGTTCTGAAACATCCATCAGATACTAACATTGGTTGTGTGTCAAAGATTTTTGGAAGCAAGAATTCTGAGGACTGCAAGAGAAGTCCTCATATGGCTGTTGATAAAGGCTTAGCGTTCTGTCTACCATGCATGCAAGTCTAAGACTTCCATCTTTATCCTGTTATGTATTCCTAGTCTACCATTCCCAGTACTACCCAAAAAGAGTAGACTGTTGTCAAGTATGAAAAAGCAGATTAAAAACTGTATTACTGCTCTTAAAAGTTTTAAGGACAGAGAAACGCATGTTCTGGCTCCTGTTGGTTGTCACGGGTGATGATGTGTTCCTCATTTACCTGTTCACAGTTGCTCTGTGTTTTCCCTAATTTTGACCCTCCATGCAGATGTCCTGGTGTCTGAGCAGCATCCTGACAGTTGCTGGTTTCTGAGGGTCTTTCACCACAATCGACAGAACTTGCAAAAGACTCAGGCACCAAGTACTGAAGGATGGCATTTCCTGCGGTTGGTAACAGGACACTCCTATGACACTCCTACGGAAAGGAGTGTGCCCTGACCTCCCTTAGAGACACTGACTCCCTAGGATAAATATCTTTGAAGCCCTTTTGAAGCTCGATTAGCTTGTTTGATCCTTGTGTGATAGTTTGTCATCCACAAACGCATCTTGTCACTTTCACAGCCCTAATTGTACAGTTGCAGGCCTCCACTTAAAATATAAAATCCCAGGCAAGTACTCTGGTAGCAAAGCATTTTTAAGGAGCTGTTTCCACCTCCAATGTTACACCTAGTGTTGTGTTCAATGACAACCGCTCTTTTTGGTAGAAAATTATCTCAGCATTTCTTAAGAATTACACAGAAATCAATATAGTCATTTTATTGTTTCTGTTAGAGAGTAGTAAATAATGTTAAAATTAGTAATACCTGGTATGAATTATCCATTTGTACCAAGAAGGTTTATTTTACTGAACTGTGTTGGGACAGGTATGTAGTGCTGTCACTTTGTCTTCATTCTTCCATCAAAGTAGTGTGGCTGCACCTGAAATTTCAGTTTTGTTCTTAAAATTTTATGCTGAATCTTTTATTTGTGAAACAGTCTGGAAGCAGTAGCTAAGGAACATAGTCGTGTGCTGATAAGAGCAGAATGAAGAGAAGGTTCATGGAATTAATTTTTTGTTTCTTAAGCTTTTTATTTTCCTCTGCATTCCAATTACCTATCTTAAGATGTAAGTTGAGAACACCCAAGTAGTGGTAAATACCTTCTGGGCCACCTATCCTGAAACTCTCATGGTGTATTTGGATATGGTCAACACAAACCCAGTATTTCTAGCATATCTTTTCCAGGCCCATAGCCCTACCAATTTATTGGTATTTATTTTATTTTATGTATTTTTAAAGCTTTTAACAAGTGAAAAATTGCTTTGGGATAAAAGATGAAATTTAGTGATGATTGTTAATTTGCATAAAGATAAAAGAATTGCTGTTGTCCTGCTAAAAAGAAAATATTTCTAAACCTTGCATAACAAAATAATTCTGCTTTTAAAATTACTTGTAGCATTTTCATAAGCCTATTCAAAAGCTACTCTTGAGATTGAGGCATTGCCACGGTTGATCTCATGTTTGCACTAACAAAAAGAAGGGCATTGCTGGAAGGCTGACCGTCTCAGCTGTGTGTAGGGTGCCTGTGAGAGAGTCAGGTGAGTGACTATTTTGTTTCTTGGATGCCAGATAGGTGACTGTGCATGAAATGTGCCCCAGGGTGCTGCACGTCCCTCTCATACCTGCTATTCAAACCTGAAGTGTCCAAACCCAGCCTGGTACTGAGTGCACCTCATTTTACACCCCAAATTCCCACCCCACAACTTCACCCTCAGTGTTTCTTGAAGACTTTGGAAATTGCTGCTGCAAGATTTCTGAGATGCTTTGACATACAGTCTTTAGATCTATATTGAGTTCAAGCACTAGGGCTGAAGCCTGAATAACACACTTGGACATTACATATTATTTATTTGACACAGGGTTTTCATCAGGCACATTCTCTTTGAAAATAAACACCCAGAATCATGGCAGAAAATCATGTGACACTGATCACATGAGAGAAAATAATCAGAGAACTTTTATTACTTAGAAGTTTTTATTACTTAAAAAAGTTTTTATTACTTAAAAAAAACCCAGTACTCTTAAACCTCCTGTGTTTAATTTGCAACAGAGCTAGTATTTGCTGAAGTAACTGAAGCATTTGGAAAGTAATCTCACTTAAAACTAGCTACTGGATTTGGATTTCCTGAATTCTAGAATTGATAAGTATACCTGTATTGTATAGACTTTAACATTCTTTTTAATCACTAAGGAGCACAGCAAACTTCAGAGCTCTGATTTGTGTAACCATATTAGATCATCATTCTTTTCCAATCTTGGAACTTGAAATGCAGTCAATGACAGACCAACACATAAAACTACCATGGCACCAAGTATCCAAAATAAAGCTGTTACAGGTCCACAGCCTTAAATGCCCTTTAGTCTTTTTGTCTGAAACTTACAGTTCCATCTCTTTTTGGTATTGCTTGCAAAGAAGTTGTTAATATGAGAGACAGCTTTCTAGTTTAAATTTTAACTAAATTTCACTTGGGAGGATTGATTATATTCTTCCTGTAATGAAATCTGCAGGTGAATTCTCTGTCCAGAATACAATAAGCAGGAGGTCAGTTTTGAAGTATCTAGAATACAAAATTGTAATTCTACCTCACAGAACTCTATCAAAGCTATAAAATTTGGAAGGGTAAGGTCTAACTCATCTTTTTCTTGTCATGAAAGTAAACAGGGCTGGAGAACTACTTTCTAAATGTTCAGTAAGTCATGTCAAATTCCAAATAAATACATCTGAAGAGTTAGGTTGGACTTATTCATTAACCACAATGCTGGAGGGAAACATGCACAGGAGAGATATCCCATGAGCTTTAATGAAAAAGCACACAAAGCACAGCACTCTCTAGTTTGCTGTTTTAAATCTCTATTCTGTCTTCCAAATGCCTCTGCTAGTGACTGAAGAGAGGTGAGCTACCACAGCAGATCACCTTCCAGCATATTCTGGAGCAGTTTTTAAAATGCAGCTTCCATCTGATGTGTTACCTTTTGACAGTGCAGCCATCCTCATTTTCTTTTAATTAAATGAATATATTGTAAGAGGAACAATGTATTCATTTGGGATAAATGGATATCCTTGGCATGACTGTTGGACCCCCAGTTGCTTTCCTTGTGGTTGTTCTACATATCAAAGCAGATGGAATCAAATGCATATTAGGCTCACTAACAGTAGCTGGGCAAAGTAATCCTACCACACTTACCGTAGGGATTTTGAAGGCTGTAAAGCAGTAGGGAGGAACAGGTTTTCTGACCACCTATTTTTAAGCTGCCCCCAAGAAAATTTTACAAGTAAAACACATGTTGTCCATGATTATCAGTGGAAGTGGCAACATCAGAACAGAATTTGAACCCTTTTTAGGGAGTTCTGGTCCAAATCCAACCAAACAGCTTGGGGATGTAACTGTAAATGGAAACCCCATTTAAGAGCTTGGAAATGCAAAGATTGTGGCTCTTATGGTGGGGAAACTATTGGAGAACCATCAGGCCCAGGAAACAAGCTGCATTTTGACCCACCAATTGTTGATAAAAGGTGGGAAGGCCCCTTTGCTAACGGAATGTGGGCCTTGAAAAGACCCATTATTTGATTCATAGCCAACGTGATTATCCCAAGTTACCTCCAAACTGGTCAGGGATTTGTTATATATCCTTTAGTAGACTGTTGGGGGGTTTTTGCTACCACAAGTTCAGGGAAATCAGTTAGGAATCAAAGCATATGATGATTTAACTAGAGAAAAGCAGTCAATTGACACATCCCTGGCTGGAGGGGATGCTCAAAAGCAGGCAAAATATGAACGGCCACCAGAACAGATCATACAGCACTATGGACCAGCCTCTTGGAATCCTAATGAGTTAATATCAGGTGCCAGAGAACCTATTTGTAATTGGAATTAGATAAATAGGTTACAAGCTGTCTTTGAAATAATAACCAACCAGTTACAGCTCTTGACCTTCTTGCTGACCAATCCACTCAGATGAGGAACGCAGTATTTAAACATGGGATGGTGTTAGGTTATCTATTAGCAGAAAAAGGGGGAGTTTCTGAAAAGATAAATGACTCAAACTGCTGTTTGCAAATGGGTGACAACAGAAAAGCAGTAAAACAGACAGCAAAGGAAATAAGAAAATTAGTTCATGTACCAGCCCAAATATGGAAAGGATGATAATGGGACATGTTTTCATGGTTATCTGATGGACTATGGGTTAAACAAATGCTATTTTTCCTTTTATGTGCTACAGCAACTCTAATCTTTTTATCATCCATGATACCCTGCTTAGTGCAGCTCATTCAGCATGTGATCAAGGGGATGCAGGTGGTAGCCATGCCTACTGATCCAGAAATGGCTAAAGGACAGAAAATTATGTCACCATAAATAATTGCAAAAAGAAAGAAGACCCAGGAAGAAAAGATTAAATCAATGATAATTAAGGTTTGCAAAGACAATTATTGAGAAAATAAAAAGAGGAGGAATTGAACAAGATGAATGTGTCTTTACAAACAGACCTTGCTTTTAGATAGGGCCAGGAACTTAAAGTTAGGGAATTAACAGAAGAAAGAAACTATCAGTTCTAGAAAATGTTACTAACTGACATGGACTGCTGCTCAGCCAAGGCTGTGTTATATTCCTGAACTTAGAGAAAAAGAACAGAGATGTAATAGAATTATAAATAGCATTTTGTTATAAAAGAAAAAAAAAAGGGGGTGCATATTAGAGGGAGGCATGGAGTAGGCGATTCGGGGTGTCTGTACCTATCTCCATAGCTCAGGCAATGGAGAAAGGAAGAGGTGATGTGGCTGGGAACTGAGGATAATAAGGGGGCTGCTTTCCCCAACTGTTCTAGAGACTCCAGGGGAAATGCCCCATGGCCTCTCCCTTTATTTGAATAAAGTTACAAGACTTCTATGTCTCCTTCTTGGATATAAACCACTGGCATTGTGAATTTTTCCACAGTTTCGTCTTCAAGACTATATGACTGTGAAAGCTTAATGCCTTTATGGTTAAAAGAAATGTACTTACAAATGTCTGCATGACCAATATTATGTAAAAAACCCGATTTCTATAAAGTTGCTAGCAATTGTCAGCAATGTCAAAAGAACACAGCACCCTGAAATACATTAATATGGTTGACTTACCAGGGCACTATTAATGTTCAACTGTTTATTGTTAAATATGTAATAATTAACCATAATTTGTATTAATTTTCAGCTTTGTAAATAGTAAAATTTTCATGCTTCCTATGGTCTGTGTATTTCTTTCGAACTTAATTCAAATGTAAAATATGTATGTTAGCTGAATTCTGGGCTCCAGAATCCTTCTTGCAATGAATCCCAAAACTAAAACTTAGAGAACTAGATGGTTGGTACAATTAGCTTCAGGTCTTTCCAGTCTCTGAAGTGAGCTCTGTTTTGTTTTCCCAGCTAAAGAACAATCAGATTCTAAAATAATGACTACAGCACAAATATAAAGGTATAATCATGGCTATTTCTCATGTACTTTATTGATTGAAATTAATATTTCAGGTAAAGTTTAGACCATCAGAAAGAGGTAAAAGAACAAAAGAACAAAGCATCACACAATCTAAGAAAAGACCCTTAGAACTGAAGTTGCAGCTGGTAGAAAGTGAAGCTTTCATCATGTGTTTGGCTAACACCATGATATTGCTGAACTCTTAGGGGGTATGAACAAGGGCAAAGCAGACAAAGAGCAAAGGAGAGTATTTCCAGCAATCCACCGATCTTAATTACAGCCCAGGGCAGTCTTGTGAGTCTTGTTAACCTGTACCTGACCTTGTCTAATCATTTGTCCTGACAGCAACAAGGATGCGTCAGCGTCTGTGTCAGCCTGAACTGCTGCTGCACTTGAGGGCACAGCCAGAATCTGTGCCCGTAAAGAGATGTGGGAAATGAAGGGGCAAAGACTGGAGAGTGCTCTACCCCACCTGCAGATCTGTACCTACAAAAGAGATTTAGTACCACAACAGCAGATGAGGGGCTGGGACATCCCCCCATCTGGCAGCCTAAGCCCCCCCAGGAGCAGCTGGGGGAGGTGGCAAGTGACACTGGGACTCCCTGCGGAGGGGCAGAGTTCCCCCCTACCACCCTACCCGGCCTGGCTCAGGATAAAAGAAAAATGCTGCTCCACAGGGGTACTGTGGGCAGGCTGACAAGGCTTCTTTAGTTCTTGGTCAGTTTGAGAACCAGCCATGTGGCCAGATGTTCCAAATCATTAAAGTGAGAAGAGGTAAGTTTTGCTGTGATCCACAACTGAGCAAAGGAATTAGATTCTAGACATATCTGAAAGCGAGACTGAAACACAAACAAGGTTAGATGTTTGGATCCAAAGTGATAACTCACTTTTTTTTTTTTTTTCATGAAGGAAGAAGGAGAGAAAGGAAATAGAAAACTAGGAAATTTCCAAGAATAATTGCAAAAGCCACAGGAAAAGGGTTACAAGGGGTCCAGCACTGGCTGATAGAGTGCATGGGGAAGATCTCTGTCAGGCATGATAGGTCTTTCCCTGGAGAAGCTCCTCCAAGAGCTGACCAGCAATCCAGCAAGGGAGCAGAGCCAGGCAGCCAGACCAGCAAGCAGGGGTGGGGAAGGGATGAACAGCTTTGTAGGAGCAGCCAGGACAGTGAACGACAGCAAAGACTCCAGCATTCTGTCGAGTTTTTAGACATGGGAGCAGGTTGGCCATATCCGTCATGACTTTATTTGCTCCCTTGAAATTGGCTGGTTCACTGGTGTCCAGGAGAAGTTCGCCTGATGTTTCAAAGTTTACTTGTTCTGCTGGTGTGTCAACTACAAGCTCTTTTAATGACTTGAAATAGGATGCATCATTGTCTAAAATAAAGCAGTTTCTGAAGTTTTTGTTAAAGGCAGTTCAACACCTCAACTTTCAAACCTTAATTTTCTAAGAGGCAATGGAGAAACATTGCTTACTTTTTATTCATTCACTATACCAGGGGACACCTGGAGCAGAGCAAGAACGAATGAGTGTGTGGCTCTGAAGTGAGGACCAGGAGTGCCAAGGCCCAGTGCTGCTACTTGCCAGTGAAAGGAGCTTGAGGAGTGCATAGATAGTACAGGTCAGCAACCACTGTTGCAGCAGGTCTTGATTAAAGCTTCAGCTTTTAGGACCACAGGGCCATTTTGAAGGCCAGGGATGGGTGGTTCAGTGTTTCAACATGACACAGTATGACAAAACAGCTTCTCATGTCTTGTCTGGGCAAGGTGGATAGAAGAGTTTTGGACTAGAAACAGCAAGTGGGGAGATGATCCACCATGAGAGATAAAATAATGTTTTGTTTCAGCCATAAGAGCACATACTTAGGTTGTTTAGGCAAAGATGTAGCTAGTGGGAGCCTAGGCTGCTTGAGTGTGGGGGTGGGGAGGAAAAGGGGACTTCACCAGTGCTTGTTACTTAGATGGATAGAAAGGGAGGGGAAGGGAGGTATTTTGAGCATCGTGGGCAGTCAGAAAGAACGTGAGTTCCCGAGTACCCAGCCGATGGGGAAAAGGGACAGGGAGGCCAGCGGTTGAGGAAGGGTATAAAGGTTTGTGCATTTCAGAGAGGTGTGCCCCCTCAGTGAGATGCACCTGACTCAGGTGACTTGTTTATATCAAAAAATAAGTGTTGCATTGATGACTTTGTCCTCTTTCAACTTTATCAGCAAGGGAGTATTTCTCACAAGCATCAAGGGAGAAAGCTGTGACCTCAGGCTGACGTGGGCAGGAGAAACCTTGTGCCAGCAAAACAGGGCAGAAGGGGGCGCAGCCCACACAAACAAGGATGTGCAAAGACGATTTTGTGCATTATGGTGGAAGTTATCACTGGGTGCCCCTCTACATGCGTGGAGCATGTAGTCACTACAGACTTCACCTGACTACCACAGCTTTTCAAATACAAATACTGCCACAGCTTTTCTTGTAGGATGCTTATTTGCTTGCTAAAATAACATTTGTGGGTGCAGAGTGGGAAGGCACTGCTGGATACTTAGAGATGAAACGGCAACTTCAACCCTGCTGCCCTTGGTAGCAGAAGACAATCAATGCAAGGAAGTGACAACCCTTGCTTTGTCTCTGCAGAAAAATGCAGCTAATGGTGATTGCTGAGTTTGAAACAAAGCTTTGGAAGTCACATGCAAGGGAAAGAGCTTGTCTGAGATTCAAGGATGCAGTGCTTCAGCCAAAGGTGATACACAATAATCCCTATATTCAAAGTCATGTGTAAGAGTGAAATAAATGAAGAATGGAAGAACTGTGTTCCCCCTTTAGGGGTGGGATACTGAATGCTGACTCTATGCATAAGCAACAGAGGTGAAAAGAAGTGAGGCCTGTTTGAAGCCCTGAGGGAGAAATTCCTAACTGCCTTAATTTCTAAATCGTCAAATACTCTGGCACATAAGAAAATTGCACCTGGAAATCAGAAATCAAGGAGACTATTAGTGCTCCATATATATGTGTGATAAAGAACTCCACTGTGGGGAAATTAGTGGTAAAAAACTGCTTAAATTGTTACATTGGAGAGTTTCCTTAGTGACTGTCAATAGAATAGAACAGAACAGAATAGAAAGAACATGATATAATATAATCCTGTTGTTCACAATTACACTGCAGTTATCAGCCCTTGGTTTAAGGCCTCCACCAGAGGCCAATATATTGCCATTTAACTACTGGTACTTTAACTAGCCAGTAAAAATATCCTCTGAGCAAAGTTGAAACTGGGAGGATTTTTTTGTCATTGGACCAGTGAATTGCTTTTAGACTGTAGGGTTCTGGTTGTCATTTTTTACCCTAAGAGATATTATATAGAATATTGATTTTAAAGGTTTGCATTATAATTACCAGATGAGTGACCTTTTCTTAATACTGAAAGAGCTGGTAAGATTTTCACTTTTGAAGTGAACTTCCTTATTTCATCCTCCCTCTTACCCTCTTCTGGTTCACAACTTTGACTGGATGAAATGGATCCTTCCTGGTAGAATTAAATGGGATGAAATGTTCAGAAAATCATGTAATGCACTCCAGCTACTGACAGCTTTGCTCTGTTTGAGCTAGAGTAGAAAAAATTCAGAGCAAAATCCTCTCAAATGTGCAGAATTAGAGATTTCCCTACACACTTAGCTCTCAGCAGACAATGCAGCAGCGACATCCTAACGCATTTTTGAAAAGAGCTCTACTTGGCTTAGTTTTAATAATTGTGAAATTTGGATTTTTATGTGAGTCTAAACTCTGAAGTAGAGAGTATTTCCACTTTTAAGGGTCTTCTCTTTCTGTCCACGAAACAGCAACATCAGGATTGTCAGGTTTTATGATCAGAGTAAAACAGTACAAAACAGTGCGTCCGGAGAAAGTCAGAAAGTAATCCACTGTCTTAAAAGAGTTAGCTGATGGTCTGCTGAGACAGGAACAAACTCTGAGCACTTCTGTCAATTAACAGACAGGTCTGCTTGTGGAAAGCTTTCAAGGACTCAAACACAGGGGGTAATCTCTGCAGGATTTCATCTTTTTTGGCCAAGAAGCCTCGACCAGCTGCTGAGAATGGGCAGAAGACTGCAATTCCCACAGACATAGGCACATCTGAAATTATTTTTTACCAATTATTATAGAGGAATATCTGTGCTCTCCCAATGGGACTATTTATTGATCTCTTCATCATACATAAAATTCATCTTATTTGCAAGAAGATGAGACTTTGACTTTTTTACATGCACATTGAAAAAATATTCATTCTGAAATGGTAGCATTCCAAAGAATCCCAAACACTACCATACAAGACACAATTGAATGATCAGTGCCTTTTTACGGGATTTATAATTACAAAAGCATTGTAATTTCCCCGTCAAAACCTGTTCTGGTAAAAATTCTCTCTCATGGCTGAGTATCAACTTACTTTTTCCAGGGGATTAGCTCATGGTGTTTTAAGCAAGCTAGGGAGTGATGACTGGCAGCACCAGAAGGAGCAAGAACTAGATGAAGGGAAGGCAGGTGGCACTGTGGCACTACAGAAGTCAGAAGGGATTAGAGACAGCATCACAGATGGTGACATACGTGACTTTCTAACTTGACCTGTCCACAAGGGTTTGTCACCACTGAAATGCCTCTACAGACAGCGTTACAGAAAATTATTCCCGATATACCCCCCCTATAGGAAGTGGGAGTGGTTTCAGTTCCAATACACCCTTTGAAGGCAGGTCTCATACACTTCCAAGCAGAGCATTTTTCCTGAGGAAGGACAGCAACTTGCTCTTTTATCACTGCCAGATAAAAAGGGTAAGCCCAGCAGGACAACTGTTACAGTCACCCAAGTAGGTACGAAACCTTTGTTTACACATCTCCTCCACACAGTTTGGAGTGGGGATTCAAACAAACACCTGTCTCTTATTTTCTAGTCAAATACATTAATAATATGCCTGCAGGGTATGTAAGGGTTTTGCCAACCTCAGCTGTTGAAACTGTTCTACTTTCTGTAAAACACTTGTATGGTAATGGCAGCAAAAACACATCCAAGAAGAGCCTAAAAGATAGAATACTCTAATCAGAAAATGCAGCCCCTGTTCCTCTGCACACTTGTTATATACATTGCAACATTCACTGGAAAATGTAAACATTCTGGGATTTAAAGACCAAAATTAAGATCAGAAGCACTACCACTAAGCCCTTACCCACTTGATCTCTCTCCTCTTTACCCTCTGATTCCAGGATCTCTTTTCTGCCCTTCCCCTGACCCACACAGAGTGCTCTGGGAGAAGGGGACAGCGCAGCAAGGATGGGGTGGCCTTGTTGCCTTCTTCAGTTCTACTTTCAAGAGAATCAAACATTGAAGGTTTCAGACTACTAGCTTCAGACTACCTACCTAGGTCTGGTGTGAGAGTCTCACAGGCCAAGGTGCCTCCTTCATCCAGGACTGGGAGACAGGGAGCTTGTGCAGAAGTGCTGGATCAGGTGGCTTGTCTCTAGTGAACATATGTTGTCCCTGGGTATGAACCTAGGCTGGACTTTAAAATGTACCCATCAGGGCTGGACTAGTTTCACCTGACTTCAGCTACTCAAAACTGCTGCTTCCTCCTCTCCACAGCAATAGCAATAGGCATTTCCAAAAGATAATTCAATCTAATCTAAAATGTTGCCATTCACTCCAAAAACTACAGAGGCAGCTTACAGGTTTAGTTTGCTGAATTTAGGGGAAATACCTCTCAAGTGTTGAAGAGCCTCCAGGCTCTTTTGAGGCACCTAAGACCTCTGGACCTAAGTCTGGATAAAGCTATCCCCCTGTAACACCACAAAATGGTGTTTACTCGGTAATAGCTCCCAGCTGTTACTCTCACAAGATGTGAAAGACCAAGGTAGAAGAGGAATTTTAACTTGCCTCTCCCAAACTCCAGCAAAATGCTCACCACCACCATACTCTAAATAACTTCACCATCACCTGCCAAACATGAGGGAGCAAGTCAAGTACCTGCCCAAAAGTTCCTGCAAGTAAATGACACAAATGACCAACATGTGACTCTGGCTGGGGTGCAGGTACAACCCTCAAGACTGCTTTCACGTTCTCTGCTGAACAGCAAATACAGATTCTTTAAGGGGGCTTACAGGACTAAGAAGAGAATTAGAGATCCTAAAGAAACATCTGAGTTCAAGCTGAAAAGGCTTTACTGTGTTTCTGAGTTTTGGATTTAGATACTTCACATACAAAACTTGTACATCCAGCCCTCAGCACATGCTAAATCAAAGGCATGTATATATTTTGTGTATATGATGGAGTAGTCTTCTATTGTTACAGTGTAGACAGAAGTGCAAATAAGGCTTTAAAACTAGTGTAAAATAATTTCGATAAATAAGTTTTTGGCACACCACATATGACATACTTTTTTATATCTAGGTAATGAATTCTGATACATATCCCTGCACAAAGACTGTAATCAATCTTACTGGTCACAGTTAATTTACTAATAGCAGCTTTTAATTTCAACAAAGTTTAGTTACAAACATAAAGAATTCTGAATCAGATCAGATGCAATTGTTTTACATCAGCATCACAAATTTACTGGTATACTTGTTCTCCATATGTTGCTCTCCATAACAAGGTAATTAACGATAACTATAAAACCTAATGGACAAAACTGATCCCCACAATCCCTGTTTGTTTTGAATACAGTCCAAGAGAAGTAGCAGCGCAATACAGAGAAAGCTTACCTTGTAAAAAACACAGAATACCTGCTAAAAAAAAGGAATCATTACTAGTCCTGTTTGGACATTGTACAGATAGCAGTCTTCAACAGCTGGAACACGGAAAGACAGAAAAGAATTTATATCAGTCAAGACACAGATGGGCAATAAATAACCAAAGCATGAAAATTTCAGTGTAAAAGACTATAGCTGTACTTACATGAAGACAATGAATGCAAGATTTTAAACTGTGCTATGTGTCTCTTCTCTTCTGAGAAGAAAGCCATGAGATTTCTGGGCTTTTTTTTCAAAACATTTCCACTAATGAAACCCTCATTAGGCAGTACAAAGCTTGCAGACTTGCTTGCTTCACTTTGGAGTGTATGTAAGTAAACAGACACCTGCACAGCCTCAAAACTCACAAAATAAATGCATGATAGTCATAATGCTGAAGTAGGAGAATGTAAATAATTGGTGATCTAGTTTCTGGCAGTACAGCAGCAGTATGAAAGGTCTGTACTGCAGGTACAATACTGAAGGTCTGCAACTTGACCGTAAGAACAAAAGATTGTACTCTCTGGTTGTGTCCCACTTAACAGATGCTATATGCAGATTTTTCTTCCAGAGAGGTTTTCCAGGAAGAAAAACAGAATTTTTGATTTGACAGGCAAATGAGCCCACTATTTGTTTTTATAATATCCTTTAGGAGCCTCCTGTACACACAAAATAAAGGATTAGGCATAAAGTCTCTGCCAGTCCTGCAACATGCTTACTAAAGAAGTTGTCAGACTCCACAACTACAGAGAACTATCATCATCTGTTGTTGGAAGCTCTGTAACCATATCATTAGGAGTGCTCTAGAAGATACTTAAAAAACCCGTTTGAGTAAGCCACTAATATCCAAGGGTAGCTTAAGACAAAGGCCAGCAAACAGATAGTATCAGTCATGGCTGAGTGGTTGTTGTGTTAAAATACAGATGATCACATTACACAGCCTTCTGCAGAGCTTGTGGTGTTAGACTGACACCTGGGAGTGAGCTCCTACAGGCATGACAGCTGCCTTCTGTGTACAGTAAACATTCACATATTTAAAGCTCTTTTTACTACTACAGCAATTTCCACAACTCATTTCACTAATACATCTTCCAGACAAGATTATTTCTTACACACCTCAACTTGTAGCAGTAATACAAGCTTAGTGAAGCAACATTCAAAGTTGTGATTACGTTTATTAGGTCTCTATTTCTTCGTATGTATCTGACATAACTTCTTTTAAGTTTTGGCACTTTCAATTTACCTTCACACTGTCTGATTAGCCTTGCAGCTGAAATACTCCACATATACTTATCAGATCATCTTGTTATACTAAGTTCTGTAATCTTCTGAACTCTTTTGTATCATTTATTCAAATTTCACCACCTCTTCTCTAGTTTTACAGAAAATAATCTTCTGTTCCAGGGTTCCTCTGGTCTGAGAGTTCCCCAATAACTTGAAAATAGGATTTTTATAACACCTCTCAGGAGGGATGCAGCAGTAATACAGATACCTGTGTTGAAGTTCTTTCAAGTATCTCTACAAACACCACAAAGGAACTGTACAACTGGGATCCTGAGGGAATGGTTCCTCATCTTAGTTTCCCACACACTTTCAATAAACTGGCCTGGTTTGCAGCTGCTGGTCATAAATTTACACATCTTATTTAGCAGAGGGAAACTAGCATCTGCAAGAAGTATAACAACTATATTCAGCATATTCCTATCCAATATCCTATCCATCCTATTTAGCTAAGAGACAAAATGAGAATTTACTCATAGATTATCTGCCCAGTATGTGGTCTACATCCCCAGTTTCTGTGCACCCCCCCAGGGGTCACTTATATCACCTTCCTGAAGTTCCTCAGGTGGGAAGGGGGGCAACTGTTCTTCTATTACAATAATTTAAAATATTTAGACACTGCACATCCACTCTTTTACATACACACAAATACTTACTGGCATACTGATGAACTACATCTAAAACATTTTGCAAAGACTGATACATTGTGGGGTTTCCAACCATGAAAAAAATATACATCTGTAGCCTTCTATAACACAGACAACTGGAGGGCCTGTGGAGAGGGGGAAAAAAAAAGAAACTGCGAAG
This sequence comes from Argya squamiceps, assembly GCA_037834095.1. Lineage (NCBI taxonomy): Eukaryota > Metazoa > Chordata > Aves > Passeriformes > Leiothrichidae > Argya > Argya squamiceps. The sequence goes on from JBBMKD010000115.1 coordinate 96,665, forward strand.
AAAAAGAAAAGTGTTCTCTCTAAGTTTAAGCTCTTTCTGGTCTCTCCAGAGACCATTCACGAACTTCAACAGATACATGTTTGACATCAACTAACGGTCTCCTGGGAAAATCCACAAGTTAATTCAGTTTGCAAAAAAGTGTTAAACCAAGTAGTACTTAGAGAAGAGTGAGCACTGAGTAATACACAGTTACTCAGATACACACTTATATATTTAATATGTAAAAAATAAAGTGCTTTTTATCAGGTCCCAGTGCAGGGACATTGTAAAACTTTTCAACAACTGTAAAACAAACAGATACATAGAATACTGAATCAAACATACATGGAAACAGTTAACATCCAATCTGGTGGATGCCCCAGGACAAAACATTCCTTCATATACATGGTATATACATATATATTCATCTTTACTCAATATATTATGACAATATATATTTCAAAATTTTGTTACAGTCTAAAAAAAGATATCCTACAAATACGCAACAAAGATCAAGCACAGAAATCCAAGACTGACAAAGAACTTCCTATCCCCGCCCACGCCACCACCTCCACTCTTGGGAAAGATATGCCAGTGCTCTTTGCTGGGGTGCAGTGCCTCCACATCCTGCAAGGCACTGTGAGCAGCAGCTGTGAAATTGGCATCGCCAGTGGTGAGCAGATCAAACACACACGAGTAAAAATAGATGTCCTTCACAAGCATCTTCTCATGGCATTTGCTGGTGGCTGTTTCCAGCGTGTAGCCTGACAGGGGATGAGCTGCAGCACCCCAAGGAAGCAGCTTTCCCACCACGGGCAAGGGCAGGAGGCCACTGTGATCAATGCGCTCGCTGGAGGGGCAGCCGCTGACACAGAGCTGCAGGTCCTGGCTCTCCCCGTAGGCCATGACCAGCTCCTGGGGCATGCGGACGGCCAGGGTCAGGTAGTGCCCCAGCTGTCGGACGTACACCGTGGTCCCGATGTACCTGGCGTGCATCTCGATGTATTTGCCACTGACCTTCTCCACAATGTGTAAGCTCCTGCTGCTCCCGTCTCCTCCGCTTGTCGTACCGTCAACAAAAGCTGCAGGCAAGTCATCGGTCGTTGCTTGATATACTTTCTGATCTGTACAGTCCTGGTATGATTTGAAGATGACGGTAATCTGTGAGGGAGGGGGAAAAAACCAGCAAAGTTAGTGGAAAGAAATAACCATCTCAAACCCTTTTCCATTTTGTAATGGAGTATATCTGGAACTATTGCCCACTACCTTAACACCTGACAGTTGTCCACAACTCATGCCTAAGGAAAACTGCCTGTACACGTGCTTAAAGCAGTATTTTACCAGACAGCAAATGTTCTTATGTTGGTCTGGAAGCAAGACTACCAGCATCTGCCAACAGCCTTGAGGTCGGGAAAGGAAAACGCTTCGTATTTTATTAGGCATCACAACTACCTCCTGCCTGACAGTTTTTTAACACTTTGGAATGCAATCCTGCAATGACGCAGAAGCATAAGGACTGAGTAATTCCCACTGTGGCACAACCAGATGGAGACCATGCAAAATCAGGGGAAGGTAGAATCAGGACTAAGAAGAACAACTAGTCATATAATAGTTTTGGGATCCTGGATACTTTAGTCCTAGAAACTGGGAGATTTGACACTTCAAGTCCACTGTGCTAGAGAAGGTGCCCACAGAGAACAAAGGCAAGAGTGAAAGACACCCAAAGATGTGTCTTTGAAGAATGAGTGACTTTCAACATCAAAACCATTAGCAGAAAGCAATTAATTTTTTTTTTAAGATTAGAACTAGCCTTTTAAACCTTTCTATAACTAAGCTATATGGCAGACCAAGTCTGGAATGTCTAGCATCTTTTCCTAAAACAAAAATTAGAATGAGAATTCACATCTAAATATCACAAACAGATATGCTACTTACTTTAGAAGAAGAATGACTAGAGGGGAACGACTTCTTGAAAAGGTCAAAGACATTTTTCACTAAGAATAGGTATTTTAATAATTATTTTCATCATTGATTGTTTGTATCAAATTAGTTACAGTCTATGATTTAAGCAGTCTGCTAAGAGACTCTGATGTCTTCAAAACATATCAGAAGGGATTTTTAAACTAAGGTTAAATTTTAAATCTGTTCCACAGCAACCTCACATTTCAGTTTCAGTTAACCATCACACTTCTGCACAACAATGTAAGCGAGGGAACCCCGAAATCATGGGAAGTTTGGGCGAGAGCAAACGCAGGTCTGACCAGTATGGTTGATGCTACATTCTCCGTTTATTCTGGCTAAAATGGCAGGTTACATACACTTCTACAGAGTCTACCTTACAGGTGGTTTTTCATTGGCACACAGCACCGAAAAGAATGCAAATACTTATTGCTGAACAAACTCTTAAGGCAGCTACTGCGTCCACACCAATCACTACACCTGCTAACAACTAGAAAACCCTCTGTCTCTGGCTAACACCTTAAGCTGTAATTTTAACTGTGCCACAAACTCCTACAGGCCTCAGCCATGAGGCCCAGTCTGGGTGATTCAATCACAGTCCAAATACAGATCATGTCCACCGTCCCTAAGAAATTCTGCAACACAACAACTTTCTGCCTCTCTGTTTTAAAGTAAGAGCGACAGGATAAATCAAGAGGCAATTACAAACAATTTGAATAAAACTTCTGCCCTCATTAGCCTCACCTGTCTATAACCCCTTGTATAAGACACAAGTCCTCCCACCTCTTTCCTCCCACTGCAACAATTTCTTCTTCAGAGTATGCAGATACACCCTAAACAATATTACATTTATTTTCAAGATTTGGTTCATCCCAGGTGGTTGATGCTTTGTCAGTGCTTGTCTCACAACACAGACAATACTATTTCAACTTCATACGTTCTCACTAGTACTGCAGGCTGCACTACATCTTTCCAATGGTTATCCCTTGCATTAATCAGTTCTACAGCATGAGATGTATCAGCTATATAGCTTGAGACCATCTGTAGTCAAGTAATTTGGTAAAGTGACGTCTATGAACCCCAGCTATGCTGGAATGCTTATGCCCAAAATCCAGAAAACGCACAAGTGCCCTTGCTGCTGTAAATCACCTCACAGCTTTGTGATTACTAAGGTAAGCTCAGCAATCTACAGAAGAGAAACTTGAGGTCTCCCAAGTGATTAGTATTTCTGCATATAATCCAGGCCAGAATGCAGTAAGAGGCCTTTTATTTTCTGTAACACAGTTTGGATGAAACAAACTTCTATCTCAGCCTGCTTAGACAAAGAAGCACTGCTACATCCTTGAGCACACTTGTGTTGCCCTGTGAGGAAAGAATGATTTACACACTGATGCCTTAAGTTTTAGCTTTCATGTTTTTCAGATTCTGTGCTGCCTAGGTGTGTAGCTCTGAGTGTTAGTCAATGTTAGTCAGCTCTCTTCACTGGGTAGGGAAACAAAACAATCCTTTTCCAGACGGAGACCAAGGACAACCGTTACAAGTTTCAGGCCCAAAAAAGCATAAACAATGGAGGGCTGAGGGGAGAGAACAAGAAGGATGGAACTTCATAACCTGAAGCTGTAATTGGACAATGAAACCCAATGTGCAAATGGACCAAAACATTTAAAAGTGTGAAACTTTGTGGCCTGTCAGCCATTTTGTGACCATGTTGGGTCCATCTTGGGTGTAGCCTTGGCCGTGTTCTCATACTGTCCAAGGTGTATCCTTTTAAGGCCTTTTAATAAATGCCTACTTTATTCTCTTAATTCTGTCCAGTCTCTGTTCCAGGTCAGCCTTCCCAAGGCACTGACACCTACAGAAGTAAAGCTTTAAGTTTCCTTAGCACTTGAACAAGTCTGGTGCCAAAAAGAAGTCTCAATGTTTTAATGAGGCATTGAACTGGATGCTTGATAAAACATTTAAGCAAGGCACCTGCCAAAATTTATCAGGAAGCAGCTACCAAACTGCTCTCTCCAGAACTCTCTCATTTACAAGAACGAAATGCACACAGCTTCAGAACACAGAGAGAAAAAACAAGAAGCCTTCACCCTAATTTAAGATAGCAATAACACTGGATGCTGAATGACAGCTGAAAGACTATTAAATGAATCAAGGCCTCCATACATGTTGCAAGAACACTCCAAAAAGAGCATCAACAGAGACCATTAAGATTTTCCAAGGACATACTGGTATTTAAACATTGCAGCTCAAGACACTGATTCTGAATACTCTGTTGTCTGTCATCTGACATCCATCTAATCCACAGGCCAGATCAGTAAAACCAGAGTGCAGCATGGGCTTTGCCTTATCACACACTCCTGTCCCAGTATCGTGCCCTGGTACTGGCAGACACTTCAGAACCTGCAAAGGGAAATGAAGCAAAATTTCATTGCAGGACTTTCTCTCCTTAAATTCTCAAAGTAGGGAATTTATAATGAATTTTTAATGCTCAAGAGAGCATTAAAAAGTGAAAATGAGTTTTTTCTTTCTAACAAACTCAACACCTGTGATATATGTTTATATACCTACAGTACTTCTCACTCTGTCTGGGTCCCAAGAACACCTCCATAAAGCTGCTTATGCCATACTGTTTACAGACCAGAGATTAGTTGCCCTTTCTAAACTTAGGATGGAAAAATCCAAATGCCAAAATCTTCACATAAAGATTTTTGAAACTATCGGTGTATCAGCCTTGTTCTTTGGGCACATACCGAGCTCTTCTGCAGTGAGGCACCCTGAAAGACGAAAATAAAGGTTTCCAGAGGCTTATCTGAGGATACAAGAAATAAACATCTGCTGTAGTAAGATTTCTAAACCAAAACAAATCTCACACATACAATTTGCACATTTCATTTTGGACTTTATCCTCCCACTCCTACTGATGCCAGTACTGATGAGTACACTAATCACAAAGTTTTCTCAAATTCCACTGTACATGCAAAACCTTACAAAGATAGTGTTACTGAGCTATAAATCTGCCATTTCTAGGGAAGACCCTAACATATTAGTAGAAGATGCCTGGCCTGTGTGCCTTAAACAAAAACACCACTTTCAACTCTTGAGTTCTTGTATTTGTCTTCCCTAGTGCCACAATGCAATTAGAATGATGAAAGTATCAGTCATACCTTCATCATATCATGCTGTTATTTTATATGCATTTCACAGAATTCTAGAATTGTTTGGGTAGAAAAAGACCTCTCACTTCGTTAACTTCAACCATTATTATAACACAGCCAAGCCTGGGGAGGAGTGAGTGAAGAAAGTGCCCAGTGGAAAAGGACCCAGGGATGCTGGTTGTTCAGCCTGCTAAACATGAGCCAGAGTGGGGCCCAGGGGACCAAGAAGACCAAGCACATCCTGGCTTGGGCCAGACAAAGTGTAGCCAGATGGAACAGGGCCCTGCTGAGGCAACACCTCAAATCCTGTGTTCAGTATTGGGCTCTCACAAGCAGAAAGACACTGAGGTGCTGGAGTGGGTCCAGAGGACAGAGACAGGGCTGGGAAGGGTCTGCAGCACAAGCCGGACGAAGAGAGGCCAGGGGAGCTGCGGGTGCTCACCCTGCAGAAAAGGAAGCTCAAGGGAGACCTCACGACTCTCTGGAAGGAGCCAGGTGGGAGTCGGGCTCTCCCCTCAAACAGCAAGTGACAGGATGAGAAGAAACGGTCTTAAACTGCAAAGATTTAGACTGAATATTAGAGAAAATTTCTTCACCGAAGGAGCCAAGCACTGGAGCAGGCTTGCCAGCCTCTTGAGACACCATCCCCAAAAATGTTTAAAAGGCAAGTTGACATAGCACTTATTGATCATGTTTAGTGATGGAATTGACAGTTTACAACTGAACTCAGTATCTTAAAGGTCTTTTCCAAATTAAATTATTCTATTGCAACCTCCAACGAAACTGCTACTTGCCATGTAATAAGACAAATTTATCTGTACCTTATCCAAAATGTCCACAAAGATTAAAAGAATAATGACATGTGACAAGCCACCTGATCCTTCTACTTTTTAAAACATTTAGAACATTTATCTTCCAATTACCTTTCAGTTATTTTTCTATTACACTGTGCTCCCTCTGCAATGATTTCCTGCAAAAATTGAAACCATGCTACAAAAGAGACATTTAAAGTGTTTTGACTCTGTGTAAAAGAACATTTATCCTCCAAATTCCTTTACCCTGCTGAGAGCACCACCTCCCAGGTTCCAAGGTTTATACCAAATAAATCACTACAGTAAAATGCTCTGTATCTTTTTTTCTGTCTCTGAGTTCTTAAATTCACTCTCCCACCCTCAAGCTATCTACAATAAAACACCTGGACAGGAAAACCTGTATTTCCAATTAATGCAAACAAGAAGACACTTCCAAACAAGAAGGAAAGCTTTCCACTGGCAAGCCCAAGCATCTCTGCCTCATTTGCTATTGAGGGACAATTACTTTATTGACATCCAGAACACCTGTCACAGCAGCAAAAGGCAATAAAGACTTTGTACCCCTCCAAATAAAGCAAACAATAAATAAAATTTTAAAACCCCCAAGGTTCTATTTAATGCACCATACCCTTCCTACCTGCTCCCTGAAACAGACATTTATTCTCAGGGAATTGTAAAACCACTTCCAACAGGGAAGCTCTTTATCTAGAGCTGCAGAAATCACACATAAATAATGCCAGTGACCTACTCAAACCCATACAAGAGAAAAAAAGTCTGCCAGAAAGAAAGAAAAAAAAAAAGAAAAAAAAAAAAAAAAGAGCTTAAACTCAGTTTCCCAGTTACTTGCTGATAATCTGAAAGGCCCCAGAATCCTCTGCCAAGAGGCGTAAGCACATCAGGCAAGCTCAAAAAACTCGAGTTTCAAAGTTTCAGGTAGATCTCAGAACGTAAAATAGCTTTGTTCACAGCAAAAAACAGAGGTTACTATGAGTAACACAAACATAATAAATACCTACAAAGAAATTCAAGAGCATTTTTGTGAGTAAGCACACAACTCTCACAAGATATGCTCTTTCAATTAAAGAATTCAAGGGAAATTTTTCCTGCTTTTCACACTTTCATGCTACATGCGCAGTGAGGGGTAGGGGAGAAACAGCATGTGTTTATTCCTCACATTCTTACTTTTAAGTGTCCTCCTGGCAGTCTCTTGTCCTTTAGTACTTACTGGATACTCCTGGGGTTCCCACAGTCTCTTAGGTTTTGAGAAGAGAACTTCACACATAAGGTTGCCTTCATTACCAACTCCCTCAAAGACAGGCAAAGCTAGGATAAAAGTGAAAAGTCCCAGCTCCCCACAAGGACAAGTGACGGTTTGCACCTTTCAAAAGGACAATGGGCTGAAGATTACCCATTCTGCTTCTATGGCTTCTTGAACCACTTCCCCTGAAAATGCATTCAGGAGAAACTACATCTTCTACTCCTACTGTCCTTCCTTTCATTAGACCTGCTTTAGAGAGGACTAATTAGGTTATTATTTGTTTTGGCTCCTGTGCAATTTAAGTTCAGCATACACCTTTGTTTTTATTTCCCATTAAACATCTATTTCAAGTACACGCAATGAAAAAACAGCCAGACTAACAAAAAGGAACAGTCTGAAAACTTTTCTTATGATGAAGGTAGAAGACTTATTGGCATGCTCTCAGCTAGGGCTTACAGATAAATGTCACTGAAATACAGCTCTTTAAAAGTCCTTTAAGCTACCTTGTGGCCAACATCAGTTAAGTACATCCAGCAGCAGATCATCAACCACAGTGAAAACGGAATACTTGCAGAGGAAAATGTTACTGGAATGAACTAGCAGTGGTAGTGTAGCTTAACACACCTTTTCTATTTCATTCATAGTAGCCTGCTCCTACTAGAAATAACAGAGTCAAGGGCATGCATTAGAGATATTAAAACTTATCTTCTAAGTCACTTGTACATTTAAACAACCTTCCTTTGCCTACAACAGGTGTGCTCAACTCTGTTATCTGCCAAAAAAAAAGAAAATCAAGGATGGTGCAACATGTAAGCTATATCAGCATTAGAAATATTTCTAGCATCGTAAACCACAGATTTTGTTTTATTTAATTGCTTCTGCACACTTAGCTGTACTTGGGCAATGACAGGGACTACTAGAAGAGAAGAAAAAACCACTTTACCCAAATCAAAGAAAAAGACAAAAACCCCCTCTTGAGAACAAAGACAGAAAGCACCCCTTTTGAAACCACACTTTCCCTCAATAGGTACACACATTTACTACTGGTGTTCCCCTCTTTATCTCTTTGAAAAGACATATACCAGCATAATGTGCTACCACAGTCAATCATTTGCAGAATGTGGCTAAACTTAATATTACCTATCTACTACAACCACACCCTAGCCATCCACACAATTTGTACACAAGAGTCTCAACTTTTTTCCTCTACTACTATCAGGAACAAGGAAATAAAGAAAATTCTGCAAGAGTTTAGGAAAACTGATGACAAAAGCTTACTGCAGATTACAAAATGCAGCTTTTTCTTCAATTATTTAGGAGTCTTTAGAAAAAGCCACTGGAGGAGACTGAGGGGGAGGTTAAGTCTCTTTTGCAAACTTACTCATGTTAGTCTCATTCCCTTATTTTATACACCTTCAGAGTTCATTCACAATGAAGACTGCTTTTGAAACTGGCACAAGTTAAGAAAATGTAATTCAGAGCTTCAGTCCAATCTCCTTTCACGCACACAACCATTGCCATTAGTCAATATTTAAGAATCTAGCACTAACTCAATAGTAAAACTGATTTTCCTATATTAGTATTACTGCCCAACCAACTCCACAGAAGATGTGTAGGCTCTACCCTACCGTGACAGACAACTCCTCCTTCTGACTCCAGTAATCAAAAGAAACTACTTCCAGGCTTAACAACACAGTCAAACTCCTTTGGTAAATGTCTGGAAGCTGTGCACATATAGCCTGATGTAGCTTGACAATACCAGAGCTACACTACCACAATTTTTAAAAAAGCCTTTTCACTCCAAAAGAAGTATGTGACAATATCACCTTCAAATGCATGCTGAAGTAATTGATGGACACACTTGCCACCCACATTCAGCAGGAAGAGACAAGGACTTTTTTACAGTTAAAGGAATGGCATCACTTATCGAATACCAGTGGATGTATTCCTACTCTAGACTTCTCTAGTATCTGACAGGAGTGCAATCTTAAGTCTTGCCTGTCTCAGCAAGGGTTTAATATTCTTGCCACAACTTTAAGGCCACTGCTTGTTTAGTAAAGTCAAGGTACTGAGCCCTTGTCACAGCATTTAGCTTGCTACCTCCTCTCAGCTCACTGCAGTTAATCCTCTTGTTTCTGCTCTGAACCATCAGTGTTTTGGTAACTAGTTTTTTATGCCACTCTCAGTATTATTTGTTTGCTACTGCTGTAGCTGTGAAGTTAAGAAAATTAATAATAAGCAGAGACATAATCTTTCCATCCTTAAGCTTCCTTCCAACCCAAAGCATCATATGATTTTTTTAATTTCTAACTAGTGCAGAGGCAGCCACAGACATTCAATACTCAATAACTGTTTTAAAGGGTTACCTCAGTAACCTTACAGGCTTGTGCGGCGATAAGCAAAGGTTTTCTTGTCATGAGCAGGAGCAGAAGGAAGCCAAGAACCTCTTTTGTTTGATACTCATTTAAGAAGATGCTAGGAGTTTTACTTTCTTATACTACTGCATAGAAGATTCTCAAGCTGCTACACTTCTTCACTGTTAAGGGCTAAATGACTTACTCAACTTGTCCTGGCCTTTTACTTCTCCATGCATGCACAGTGCACAAAAGATATCTGTACCTTTTTTGTAGCAGTAGCACTGGATCCTGGGACCACAGGCACATTGGTCACCTGCACTGATAAGTAGTTATTGTCTATGAGAGGCCAAGCACCTTCCACCTTGCACGTCTGGAAGTGATCCTTAAAAGTCCTCAGATGAGGATCCCCAAACAAGCCACAGAACAGGTAAGTAGGAGGAGGAGTCTTCTCCCCCCCGCCACGTTCTCTCACTTGTGTGTGGCCACTGTAATCGCAAGGATCACGGGTCATTTCAGGGCTGGTGGAGGATGTGGGTCCATCTTTGGTACAGTTTCTCTGGGCCATGAGATCACCAATGCCAAGCACTGCAGAATGGTAGACCAGGTTTCCACGGCACACTTTGGAATTGCGGTAGGTGCACACAGAGTAGGCCCGCAGGGCCTTGCAGAACTCCAGATCAAAGTCCTCAAGAGCCGCGTTCAGGTGCGAAGTGAAGGACACGAAATCAGTGGTGCACTTCTGGATTCCACACGATGTGTGCAGCTGACAGTCACCTAAGCACAAAACAGACAGCAGAAAGACATAAAGCAAACCTCTTAGGAGGTAACCCCTTTCCACTCCCGTGAGTACCTTAGAAAACAACCTGAAAGAAACTTAAGAGTGCTCATTTGTTAGGGAAACATTGCATTTCAGAAAAAAAGAGGCTGAAAGACAGAAAGATAGCTAGCAATGGAGAATATCTCAGTGGCTGACAGGACTCACAATGTCTTAATCCATTACTTCATATTGTCTAGATGAAAATTAAGAGCACTGGGTCCTGTCAAGTATAAGCCAAACATTTCTTTCTAGATACCAAGCTGATGATGTAATTCTGTTTAAATTAATCACTTAGCCAATAAGGAAGCCTCCATTTAGTCTTTCAGTGCTTTGCACAAGTTACTGAATTTTTATATAGGATTCTGCTCCTCAGAAGAATGTGGTAAAGTCAACAAAGTAATGCTGTTTAGACATTGTTTAGATGTTAGACATGTCTAAATGTCCAAAAATGTTTAAACAAAAACTAGACTGAATAAAGCAAAAATCAAGTTCTCTTCTAGAAACCAGGGTGGGGGAGGATGGTAGGTAAGCAGACAAGCAGTTTGCTTTATTTCCCTGGCACGGCCATAACTAAAGCTTCACTGCCCATTTTTTGGGGACTAATGTGTGAAAAAACCCAGCTGTCTGAAGTGCAAGTTTTCAGCTAATGCAGTACATCATGCAGTACACTTCAGATAATTGCAGTACATTGTAGCTGTACCTCTCAGAGCATAATTCAGTAACACAACAAGGGGGAGAGAAACGCTCTCCATCCAAAGCCTGAAGTACTTATCAGATGTATACAACTGCTACACAGTTCAGTTTACATGAGCAAACCAGTCAGACTTTGCCTGATGACCTGGTTTCCTTAAAAAAAGCACAGTTAACTTCCTTGCAAGTAAACTGGAGTTTTACAGCTGAGTCCTCCACAGTTCTCACAGGTATGACCTGAAATCCTTCCAGATTCTCATGGCAGTTAACAATGGCTTTCTGAAGGTAACTTTCACCAAAGAACTTACCAAGAGCAAAAATTAAATGAACAAGACAAACTAAGGGAAACTGAGCCACACTCTTCACACAGGTTAAAACCAGGAGGACCACAATCTAGGAGAGACTGCATTTCCTGCCATCCAAAGAGAAAATGGACCTTCATAAAGAATATGTCACAACTTCATGCAACAGCTGTCCAAGCAAAACTATCTAAAAATTAATCTGTGGGAACATTTATCTGTAATTTCTTACTGTCATAAAGTGGGTTTTAGACGCCACAAAAATGCCTACAAAGACACATGGAAGAATTAAAAAATAAAAGGGAAAACATAATATATCTATGAGAATACAGATCTGCAATGCGCCCAGTGATGAGATGCTATCAGCAATTCCTTTGCCTGCCCCTTAGCTGATCCTCCTGAGTCAGTACTCACATGACTTACTCTGAATATCCAAACCACGAATTTATAAGGGCAATATAAGGGCAATACGTTTTGCCAGTGATACGTAGCTAACAAAAATCTCGTCAAAGTTCCAAGATAACACAAAGTAGAATGAGGAACTCTCCACCTACAGCTAAGCATGACTATGACTTGTGTAAGTGAGATGAAAATTTCTATGTGGAAGCCATATGCACTCCTGCAAAATACAGAAAAAAACCTCATAATATCAACTACACAAAAAAGACCCATGCCAAGCAAAATAATAGAGGGAATGCCAGGTTTAGACCCACACTTTGAAAGCATCAAAATTTTTATTTCCCTTCAACTGTTGTCGTAGTATTTTTTTAATCACAAATAGATCAGGCTAGCTGAGCAGATCTGTCAAGTTATCAAACAGTTGAATAAATAAAAAAATCACAGAATTTTTAGGGCTGGAATGGGGATCATCTTGTCCAACCCCCCTGCCAAGGCTTGATCACCTGGAGCAGATGACACAGGAAGGTGTACAGCTGGGGTTTGTGTGTCTCGAGAGGGAAACTCCACGACCTCCCTGGCAGCCTGTTCCAGTGCGCTGCCACCCTTAATGCAAAGAAATTCTTCTTCATGTTGAGGCGAAACTTTTTGTGTTTCAGTTTATGGCCATTGTTCCTCTTCCTGTCGCTGGGCACCAATGAAAGAGTCTGGCACCACCCTTCTCGGATGGAGATATTTATACGCATTAACGAGATGCCCTCTCAGCCTTCTCCTCTCTGGACTACACAGGCCCAGCTCGCGAATCCCTCCTCACGAAAGGCTCCGCCTGAAGGAAAAGGACCCGCCAGCTCCTGGCGCCTGCGGGCACCCGGCTGCGCTCCCGTCCCTCCCCGCCCCACGCTCTCGGTACCTGCGCCCAGCAGCAGCAGCCCCAGCGCGGCGAGCAGCAGCCGGAGGGCGGCGAGCGGCGGCTCAGCGCTGGGGGCGCGGGAAGGCGCAGCGCTCCCCATGCCT